>JACEFZ010027634.1:105000-381967 GCA_014155875.1 Cepaea nemoralis | reverse complement strand
GGGCATAAAACTACGTGCTCGTTTTCTAAACACGTTTTCATTTCACATTCATCTTCGGAGTCATTCGCAAAATGTCTCCCGCAAAGGAGAGTTTTCAGTGGACCAAAAAGGTGGAATATCACTCGGGGCTAAGTCGGGCTGGTACGGTGGAGGTATAGTGTAAGGTGAGTTAGTTGGTTAATTTTCTCCTGCGTTAATCGAGCCGTGTGTGGTCTGGCATTGTCATGAATATGCAACACTTCTCTAGTCAGCAGTCCTGGACGTCTCTTCAATTCCATAATGAAGCATCGATTAGAACTTCACAGTATGATTCAGAATTCACATGGTCACCATTATTCTTGAAATTGATTATAAAAGCTTCCTTGAAAATCCCAGAATACTGTCAGCATAACCTTCCCTGCTGATGGCGTATCCTTGAATTTTTGGACACAAGGCAAAGAAGGAGGTTTCCATTGCATTGAAGCACGCTTTGATTCGGGATGGTAGTCAGCATAAATAGGAAGCATTTCCTTATGATTGTCTCCTTTTCAGGCAGTCCTTTGCCCACACACACACAAACCGCGACAGCTGGTTGCTCTTGGTTGTACACGCCGTAAGTAAGGTCGCCATGTTGTTTATGCACTGCCCATGTGCATGAGACACCTAACGCCACCTGACGAACTGGAATATAAAGTGCGATGTTGCTGTCCACCCGAAGGACACCTGTAGAAAACATCACCTACATTTACCTGCCATCCACAGACCAGTGTGACTTACTTATTGACTCTCCCCGTCGCTCTCTCTCTCTCTCTCTCTCTCTCTCTCTCTCTCTCTCTCTATAGATATATATATATATATATTAGATATAATTAGATATATATATATATATATACATCTATATAAGCTAACGGAAGAGCAAAGCAAACGCTCTTACTGTGTGCCTGTCGGAGCTTCGGTGCTAGAAAGTTGGCGACCAAGACTTAGAGAGGATGTGTGCTCTACCATGACATTTAGTCCTTAGGTTGCATTTCGTTGCAGTAGGATACTGCGTATACCATTCCAACCGCGCTCTTCCGCCGAAGTCATTGGCATAGTGTGGGGTTTCATGTTTGGTGAGCTCAATATTCGGTGCTAGCAGAAAGCAGATAGTTACGTCTGCTGTTTTACGGTAACTCAGTACTTGTGACTATTCCAGCCCAATATGTCAAAAAACAGGTCACGTCATCTGTCATAATTTCGGACTTTGTGTTTCTTTCTGCATCATGCTTGCGGAAATAAGAGTGCGTTTTTTGTTTCCTAAATTTCTGCTGCGTTTCTGTTGGGGTGTTGTTTCTTCTGTGTTGCTCCTTGACATGTCTGGTCACGTACATGAGTGTCTAAGGCTTTGTATTATCAGGTTCCCGCCCCGTCTCATGGTATTCTTCTTTCAGGGATTGTTTCACCTGCAGTCTTTCCAAGATTGATTATCGCCTCGCGCCCCGTATTTGGTTTGTTGTTATATCGTCGTTGTTCCTTCTTATGGTATATAGTCTAGAAGTCGTCTTCCATTTCTGATACTTTCTATTCTTCTGTTGCTTCGCTTTGTGGTTGGAACATGCATTGTGACTCGTTTGTTCGGGCTGTTTCGTTCATGGTTTGTTCTTTTAGTAGTTCAATTTTTGCTTTTCCATATTACATTTTCTTTAGAGTCTCTTGGGTCTTCTCGTGAATTTTCACCATCCGGAGTATATACAGTACAGTTATGTGGTGCAGGAGTTTCAGGGCGTCCAGGAGGCGCTGTTGTTCTTGCATTTTCTTTATGCTGTCTTCGGTTTCCTCCCTAAGTTCCATCATCCGGGGCATATCCAGCCCCATTATCTGCTGGAACAGCTTCATGAATTCCAGGATGTGCAGTACAAATGTTATTGGTCGGTTCTTCTTATTGGTCATTTCTCTGCTTTATGTTGTCTACTTTCGACTGCAAGTTTTCAGTTGGCCCTCCAAATGTTCTTTGTCCGTTTCTGAGAGTCGTATGGTCGTCTTGACAGCCGATATGTATATGTATATGCATACTACATGGAATGATGTCTTCTTGCATAATATAGTGGATTATTTTTAATTTTCACAAGCAATAATGTTGTCAATACTCTATTTAGTAGCTGCTTCTCACCATGTCCAACATAATGTGTTAAACTATTGTACCATGACAATGTTTACCACCCTTTGTTTTGCATTTACTTTACGGGACATCGCTGTCAACATCAGCATCTTTCAGCTGATTGTTGATTTCTTGGCAAGATTACGCTCAGTAGTTTGCGGTTGCTTTCTGAGCGACCAGCTCCATACTCTCATAAGTCACTGGCGCGACTCGAACCGCTTCCAATTCTCGTGCGCTCACGTTAACAACGAGAGTATTCGGGGTTACGGAGAAAGCTTACCACCCTTTAGGTGGAGATAATTATGTGCAACATATTTACATGTGTGTTGTTGTGCATATTCTATCTATTTCGTCTTGGTTTCTTTTTCCTGACAATAAATTGTCAACGTACGTAAGACACCATTTATTTGATTTTTTTTTAAATTTTAAAGTTGCCTCTTAAATTTTTTTGAGGTGAATTTTCTAAATCAGAGTTTCCCTGATGACACACCATTAGATACCTGTAGTGACACAAAATCAAAATCATGAACCACTTAATTTGTTTGATTGTCTTATGTGAATCTATAACTGTGATGCCGCTGTCCTTTGTTTAATAATACGGAGGCCATTTGAAGTATAAGACTGCTTATTCAGACGATAACTAGAATATTTTGTTGTTAAATGAACTACAACTAAAGTAAACTAACCTTTAATGGTATTACAACACATAGACATCTCTCTAGAGCAATGAAGGCTGTATTCCAGGCACTGGTGCGGGTAAATACTGTATGCGGCATTCCTGTTATTAGATACTGAACCTCCACTGGGTCGAAAGATAAATCCAAGCTAGCGAAGGGCAAACATATGCATACGTTAGTCACCATAAGCGTTACGAGACTTCCAAGGTCAGAAATGGCCAGTGCTGAAATAATTGATTATATCATAACAGTTAGCTAATTATTAAAATCAGTGAGCTCACAGGAATAAAAATAAAAATAAACACAGGGTGTCTCATCTCATCTCATCATGTTCCTCTTGTACCTTGCAGTGTCGAGGTGAAGTATAAACTTCGTGAGAGTGCCCGTTTATGGCTTTCGTATATCGACATTCCCATGGATTCTGTTATTCCTCCGTCCAATGTTTACGTGGTCGGCCTCTTCCTCTGTTTCCATCTGGTCTGTACATCATTGCTTGTTGTGGCATGCTGGTTGACTGGTAACCTACTTGCATAGGCCAACCATTGACTTGCTGCTTTCTAATAAATCTAGAGCAGCTTTAACCCCCACTTAGTCCTGATTTCTTCATTTACTGATCCTTATCTCTTCTTGATACGTTGAGTATTCTTCTCAGGAACCTCATTTCTGTTGTTGTCAGGGTTTTTGAAATCAAAAACAGGAAAGATATTATTGGAGGAAGGTGCTATAATGAAGAGGTGGAATGAGTATATAAGAGAATTATATGATGGGGAAAGGGAAGAATTAACAGAAGAAAGTAGCATAGAAGGTCCACCTATTCTAAAAGAAGAAGTTGCTGACGCTACGAACTATATGAAGAAAGGACAACAGCTGGTCTAGATGAAATCACAATAGAAGAATTAGAAGTGTTGGGAGAATTTGGAGTAGATATATTAACCAACATGTTAAATGATATTTATAGCAGTGGATATTTACCGAGCGATATGCTGAAATCTGTATTTATAGCTATACCAAAATGACCAGGAGCAATTGAATGTGAAGATTGTCGTACAATTAACCTCATAATCCATATCATAACCTCATCATCCATGCTCAGAATCATGAGAAGAACCAGAAAGAAAATACAAATGGAAATTAGTGAAGAACAGTATGGCTTTGTGGAGTGAAAGGGCACAAACAATGCAATATATACATTACGGACACTAATAGAAAGTTCAATAGAGAAACAGAAAGACATATATTTATGCTTCATAGATTATACTAAGGCATTGATAAAGTAAAACATGATGAACTGATTAAAATGTTGGAAGATATCAACATTGATGGGAAAGATTTAAGAATAATAAAGAATATTTACTGGAACCAAGTAGCAGCAATTAAAATGGGAAATAAAGAGTGGTAGTTACGAACACATAAAGCTAGGAGTACGACAGGGATGTGTCTTGTCACCAGATCTCTTCTCTCTATATAGCGAAGTAATAATGAGAGAGATCGAAGAGAAGCCAGGAATACTAATAGGAGGATATAATATAAACAATATACGTTATGCATATGACACAGTATTGGTGGCAGATAAATCAACAGACCTACAACAATAGTTGGACACTTTAGTAACAGAGAGTGCAAGGAAAGGACTCTCCTTGAATATCAAGAAAACAGTTACAATGTTGATATCAAAGAAGATGGTGACACCAAAATGTGACATAGAAATAGATGGAAAAATCCTTAATTAAGTGGATAATTGTAGATACCTAGGGACATTTATAACATCAGATGGAAGATGTACAACATAGATTATGTGCAGAATAGGGAAAGCAAAAGCCGCATTTCAGACAATAAAGAATACCTTTTGCAATAAGTCACTATTACTGAATGTAAGAAAGAGAGTGCCCAATACTGCGTGGAACCAGATTTGCTGTATGGCAGTGAATCTTTGAATGTAAATGAACAAATTAAGAAGAAATTAGAAGCCACATAGATGTGGTTCCTGAGACGAATGTTGCGAATTTCTTGGACTGCCAGGGTAACTAACAACGACTGACTAAAACAAGGAAATGAAATTCTAGAACATAATATACACAATAAGAAGAGACAAATAGTCTTCTTTGGTCCATGTAATGAGAAAGAGGCATTGTAGAACATCGTGACAACTGGAAAGATCGAGGGAGAGAGGCAGAGGCAGACAAGAGAAATTATGCGGGATGGATTGAGACATGTGCACAGGAGGAATATCAGCAGCCAGAGTTGATCCAAACAACCAAAGACCGAGATCTGTGCGAGAGCCATGAACACCTACGCCAGCTGGCAGGGCAATTGCTGATGATTATGAATGATTAATACAAATGGGGTGTGTGTCTATTCGACAAAGTAATTGTTATTAATATTAGGTAAATTGTAAGTAACATATTATTGCTGAAACAGTGTATGCACTATGTGTATAACTGTTTATATATTATATAACACCATTATGTTTATCCATTTACGACCATGGCTACTTGAAACAAAGCTAAATGGTAAAAAAGTCACATAGCAGATACCGCCGTTTAGGGGTGACGTGTTATGCTTTCTCATACTCTAAGCTATAACATCTTGAACTAGAGCAGACATCTTACTTCTTTAAAGCCCTACAATCTGAGACAATGCCGAGACATTTTATAAACATGAGCTGATTCCCATTTATAAGAGTCTTAGTAGAACTTGGCCGTAATAATGTTGCCGCTGATGGAGATATGTATACGCTATTTTAGTAAGCACACATACATTTATGTGTATCAGTGCCATTTCTCCTTTTCTTTTTTTTTAATCATATTCTCAGTCTTCTTCCACATTGCGCGCAGCTGTGTTTCTAACGCGGGTATACGGGATTACGAACCGCGTCCGTAAACCCTACGCCACAGAGTCAGTCTCATTTGATACGCATTATTTTTGGGGGGTTATTTCTTATAAAAACAAGAAGAATGTACTTATAATGTACTAGCTCAGTGGGTTACTAAGGACGGTGTCCTCTCAATTATTAGATAATGATGTCCTCAAAGAAAAATGAAGAGTTAGTTTTATTGGTTAGTTTTCCTCAGATTCTCCATCGCTTTATTTGCACAACGTCGAACACCTGGAATTGAATACATATCTGAAGTAAGATCCGGTTGTATCTCATACACATTGGTGATCTTTACACAAGCAGCAGTTTATGTGTTTATATGCTGTGTATTGTGTATTTGTTTGGTGGTGAAGGCTCGTCGCTGTGGACATGTGGTTTCTGAGGAAAATGCAAAGAATACCATGGACAGATAGAAAACCCAATGATCAAGTCCTTCAAGAAACAAATGAAGATCGTAAACAAATTAGAGTCATTAGACGTAGACAGCCAAAATTTGTTGGGCATGTTTTGAGGAGAAATGATTTTTAGAACTTGGTGACAACTGGGAAGATCGAAGGGAAGAGACCAAGGGGAAGATCGAGAAGTAAATATCTAGATACCTGGGCCACATGGCATGGTCGTGACAGGAACACTGAGCTGAACCACAACTCTGGTGATCGAGTGAGATGGCAGAACATGACCGCCCACGCTTATCGGCATGGCACATCATGGGTTGAACGCTGCATTACTTCGTGTTATTTTATATTTTTTACACAACATGCTACAGTACTGTATGATATATTAGTGGCCTCGCATCTAATTTTGAGAAAACAAAGGGAGCAACGCTTTCTTCTGCTCAGTTCGGCTTTGTTTCTTGTTGTGTGAGCATCACTTGCTAATGAATTAACCCTTTCTTTTTAGCTCCAGCATGGGACCAAAGAAAGTACCTAGGGACAGCAGCGCCTCAAAGAAGAAGGCCAGGAACACGATCGAGTTGAAGAAGGGAATCATTGAACAAGACGAGACCGGCATTAAGATTGCTGAAATCGGCCGCATGCACTGGAAGCCGCCATCATCTATAAGTTCCTTTGGGGCGAAACGGGAAGAAATAAAGGATCTTAATGTAGCGAAAGACGTGAATGTGATAACGAAACAGAGATCGCAAACAATTGAAGAATTCGAACAGTTATTAATAATTTGGACATATCAATCATTGGCCCTGGCAAACTTTCGTGTTTAAAATCTACCCAAAGTATTTCAGGTACCTCGCCGGTGCTACGGAGTTCGTGCACTGAGCTGAGTTTCTCCAAACTAAGGTTTGAGTTAGGAGGAGAACGGAGCACTTATGGGTTACACCCGTGTGCCGTGATGTTGATCCATCCACTAAACTAAACTAAAATTAAACTTGGGTATATCAAAAACAGTTAGATGGCGATTCTGTTTTGGAGGAAAACATATGTGAAAAGGCCAAACTGTTGGATTAATTTAATTTAGTTGCATGTCCTTCACAGGACGTAGCGGTCAACCCCAGGCTTTTGGCTGTTCGTGATTCCAAAGTAAAGTTTTACGTTCAGTAGTTTGCCATTGCTTTCTGAACGACCGGTTCCTATAAATTTTTATTTTCAAAAAGAAAAAAGAAAAGCACCGCAGTGTTTCGAACCTGGGTATACGAGATTACGAATCGCGTCCGTAAAGCCTTTCGCCACGGAGCTAGAGAGAGACTGTTGTATCAATCAAGCATGCCATGCCAGAAAGCGTGGGCGGTCATGACTGGTCATTTCACTCGATCACCAGAGTCGTAGATCAGCTCAGTGTTCCTGGATCGACCATGCCATGTGGCCAAGCCATCCAGGTATTTACTTCTCGGTCTTCCCCTTGGTCTGTTCCCTTCGATCTTGCTAGTTGTCATTATTTTCTACAATCCATTTCTTCTCATAACATGTCCAACAAATTTGGACTGTCTACGTCTAATTTCTTTAATCAATTTACGATTTCCATGTGTCTCCTGCAGTACTTGGTTTTTGGTTTTTCTGCCTGTCCATGGTACTCTTTGCATTTTCCTCAGAAACCACATTTCTGCAGCCATCAGATGTTTTTCAGCTTGACTGCTCATTGTCCAAGTTTCACATCCATACAAAAGAACAGGCTCTATGTAGCACCTCAACACTCATTCTTCTTGATACAATGAGAGATTAAAATCTACCCACCGTATTTCAGGTACCTCGCCGGTGCTACGGAGTCAGTTACAATCACAATGTATTTTCGTATTGTTTCGTGTTGTTGCAAATAATGTTCTAATTTCATTATATCATTGTATCACGGTACATACACACATAGTGATTGTAACTGACTCAGAAAGCATGCTGAGAAGGGTGAGAACAGGCCAGCTTCGTGCATAGTGGCTTGCTTCGCTTCGGAGGTCACGGGTAGCAAGCATCACCTGGATATTTTCTCCTGGGCATGCTGGTGTGTTAGGGAATGAACAGGCGGACAGATTGGCTGCTTCGGCCAAACTTGGTGGAGTATTGATGCATGACAAGCAGACGTGGTTGCGGCCTTGGGGAGCAGTGTACACCTAGGAGGAGCAAATGATCACCATAGTCTCGGTAAGAATGAGGCAGCGAGGTGTGACGAGGGGAATCTGGCCGACGCATCGAAGCTCAGAGGAAAGGCGAGACGGACATATAATCAATTGCTACTGGAACTATTAGTGTTGGAACTCTTCGCTGGCTGCTGAGGATGGGGACGGAGCGCTTATGGGAATGTCCCTGAATGCTGTGATGTCGGTTCCTAATCAATAAGCCACAATATTTTTCTTGTTTCAATTGACTGTTGTATGGCGACCTCATTATGAAAATGCATGGGACGAATGCTAGTGTACTTAGTGATGTAAAGGCCAGCAGAGACTGAGTGATAAAAATTCAAGGGGTGCACTGGCATACAAAAAACAAGAAGACCAAGAAGGAAATTGACCCCTGATATAACCTTGATGTCTAAGATCATTATCGAGGGTTTGCCATTCCAAACAATAATATTTGCACCGATCTCTCCCTTATCGCCGTCTCCCATACGCCAAGAAGAGTCTTCAGAAATGTAAATACCATGTTAGATGTTTATTTAATCTTTACATTAGTCTATTATAGTCATTTATTATTAATGTCGTATTCTTTTTAGTATTAAACATTATATTTATTCTTTATAAAATATGTTGTTCGTATGTATTGTGGAGTGTCTAGAATGAATTAATTGGATTTACATTGATTCATATGGAAATAATTGTCTCTGTTTTCGTCGGTTTCTGGAGTTCACGAGTTTCATGTTGAATGAAAGAATGTATGAGAGGACATAGAGAAGAAGGGCAGAATGTCAGACGGGCCTGCGTGCCCAATTCTTAACCCTTTGAAAATAAAGATTTTCGTTCGTTCGTTCGGTTTCGGATTTCGCCGATTGTTTTCAGACGGATTATCGACGAACATCGAGGCTCCACAATATACATATATATATCATCAAGTGCCCTGTCAGCTGGTGTAGGCGTTCATGTCTCTCCACGTATCTCCGTCTTTGGTGTTCTGGATCAACTCCGCAGATGACATTCATCCATGCCACCCACTCAGTCCATACAGCATCATTTCTCCATGTCAGATTTTGTTTCTCTTTCTTTTCCAGTCATCGCGATGTTCTATAACCATTCTCTTCTCATCACATGACCAAAGAAAGCTGTTTGTCGCTTTCGTATTGTTGCATATAATGTTCTAATTTCATTAGCCTCGTTCATGCAATCGTCGTATGTTACTCTGGCAGTTGAAGGTATTCGCAACATTTGTCTTAGAAACCACATGTCTATTGCTTCCAAGTTCTTCCTAATTTGTTCATTTACATTCCAAGGTCCACTGCCTACAGCAAAGCATGTTCTATATAGCATTGCAGCACTTTCTTTCTTACATTTAATGATATTGATTTATTTATTACATAATATACTTTTCATTTTCTGAAGTGCAGCTTTTCTATGCCCTATTATATTCTTAATCTATGTTGTGCACCTTCCATCTGATGTTATAAATACCTCTAGGTATTTAAAATTATCCACTTGATTAATAATAGCCCCGTCTAAATATGTTTAACATTTTGATGTCACATTTTTCTTTTATATCACCATTGTCAAAGTTTTCTTGATATTCAAGAAGAGTCCTTTTATTTGCAGTCTCTGTTACTACAATGTGGAACAATTGTTGTCGACTATTTTGCTTTATCCGCCATCAATACTGTGTCATCTTCATAGCGTATATTGTTTGCATTATAAACTCCGATTAGATTTCCTGCCTTCTCTTTGATCTCTCGCTATAGAGAGGGAAGAGACCCGGTGACAAAACACTTTCCTGTCGTACTCCTAGCTTTAATTGTTCATAATTGCCATCTTTATTTCCAATTTTGATTGTTGCTACTTGGTTCCTGTAAATACACTATATTATTCTGAGAGCTTTCTCATCGACGTTGATATATTCCAACATGTTAATCAGTCCATCATGTTTCACTTTATCAAATGCCTTAGTATAATCAGTAAACAATAAATCGGTGCATTTCCGTGTCTCTTTTGATCTTTCTTATTGTGTTCGTAATGTATATTACATAATTTGTACCATTTACTTCCACAAATCTAACGTTCTTTTTTCTGTTAATTATTTTTTTTAAATGTTCCCTGTCATATAATTCTTTTTTATACTAATTTCACCTATACATTAAAGCACCTTCCTTCAATAATATCGTTCCTGTTTTACTTCCAAACACCCTGTATCTGCTCCTTCGTGTCCTTCCACTCAGCGTACTGATTTGTCTGTGCATATTTTTGGTAAATTTAATAGACTGTAATTCAATTTTCTTGCACTGCTCATTTCTGTAGCCTTTACATTGTGTCTCTTATTTCATTACATATCTTATTATAATTTCTTCAGTCATCAATTTTTTCTCAGCTTTTCAGCTTATCTCCATAATATTTCTTTGCTTGCTTTATTAATGGGGTCCCTTATCATTTCCCATTGTTCATTTAATGGAGAACCTCCACCTGTCTGATCGTATCCTCCGCCTGAGCAATCCGTGATTTCCCTCTGATCAGTCGCTGAACCTTAACTGCGTCCAGCGCCTCATGCAGTCGGTGGTCTGTGTCTGCAGCTACTCTGAGGTATGCCTTCGCATGCATCACCTTGAGCCTACCAGCAACAGTCGGCAGACCAAGGATGTAACGCATACACACTACTGGGGTGTCTCTGGTGCATCCCAGAATGACCTGCATAGCCTCGTTCTGTATGCGCTCTAACTTCACCTGTTGACTCTCTGAGACAGTGTGCAGTCCTAATCCATAATCAATTACTGAGAGGATCAAGTGCTGGTATAGTGTGAAAAGCATTCTCTAATCTGTGTCCAGTGCAGCCGTAGTTTTAAGTGCATTGAGCCCCTTTTGAGATCTTGTCACAACCGTCTCCACAAGGTCCTTGAAGAATAGGCTCCTGTCAAATGCGATCCCCAGATACTTCAGTTTGTTCTCTCTGCTGACAAGTCTACCATCTATCGCGAGGCTTGGGACATCAGCTCTCACAATTCTGTTGTCCAGAGAGCACCACAAAACAGCCGCCTTTTCCGGGTGGATGACAGCACTCATGTCTGTGCACCAGTCAATCACTTTATCTACTGTCGCCTGTAACTCCTGGGCTGTTTGCTCCCTATCTCTCCCCTGCCTATATACAAGAATATCATCTGCAAATGTTAGTATTCCTCCAACCACTGGTGCTTCTAGCTTTGCAATCTTGCTCGTATACACGTTAAAGAGCACCGGTGAGACTGCAGATCCCTGTGGCAGTCCCGGGGTTAAAATATGTGGCTTTAAGGTCCATGCAACCAGACGGAGAGCAACCCGATGAGAATGCAGGACGGCTGCTATCCAGTTCACCAACCAGGGATTGATCCCCTTCTCCATCAGTGCGGTCATCAAAATATCATATCGAACTCTATTGTACGCATCCTCGAGATCAAGCGCTGCCGCCATCGTTTCCTGTCTACTCTGGAACCCCTCATAAACGTCAAAGGCAAAAGTGGCTAAAAATCTCTGGAGAAACGCCTCCCCTTTCTCTTTGTCGGTTGTCACGTGCACACCATCATCTCTATAAATTGTTTCCACTGTCATAGGCCGATCTTTTCTCTGCATTTGCCTGTGCGGTTTCCAGAATTTTCGCAGTGTTGTATCACCTCCAATCTCCTTCATGAAACATTTCCATTTTGCCTTTTTGGCCTTTGCAGCACAGCGCTTGAAAACCTCCACCTTGTCTTTTTTGACATTTTTCGCTGTGTCCACTTCCTCTCGTGAGCTTCGAGGTGTCTGTCGCACTTTCTTTAGCTGCTTTACTGCAGCTCCTTTGCTTTCCAAGCATGGTCTACTTCTGGGGTCCACCATGGGGGTTGCAAAAATGGAGTTTTAACAGTCCTGTTGCATGCCCCTTGTCTGAGGCGTCCAAGAAGGCAATCGGTACACTCATACCGGAACGACTTGCGCGCTCTCCCAGCTTTAACATTCCTATGTTTAGAGAGGACTGAGCATGGCATGTGATCACTCCCATGGTCATTTAAAACAGTCCACCTTACATCAAGGATTGATGACTGGGAGACAAGTGCCAAGTCAATAGCTGTGTCTGCATCGCCAGGCCTCATTGCCATTCTAGTCGGCCTACCATTATTTATGCAAACCACATCGGAGTCCACCATGGCATCCGCAAGGGCAATTCCCTGTCGGTTTTCTCCACTACTGTCCCAATCTCTGTTCCTTGCATTGAAGGCTCCACATATGAGTAGCCTATCACCTGGTAATTCCTCCAGTTCCTTAAGCCAGTCCCAGTGTTCCTTTCTGACAAAACGGTCCACTGTGGCATATACATTTATGATGTTCCAACTTAAGCCACCAATCTCCATTTGTATACCCTGGACCTCTCTTGCACTGTGATTCCATTGGCTTAAGTCAAGTATGAATAACCAAAAAAAAAAAAATAAGTACATTGTGAGCTTTACTAGAACACGATTACAATAAACAAAATGGATGTTGCGGCCAAAGCCTTCGTCCACACAGAACAAACCAACACAAACAGACACAAAATTAATCGAAAAACACTACATGAAAATACAGAGGTTACTTATCTGAATCATGTCTTGGTTGAATGCGTCTTAATCGCTAACCGTCATAACAAACATCAGAACGAGACTGACATATTATCATCGCTACATAGTTTACCTAGCAAACTTATGTTGATCTCCTCCTTAAAACCTTGCTTGACAAAACAGACAATGTTGATGATGTTGGTACTGATTCCGAATATAACGACCGACTGACACAGTACACCATAAGCAGTGCAGTAGAATATCTTCATAAATGTATTCATTGAAACATCATGATCGACTTGTGATATTTGAATATTCAGTAAGAAAACAGAGACGTTTTCTTCCATATCAGTGATGGTGGTTCACAAAACAGTCAATTGTACTAAGTTATTTGCTTTAATTTAGATATGATATGTTGTTTTCAAAGCGTCAAATATACTGACTTTCGTAAATTTATATAGACTTTTATAACATGTGTAGTTCTTAAGCCCATGAAATAATTGTATTAAAACACACAGACGTGCAAACACATCAACACAAACATTCAAGCACTGACGCATACACACACTACTTATTCTTATAGGCCATGTCAAGTGATTTTAATGATTATCACACATAACGCTGTTTGTTTATAGTAGCCCCACCCCACCCACCCACACACACACACACACCCGCAACTGATATTCCTGACATACACACCCACCCACACAAAAGTATACACATGTAGACATATATACTCATCAATTCACACAAAAACTCGCACACGCAAACGGCACACACACACACAAACACACGCGCGCGCACACACACACACACACACACACACACACACACACATATGTATTATATATATATATTATATATATATATCATTGGCACCTTTCCGTCTTGACAGACGATAGTTTGGTACATTGTGCTTCAAAAAGGCTTAATAACTACGATCCATGGCGGTGGCGAGTGTGGCTGGTAGGTGCATGTAAAAACATGGTCACTTCCACCATTTTGCACCATTTTACGTCTCTCACGCTCTGTGTGTGCTTTATCTGCAATTATTTTCTCCTTTGTCTTTATTCCATTTCTGATAGTTGCTCTCCATGCAACACGTTCAGCGGCGACGGGCTCCCAATGTGCATTAGTAATGCCTGTATCAATCATGTCCCGCTTACATACATCTTTGTATCGTAGTAGAGGCCGACCCTGAGATCTCCTACCCGTCTGTAATTCACCAAAAAAGATGTCCTTTGGTATTCTACCATCATCCATCCTCCTAACGTGTCCTATCCATCTAAGTCTACGAAGACTGAGCATGGAATACACCGTCACACAACCTGATCTTTCCAATACTTCAGTATTTGTGATTTTGTCTTGCCACTTAATACCAAGTATTCTTCGCAGACACCGCATATGAAAGCTGTTTAAAAGTTTCTCTTGGCGTGAGTAAGTTGTCCAGGTTTCACTGCCATAAAGAAGAGTGCTAAGGACACAAGCTTGGTAGACGAGGACTTTTGTTTTGGCAGTAAGCTTCCTGTTCTCCCAGACTCTTTTTGCTAACATGTTCATTGTTGTTGCTGCCTTGCCAATCCTGATGTTAATTTCCTGATCGAGGGATAATTTACTATTTACCTCTGATCCTAGATATGTAAAATGGTCTACTATCTCCAGTTCGGCGTCGTCAATAAAGATTGATGGTACACCATGTGCACCTTGTGACATAATCTGTGTCTTCAAGTAATTGTTAAACCAAATTCAGAACAAGCATTGGAGAATGCAGATAGTAGATGTTGTAATTCTTCCTCAGAGTGGGTCGTAATCGCAGCATCATCCACAAAAAGCAACTCTCTGATTAGTACCCTGCTAATTTTGATCTTGGCCTTCACTCTCTGAGCATTATAGAGGCCACCATCTGAGCGTGAGTGAATGTATATACCGTCATCCTGATCACGAAAGGCATATTTCAGTAGAAGTGAAAAGTATATCCCAAAGAGGGTGAGGACTAGTACACAACCTTGCTTAACTCCACTCTTGATTTCAAACTCTTCTGAAGATGAGCCATCAAACTTGATTATACCTTTCATGCCTGTGTGGAACGATTCCACAATGGACAGAAGAGTTGGTGGGCAGCCATCAGCCATATCTCCTTTAGTACTTTGAACAGAACCTCACGACTGACCAAATCGAATGCCTTTGTGAGGTCAATGAAGGCAATAAACAGTGGCTGATTTTGTTCCCGGCATTTTTCTTGCATCTGTCGCAATGAGAATATCATATCAATGGTACACCGGTTCTGACGGAAGCCGCACTGTGATTCGGGGTAGACTTGATCACCCAGGACTTGAAGTCTGTGCAGTACAATTCTGGCAAATACTTTCCCAACAATACACAGAAGTGAGATACCCCTATAGTTGTTACAGTCGCTCCGATCTCCCTTGTTCTTGTACAGCGTTATGATGTTTGAATCTTTGAAATCCTGTGGGACTTGTTCTTCTCGCCAGCATAGCTCTATTAGCTGGTGGATATGTAGAGCGAGTGTGTCTTGCCCACTCCTGATTACCTCTATTGGAATCCCATCCTTACCTGGAGCCTTGCCAGATGCAAGCTCATTTATAGCACACTTAACTTCTGTTATAGTGGGAAGTGTGTCCAGGTGGTCAAGAGTTGGCAGGGCCTCAATGGCGTTGACGGCATCATCCGCTAGCTTGGTCTCACTTGAGTAAAGCTCCAAACAGTGCTCGACCCATCTATCCATCTGCTGTTTCTTATCAGTGATGATTTCTCCAGTCAAGGTTTTCAGCGGTGCACTTCTTTTGATCATTTTTTTTAAGCATATCCTTTACAGGACTTAGCTGTCAACACCAGCATCTTTCAGCTGTATGTTGATCTCTTGGCAAAATTACGCTCAGTAGTTTGCCATTGCTTTCTGAGCGGCCGGCTCAGTATCCGCAAGTCACGAGCGGGGGTCGAACCGCCTCAGCTCTCGCTCCGCTACGAGACTCTGCATGATAAACGGGATTACAGAGAGAAAGTGTTGTACCCCACAGCCAGAGAGACCGGCTTTTGATCATTGGACCACAGGCTTTCTTTATCCCTTCATACATGCTTCTGATGTTTCCCTTATCACTTGCGATTTGAATGGACTCACATAACTTGATCCAATAGTCATTCGCACAATACCTGGCAGCCTTTTGTACATCCTTCCTCGCTTGCTTCAGCTCACTCAGAGTGTTACGCGTTGGTCTTTCCTTGTTTCTTAAGAGAGCTATCTTCTTTTATCAATCAAGGGCTGCAGTATCTGGCTTTTTGCAGCAAACCAGTCCTGCCTCTTATGATCCACAGTGCCGTAAACCCCTACCGCTGTTTTATAAATAGTTTCCTTAAGTTTACTCCACTTATCATTTACTATACAATTTTCTGATGTATCAATGAAAGCGTCTTCAAGTTGTTGAAATTCAAAGCACTTTCCAGGATCGTGAGTGTTAGTAATATTAATCCTGGGGCTAGACTTATGTTTAGCTGTGCAGATTCTCTTTGGTCTCAGTCTAACCCTTGCAACAACCAAAGAATGATCTGTATCACAGTCAGCATTGTGGTAACTTCGAGTTAATGATGTCTGGTTCAGATGTTGTCTCCGTGTGATAATGAAGTCCAGCTGATGCCAATAGCTTGGATGTGTCCATGTGACCTTATGCATCTCTTTTGTTTTAAAAAGGAGTTTGTTATACATAGGTCATTTCTAGTGCAATGCTCCAGCAGCCTTTGCCCATTATCATTCATGCGACCGATGTTGTATTTTCCAAGGCACACTGGCCATGAACTCGAGTCCTTGCCCACACGAGCATTGAAATCACCGAGCATATAAATTTAGTCGGATTTTGGAACTCGCAGAGTCTAGCTGCTCATAGAACGTATCCTTCACATCATCAGAGGAAGCGAGTGTCGGTGCATATGCAGTGAGAATGGTGGCAAATCCACAAGAGGTTGCCAAGCGCAACCCCCAGCTGGGATATCAATCATTCCCAGTAGCGAATTCTTCACTGCAAAGCCCACACCATGTTGCCTTTTTTCTGCCTGCCCTCTTCCCTTCCAAAAAAGGTGTAATTGTTTTCCCTGAGTGACCCTTCCTCAGCGAGGCGAGTCTCCTGCAGGCCAGCAATATCAATGTTAAGACGATTGATTTCAGCATCAATCACAGCCGTTTTTCTCATTTCGTCAATATTTGTCAAGTCAGTGGAAAATCCTGGACACGTTCTCACGTTCCAGGTTGCAAGCCGTAGCTTGAGGTTTCTGTTCTGTTTATTAGTACCTGGTGCATTGGTTTTACAGCCTGCGATTCAGATTTTGTCCTAGCCCCAAACACCCATTGAAGCAGGATGACTGTGGCGGATCAGCACCCAATTGGCTGGTAGGCTGCCCAGCTTGAGGCGGGCGGTAGCTGATCAGTGACACCTGTAGGTGTCTCCCACCGTCAGAGGCAACGCGTGGCGCCCCATGTCTACGCCAACTGACAAGGACTTATAACCCGTAACAGTTGCCTCTCGCTTTGATTCCGAGACCGGTTAAGACCAGGGATGGAGTTATTGCCTCTCCACAGCACAAAGCCTGGGCTAAAATAAAGAAACCATGTGTTGCCCATGCAGCATGATCCCTCTCTCGGCCTGCCTAGTTTACTCCACAGGAAAATTGACACCTATAATCTGGAATAAGACAAGCTGCAGAAGCTGCCGGGTCAGCAAAGCAATGCTCTAACTGTCCGCCTGTCGGAGCTTCGATCCTAGACCAGCTGAAGACCGAGGCTTAGGTCCTGGTCTGCCCTGCCATGACTTATTTATCTTTGGGGTTGCATTTCCTCGCACCAGGATAAGGCTAGTACCCTCCCAATTGCGCGCTTCCGCCCGAAGCCGTTGGAACGATGTGGGGTGTCGGGTTTGGTAAGCGCCGCCCAACATTCGGCGCTGACAGAAAGCAGGTATTACCGTCTACTGTCATAGGGTAGCTCAGTAATATCTGACTAAGACCTGACTTTTATATATATATATATATATATATATATATATATATATATATATATATATATATATATATATATATATTGTGTGTGTGTGTGTGTGTGTGTGTTTGTGCGTGTGTGGTGTGTTTATGCATGTAATTATGGGATGTGGTTATATTAAATAAACATATGTGTATGTTATACACTGTAGTTTATAGATAACTGCGTGCATTATGAAGTTAACTGCTACCGATGTAACAAGTTTAGGTTTTATTACTTGAATAATAATACATCACTTAGATCAAAATCCGAAGACGTGCTAATAGATTGCAAAACAAACATATCACAACTCTAGAAATCCAGGAATAAATTAATATCTCAGGATAAGAAATGTAAGATGTGAACGCATGTTAGGAATTTATGCATCATTGTAACATTGTATGCAGAATTTTGTATTTTGCTTTAAACATCTGAAAGTGAATGGTTATTTGTTATCACTGGCTAGAAATTGCATGATATTTAAATGTATAAGTAAAGTGAAGTAAACATTCATCAATTTTACATAGCATGTAGTTCCTTTTAAATCGCCACGTAATTTTACTGTTTTCTTAAAAGCTTCCAAAAATATGGTTTTGTACCGTACAATTGGGCATGTCAAATACAGCCTGAGATATAGTACATTTTGCAATCAAACTATTATAACATCAAGGAATTTATCAGTTGAATTTTAAACTAATTTTTGTGAGGCAAATTTTTAGATACGTAAACGCCTACGCCGTGTGATTAAATGCATGCTGGTGATTTAAGCGGACTTTACTGCTCCTCATATCAATTCGTGATTTTCACCAGTTAAATCATAATTTACCAACAATCAAATAGACGACTTTCAATTAGTTTTCACCACCACAACGTATAACTAATGTGCATACATTGTGACTCATGACGCATGACTTGAAATTAACTGTTTTCCATTTCCGTGTGTTGTTTCTATACTGACGCAAGCAAACACGTGGGTTTGTTTTCCAGACACATAGTGACATTTTATCTTCTTCTTCTTCAGCGCTCCGAGCCATTGAGGTTCTTTGCTGCAGATACAATCCGTCTCCATTCGTCTCTCTGGTTGACCTTCTCTTGCCAGTCGTTGATTCCAAGTGCTTGTAGGTCTGTATATATATATATATATATATATATATATATATATATATATATATATATATATATATTATATATACTATCTCTCCACCGTCTTCTTGGTCTATCTCGGGGTCTACGGTCATTTATTTCCTGAGTGTAAGCGAGTTTTGTGTCCCTATTATCGTCAATTCTTTCTATATGCCCCAGCCATTGTAGTATATTAGCCTTCATGATACCAGTGATTAGCGGGGACTTAAATAGATCATAAATGTCTTTGTATCTTCTTCTTTTCCACTCTCCAACATTTGACATTGTATGCGTTTTTTTAAATAAAATATATATTATGATAAAAGAAATAGACAATGTTGTTTCAAGATTTTAACATAAAATATATAGAAACACAAATTCAGATAGCTTTGCTATTGTCTCTTCCAATGATAATAGCCAGTATTGTTTGCTCGCGTTATGGCTTATATTTGGACCTGAGACAGATAAATTAGTGAAAACAAAGCAAAGAGAAAGAATGGTGTCAACAGTAGTAGTGTAGTTGTGTAGGCTCGCTTGAGTAGTTACATTGTTTTATTTAATATATACATTTATTTAATTGTGTTACATATCACAATCAATGTATATTTCTCAGAGGGTATGTTTAAAGTAGTGTCATTAACTATATTTTAATCCATGTTTATAATTTGTAACTTAATATAACACTAACTACCAATTTTAAGAAAGCTTGACAGATATGCATCTGTGAGTAGAGGGTAATCATCTCCTGTTTCTAAAATAATGTCGTATTGATGTTAGTTCAATGTAGACACCACGATTCCAACACATCATCTACAATTACGATTATTATAAAATAAAAATGCATTGCCCTGATGTGGGTAGCAACCTTTTCCTTAGTAATATATAATCCGTATAAAATTTGGGACAGAGGAAATTACCTACACTAGTGGGGTAGTAACATGGCTTTTTCGTGATGAATGTTTGCACAAAATAAACAAACTGCGATAAAAGTGCGCAAAAGATATACTTTTTTAGTATCGTTTGTTGTAATGTGTTATAGATCATTTTATTTTCTCTAGTGCGTGTTTCAAATATAATAACTACAAATTTATGTGTTACGAAATCGTAATTTGATGAACAGAAAATTGCAAGAAACTGTAATTATTCGTAGTCTTAAATCGTTTGGTATACTGTCTATTCATAGACGGGGGGTTTGGGCTGGTCTACTGGTGCGCTTTTTAAAAATTTTTCCCAAAGCAGTCACTCACTGGGAGCAGTAACTCACTGCGAGCAGGATAACGTAGTGGCTAGTGATCTTGCCTTCATGTCGGTGTTTCTCTATTCCTTTCCCCATCGAGGCGGAATTTGAATATTGTTTTTGGTTTTAAATTTCGACACAGCTTAAAATGGTTGCCAGAAATATCACTGGACGTAAAGGAACCCAGCTTTAAATTTGATCACGTCGCCCATCGAGTTACCTTTGTCTTTAAAAATAAATCTAGCGCCGTATGTTCAATGCCCGATCTGGCGTTAAGATAATGAAACTTGATTCTGATCTGGTCTAGACGAGGCAGACTATTCAAGAATGCAATTGATAATGCTGCCAATAGCCATACAGGACTGTGGTTGGGGAAAGGTTTTTTTATTCTGGAATTCGTTCATGTCGTGAGACAACTGCCCTTTGCGAATTGCATACTCACACACACATACACACAAAAAACACCCCTCACTTCCATACACATACACACACATGACACTACATTTGACTGTGACAGTTTTTCTCTCTTCCCTTATGTGCGTGTGTGTGTATATGTGTCTGTCTCTGTCGCTCTCCTGCTGTCTTATACATTCAAGTATAATAACCATTAACCTAATTAAAATCACAGTTGTAGTAATTAGTATTAATTATTTCATATTTTAAATTTGTGTTTGCATGTTTCTGACATATTAGCCGCTAATGTAAATGTTCCGGTTGTTAATGCTGAAATTTCCCATAGTAATATGATATATGAGAAAAAAAATTATGGGTCATATTGCAGACGACAGGGAGTGGGTAAGTGGCGCGCCTGCTGCCTTCTTTGGATGGGGTAGGCGTCTCCTGCCTTTTTCAGTATGCATCTTACTGGACCGAAAATTAAAACAGCATAACCAGATTGTTGAAAATGTTTTCAAAGTGAATAACAGATGTGTCTTTGTAAAGAGCACGCAAAAACGTTTGCGTTTTCACGGCCCAAGTTGCGTAGAGGACTGTAACGACGACAATGGAACACGTGTCACCTTTTTTAGATTGGATCGACAAAAATGCCCCTGTGGATTGCACACACACACACATCACACACCCCACACACACACACAAACACACACCCCACAACACACAAAAAAATGGCCTCGAGGGGGATTTAAAAGCGTGACCACCAAATCTGATGCAATAGAGCTAGCCTGTGCCATACCACGGCGCCGGATGGTAGTATTGTAATCCGGGAGTATTATCTATTATTAAAATAATTGTTTTCCCAAAAAACAGGGGTTTACAATTAACTCCACCCAACTGCTCACAACTATCATGCTCATGCGATAGTAGACAAGGAACTTCATTGAACAGATTCTAGAAAAACACCTTTTTCGCATTTCCATTAGAGGACATCGCTGTCAACATCAGCTGATTGTTGATTCTTGGCAAGATTACGCTCAATAGTTTGCCATTGCTTTCTGAGCGACCGGGTGACATACCCTGTAAGTTACCGACGCGGAGAGAACCGCTACCAATTTTCGCGCACGTCACGTCACGTTACGAGAGTATAGGGGATTACGGAGAAAGTAGAACAACACCTACAGCTCCCAATATGAAAATACAATTTTTTTATATTTTTCTTGAAAAATAAATTCTGGAATTCAGGACTTCATGACAACAAAGATGCAGTTTGAAAAAAAACACTTTATGCGAACGACTTTGTGGTTCAAAAAGAAACGCATCTCAACGACAGGACAATCAATGGCGTGGATCTTTAGTGCTTCTACAATAGGCGACCCCTCGGGCAGGTCATTTCTTGTACGCGATAATATACCGGGTCTGATGTTGATATGTCTGTTTGGAACAGTGATGTATTGCAAGTGCAGGCATTCAGGGTGATGACCTAAGTGCAGAGGGTTTTTGTTTGTTCAGGAGGAATGGAACACCAACTAATGTGATGACTTCAACTCTAGATTCAGCCAATGGGGCAACACAATCACCAACTGCCAGGGGGAAGATATGTAGGACACCCTAGTATCTGCCGCCCTAGTTTGTCTGATTGATGGGGAGGCCACTACAATGGCCACCCGATCAGGTTATTCTGACAGTGTCATTGACTTGGTCCTGGTTACGCCTACCATCACACCATGTTGACGTAGAGACACGACAGGATACCGTGGCAGTGATCAATATCCTTGTGTCCCCTTGATAGAGAAAATCAGGGTCAGAAGTCTAAACAAGGAAATAAATGTCTTCCTGTATGACAACACAAAATTAGGACACTATCTGCACGATTAGACGAAGACAACTAAACTCCTCCCGCAGCAGACAAGAACGAAAGTTGCAAAAACCATGGTGGAACGGAGGAGTGGAGAAGACCTGGTTGGTAAAAGATGGCTGTCAAATCATGACAAAAAGGGGAAAAAAAACACAGAATGACTAACATATCACCGTGTGAACTGACGAATCTAAAGAAAGATTTCCATATGACGACGACTTTCTTTCAATTAATGCGTCAAATAGGCCAATGCAGACAAATGGAAAGCATTCTGCAATAAGGTGTGCAAATGACATCCGATGTGTTGACCTGCTGATAATGTCAGATAATCCACATTAAAGAACTGGCATCAGAATTTAACGCCAGTATCCCAAATTTCCATATTAAAGAGGACTGGCCACACATCTATTTGTTACAGCTGCTAAAGCTGAGCAAAGACCACTTCAAGATTAACGTCTACAGAAGTATAGCGATGAATAACACTGCAGGCAAGCTACTGGCGAACATTATAACTCACAGACTTGAGTGTGACGTGACAAATTGTCTACTTCCCTCCCACACTAGGAGGATGCAGATATAATAAGGAATCACGACTCACCAATATGACCGTCTTTGCTCGCGACTTTTATGAAGGGTTTCAGTTCAGAGAAGATAACTGTACGGCTGCCATCGAGTTAGAGGATGCATACAATAAAGTATTATTCGAGTACCTGATACAAACCATCATCAGAATGAAAGTACAGTGGAACATCGGTTTTCGTCGGTTTCGGATTTCGCCGATTTATTTCGAACTTATTATCGAAATCTGAAACTGAAGAAAACCGAAGCAATTATCAACATATGAATCGATGTAAGTCCAATTAATTCGCTTTAGACACTCTTAAATATATATCAGCAACACAGAGAGATAATAAATATAGTTCTTTGTTGTTTTTTTTTTTTAATTGGGGGTGGGGGGGGGGGGGGGGGGGGGGGGGGGGGGTTTTGTTTGGGGGGGGGGGGGGTTGTGTTTTGTTTTTTGCTTTTGTTTGTTTGTTTGCTTGTTTGTTTGTTTTTTTACAATTCTTATTTTAATGCGTTGTTAATCTCTCTAGATGTTATTACTGATTGCTTGCTCTTGAAAGCATGTGTGGCCATTCCTATTCTCTTTTTGATTTCTGTTTCACTTCTGCCATCATCTGTTATTACATGTCCGAGATAGGAGGAAAACGTTGTCACTGTTCCTTGTATCTCCCAGTTTACGTGATGTCATTGATAACCTTTCATTTTCATTGCTAATTATCATAGTGTTTGTTTTCAGGATAATCATTCATTCACTTAATTATCGCCACACGTTGTTATCATGCGATGCATGTGTCTTTACGTGAGTTGGCAAAGCACTCAACCCCAGCCGTAACCAACAACAGAGATCCTGCAACATAATGAACAACCCGTGAATAGTTCCTGGTTTCCTCCCTCACTCACTTGTCCAACTACATATACACGCCTAGTCCCTTGGGATCTTTAGGATAAGACTATTATATCTGGCCTGTTCAACAAGACATTATACTCCCTGAGAATATACATTCTTGACCGGAAGAGTCAAGACCAAGAAACATTTTCCCTATAGGATTCCAAAGATAGTCTCTATATAGAGACAAACAGTCATCATATTCTCAATAACCTGACCTCATAGTATAGTTACGAGAGATAAAGACAACAGAGACCAGCGCAACCCAATGAGGTAGAGTATACAAAGGTCATGGTCTTGACACCGCCAGATGATGATGATGATGATAAGATGTGGAATTTCACTAAACTGCCCTGTAAAGGGATCAATCGAATTTTATTTTCACGAGGGGTTAGATTCCAAGTGAAGTCCTAAAATATTCTTCCTCCTACAAGCTATGGGATCCACACACAAAAAAAGACATAGCAACCTATTAGAACAGAATACTCCAAGAATCATAGCCATTTTTCTATCCGGCCCATCTAATAGTTGACCTAGCAAGAGATACATAACAAGTTAGCTCTAATTCTTCTTTCGTTCATGATAAATTACTCGTGGCCGGTCCGACCACATGCTCTTAAAGAATAGATTCTTATCTTTAATAAAGAATAGAAAACCAAACGAGTCGTCTTGTAGATCTATTAGTCAGTTTTACAAGATAAGAATACCAGCTCTCACGAGACATGCCACAAATGGCGAAATGTGATAGGTGTTCCAACTTCAGAGCGTGACTATGACGTCACGAACAATTTATGTCGCCAGGTCACCAAGGAAAGCAACTGCGGAAATTCCTCAAAAAAGAGACGATGGGTAGGAGTGAGAGTAGTTATACACTATGATTTTTTTTTTTTTTTAGTTCGCATATCCTTTACAGGACATCGCTGTCAACACCAGCATTTTTCAGCTGATTGTTGATTTCTTGGAAGGATTACGCTCAGTAAATTGCCATTGCTTTCTGAGCGACCGGCTCACATACCCCGTAAGTTACCGACGCGGAGAGAACCGCTACCTATTCTCGTGCAACGTCACGTTACTCACGAGGGTATACGAGATTACGGAGAAAGTCGTGTAGGCCCTAGACCAGAGAGACCGGCATACACTATGACAGGCTAGTAAATTTAGCCTCCCAACGTCGTTCAGTTAAAACAATAGTGAACTGCTGCATAGATCAACATACAGTTGAAAGATGCTGGTGTTGACAGCTAAGTCCTGTAAAGGATATGCTACAAAAAAAAATATTATAAAAGGTATTTTATATCATTTCATGGTACATGGAAGAGTGAGTAATGAATGACCCTCATCCTGTAGATCAGAAGGTGGTTTGTTTAGTGACCCAAAGGGAGGTTCGCACTTCTTTGTCAGTTGGTACTGAGTTATTTTAATAAATATCATGTGGGTTTAATTTGCTTGTATATCTTTGTATCCCTCGCTCGCTTTGAACTAAAGCGTAGCCCATGTACACTTTGTCTAGTAGCACTGGACTGAATGTTGCCTGTGGATTAGCTTTCCAATTTACTAATGTCCCTCACCACAAGGCGAAACCACTCCGACTGCAGAGGTACTTGTAATTTACGTCTCCAAATCAAGAACGAGAAGACAACAATTTAGTCCATCAGACCAGTTTAGGGGATGAACCCCTTTGCCATAGACCAGTTTATGCCATGATCCAGGCCTGTATAAACTGGTCTATGACACATCTAGCTCAGCATCAGCACACCGGATGTTGAAGAACGAGAGCTCTTATCCATTCGGCCATGCTGATTTCCCGGTTAAATTTTTAACTAAGTGATCTTTCGGTAGGTTCCAGTTCCTTTCATTTATTCATACGTTAATAATAAACGGCATACTTAGAAACATCTCCCCCGATGGTGTTTCCACCTTGTCGTGGTGGGGGAGCTTGAGTTTCTCAATGACCCTGAGAGCTATGCCGGCGGTAGCGTAGCTACCAGCAGGGCCTCCCAAGCCGGACAGGTCAAAGGGTAGAGAACAGACAAAGAGAAACACCCTGGTCCTCCAGGTTGGGGGTTGAAGCGTGGGGTTAACACCCCCACCTTTGTAAAAACCTTTCTTTGTTACGAAACAAATACATGAGCCTCGATATCGGACTGACTTATCTGGACAACGACCTTGGAACGTTAAAGGACTTTTGAGATTTGGAACATGGAATGTACGGACACTATATTCGAGCTGGAGCGGCCGAAGAACTAACCCGGGAGCTGGTTGAATATCAAATGGCATATAACAGCAATTCAAGAAATAAGGTGGCCAGGAGAGGGTACTTTAGAGCAAAATGGAATGATTATAATATATGGAGGAAACACCCAAAATAAACATGAATTAGGAACAGGATTTGTCATCAAAAAAGAGTTATGGGGGAACGTTTTAAACTTTAAAGCTTTTAATGACAGGATTAGTAAATTACGAATAAAAGGTAAATGGAAAAATATAACGATGATTAATGTACATGCACCTACTGAAGAGAAAGAAGATGATATTAAAGAAGACTTTTATAATGATCTGGAAGATGTCATAGAAGAAACCCCCAAACAGGACATCCTGATTGTTCTGGGAGACTTCAATGCAAAAATAGGTAGAGAGCAAACTAATAAAAAAAGTGGCCGGTATGGAAAGCCTACATACAACTTCAAATGATAATGGATGGAGAGTCATCAACCTGGCAGAAGCCAAAGGACTGCAGATTAGCAGTACCAGACTACAAAGAAAGGATATACACAAACAAACTTGGAAATCATGTGACAAGAGAACCTATAATCAAATAGATCACATTTTAATTAACAACAGAAATGCATCAAACATACAGCAAGTCAGAAGTTATAGAGGAGCTGAGTGCCACAGTGACCACTTCCTCGTTGGAGCAAAATTTAAAATAAAACTTAAGAGAGCTTTCTATACTAAATTACAAAGATTACACCCAACATATAACAGAGAAAAACTACAAGATATTACAGTCAAAGAGAAATTTACAGATGAAATAAAATGTAAACTTGAAACTCTGCAAAACCCTTCGGAGGAAAGCGTTGACCAAACTTGGTTGAACATCAAGAATACAATTCAATCTACCGCAGAAGAATGTCTCGGTGTGTTAACCACGCATAGAAAGAACAGATGGTTCAATCAAAAATGTGAAGAAGCAGTCATTAGGAAGAAGAATGCCAGACATGTATGGTTAAATGACATCAATAACATCCAAAAGGAAGAGCATTATAGAAATGAATGTAAAGAGGCTACAAAAATAGTCAGACAGCAGAAGCGAGAATATATGAGTAATATAATCAAAGATATGGAAACTAATCACCAGAAAAATGAATCCAGAAAGTTTTTTAAAGAACTGAAGTCAATGAAACGAGGGCACCAACAAAACACATATGGTTTAAAAGACAAAAATGGGAATATGATAAATACCAATGAGGAAATGTGCAACACATGGAAAGAATATTTTATTGAATTACTAAATTGTGAAGCTCCAAGTAACATTTTCCCACAGGAAGAGGTTCTAACATGCGAACCACAAATTGAAGAACCTACATTTGAAGAAATCCTATATGTAATCACACGACTTAAAAACAATAAGGCAACTGGGACTGATGGAATTGCTGCTGAATTTATAAAGGCAGGTGGCCATGCATTACATCTAAAGCTATACGAACTAATAATAAAAATCTGGAGGACAGAAGAATTACCCCATGACTGGAAAGAGTCATTATTGATACCTATCTTTAAGAAAGGAGACAAGTTCCAATGTGGAAATTATAGAGAAATATCACTACTGTCCACAAGCTATAAGATACTATCCGCAGTATTACTAAATAGGCTAAAACCATACTCAGAAGACATATTAGGTGACTACCAGGCGGGTTTTAGACAAAACAGATCAACAATAGATCTGATATTTATCTTACGACAAATGGACAAATAATCTGAAACATTGGGAATATAAAAGAGATCTCCATAACATTTTTGTGGATTTTAAAAAGGCTTATGATAGTGTCCATAGGAATAGTCTATGGAATGCTATGCAGGAATTTGGAATACCAAGGAAGTTAATCAACATGACCAGACTATGCATGGAAGATACTTATAATATAGTAACATATAAAGGCAGGAAATCAGAACCCCTTCCAAATAACATCTGGCTTGAAACATGGTGATGCACTATCAGCCGCTACTCTTCAATCTGGCTCTAGAGAAAGTTGTAAGGAAGATAAAGGAGGAATGTGATATTGGAGGAACATCCAAGCTGCTTGGTTATGCAGATGATATAGATATTATAGGGCAAAGTGAACAAAAGACATTGGAAATATTGACTCACTTAAAGGAAAAAGCCCAACAGATGGGGCTGGTTATCAACCAAGATAAGACAGAATATATGGTAATTTCAAGAGACGGAATGGCTAAAAACTCTGGCCACATACAAATAGATAATATGACCATTAAAAGAACGGAAACATACAAATACCTGGGTACAATCTTACAACTGCTCCAACATCATAAGGAAGAAATACAAACTAGAATCAACTCTGGAAATAAGATATACTATGCACTACAACATCTACTAAAATCAAAGGCGCTATCTCGTAACACCAAAATCACAATATATAAAACACTGATCAGACCAGTTGTGCTGTATGGCTCTGAAACCTGGAGTACAACGAAAGGAGACGAAGCCTTGTTACAAACCTTTGAGAACAAAATTTTAAGACGCATCTTTGGACCCATTAGGGATACACAAAGTGGAGAGTGGAAAAGAAGAAGTAACAAAGACATTTATGATCTGTTTAAGTCCCCGCTAATCACTGGTATCATGAAGGCTAATAGACTACAATGGCTGGGGCATATAGAAAGAATGGAAGATAATAGGGAAACAAAACTCGCTTACACTCAGGAAATAAATGACCGTAGACCCCGAGGTAGACCAAGAAGACGGTGGAGAGATAATACATGTACAGACCTACAAGCACTTGAAATCAACGACTGGCAAGAGAAGGTCCACCAGAGAGACGAATGGAGACGGATTGTATTTGCAGCAAAGAACATCAATGGCTCGGAAAGCTGAAGAAGAAGAAGAATACTTAGAAAAATACTCACAAATGAATTATATAGAAAGGTCTCAAAAGTGTGTTAGAGGTAATTGTTATAAATGCGTATGGTGAATAGTATACATTCGAATCAATCTAAGTAAATCGGTGAAGCTCGCACATACACACTCACACACACACACATACACACACAAACATACACACACGCATACACACACACGCGCCCACACCCACCCACCCACACATACACATACACACACACACACACGCACGCATGCACGCACATCGTGCACAATCTATAACGCAATAAATTAACAGAGCAGACACTCTAGGAACATAGTTGAAATACAAATTATAAGTATAGACGTGATAACAACATGGTTGAAAAGAATACATTCTTTACATACAATCATATTTTTTTTTAAATACACAATGTACATTAATGTTATGCGAACTCTGAATACAACACGGACCTACCTGTTAAACTGATTTGATATCATCCCTGTAGCCCTGTTCAACAAAACAAATGATATTGATGATGTTGGTCACAATACAAATGTAAACATTAGCTGACAAACCACGCATAACACGATACAATTATAAATCATCATACCAAATTGAAGGAACAACATGGTCTATATATTTTGCATCACGAAATGTTTCACTAATGTATTCTTAGTAATTGTTTCCATGCTGAATAATGAGAATATAAACACTTTAATGGTATATCTAATCTAGGTGAGATGCAAGATTTAGGCAATGTTCAAATTGTATTTCAAAAGATGTTAATAATTTGTACGTTGTAATAACAATGTCTGCACAGTTAATAGATAGTAAGACACATATTATTGTCGTCACTAGGAAGAAAGAAATACCACAATGTAATGTACAAGTAAATGTGTATATTCTTCAACAAGTGAATCGTTACAATTATCTCGGAACAGTCATAACATCTGATAGGAGATGCCTTTAATAGATTAGAACAAGAATCGCTATGGCGAAAGTAGCATTTAGCAAGATGAAAAACTTACTAATCAATAAAATGATGTCAATTGAAACGAGAAAAAGAGTGTTGAGGTACTACATAGAGCCTATACTTTTGTACGTATGTGAAACTTGGACAATAAGCAGTCAAGCTGAAAAACATATGATGGCTGTAGAAATGTGGTTTCTGAGGAGAATGCAAAGAATACCATGGACAGATGGAAACATGGAAGGAGTGTAACTGTTATCTTGAGCAGAGGAATAGCAAAACTAGTAACATAATATATGCCAACATATGTCTCTTTTCTAATACCTACATCATTTTACATGTGTTATGTTTTTAAGGCAACTATACATGCTTCATATTTTAGATACAATAAAACCTCGGTTTCCGTTGCCTTTGGTCATCGTAGGTTTCGGTTTTCGTCGATTATTTCCGCGAAATATACGTCTCGGTTATTGTCGGTTTCCTCGGATATTGTCGGCGTGCCCACATGACTTCGCTGCAAATTTTGCGAAACCAAAGGAACCCACACGTTCTTCTGCTCGGTTTGATGTTGTTTTTCGTTGTGTATACTATATGTCTATAGATTGCAAATTACAACATGACTCCACATGTGCAACACATTAAATGATATACATGTGTACATTACTAGACACGAACTGTTAGTTCCTGGACGAGATGGATACAGTTGGAATATGTGCAATGCGAATATTTTATTTACCGTAATAATAAGCAAACTACCGTGTTTGGTTTCAAACACCAGTAATCCACTTAACTGTCACAATATCGTAAGTATTGGGAGCTCGCCTGCACCATGGCGCACTATAAACGTTGGCTGTCATGGTTCCCCATCTACACGATCATCAGAGTCCTGGACCAGGTGTCCCGATGATGTTGTGTGGTCAGTTGACCATCTAATCGATCTTCTCTCATCATTGCGCCTATTGTCAGTACGTTTTCAAGTTTATTTCCCCTCATAGTGTACCCCAGCATTCTTTATTGTCTATTTCTAATTTCACTAATCAATTTTCAGTTCCATTTCTTTCTTCACAGACAGTTAATACTATCCTCCCGTGGTTTTCTTTGCATGTCCCTCGGAAAACACATCAATGTGATAATATAATTAGACCTGCTTCTTCTCTTACTTCCACATGCATACACATATAGGTTCTGTATAGGATATCAAGACACTTTTTCTCACTTTATTCTTTTCTCCTTGTGGTTGTTTTGGTTGTTTGTTCGTTTGTTTATTTGTTGTTTTTTTAGGAGGGTGGGAGGGGGTGGGGGGTTCTGCCTTTGTGCCCAGTGGGTTTCATATATATATATTTAGCTTCCATGTTTACGTATACTGTGTAGTGGCTGGGGTGGGAAGATTTATATGGAGGAAATACGAAAGGGGGGGGGGTGGGGAATGGCATTCTGACAATATGGTGAAGGGGTGCATTGGCCAAAGAAGGTTGAGAGCCACTGTTCTAATGTAATCATATCAGGGGGAACAACGCATATATTTGTATTTCGATATGTGCGTGGAGACGATTACTCCTCTTGAAATAAAAGTCTCGTGGAAGGTTTAGCGCTCCCAAGATATAATGTTTAAATAAGAAAATGGTATGCCCTTTGCTGTGCGATTTGGTTATACAAGTAGGCCTCGGTTAACGTCGAGATTACGTTTTTGGAAAACGCGACGTTAAGTGAAACGACTTATAGCGAAACACTATTCCCCATAGAATTAAATGAAATACAGTGTATTGTGTACCACAGTAATGGCTAAATAGAGGTGGGTTCGAGGGCGAGTGTTAGAGTCATTGGGACGTAGAGGCATTATGTTCTGCCTCTTTATCTAAGGATGAAACGAAAACCTCTTCCTGCCTATTTTCCTGGCTCTTCTCTGCTTGAACAAAAAAATTGTCCAATGTTTATTGCACAGCCTGTTTCCTTTTCTCAATGTAAAGCTCCCTTAACATTTGATGGCGCTTGTTACTGCTCTCGACACTTTGGGGCTCCGTTCTCTGTTTGGGTCATCCTCATTTCTTATGTCCATGGACACATCAATCAATTGAAAGAATTGTGACAAAATTTCAACTGTCAACATTCGAGGTGTGGGGGTTGCAACATGGTGCTCCTATTACTGCTGAGCTCTCTGCACGTCAAGTTTCCTCATTAGACAAATCTTCTCAGTGTGATGCAATCAACTTGTCAATGTCAGCTTCCTCCATCCCTTCAAAGCCAGCTTTAGTGGCTTCGTTAACGATCTGTTGTCGAATAGCATGAACGTCGTCAATTTCACAAAAGTCGTGCACACATTCTGGCCACAGTTTTCGCCACACAACATTCATACATTCTGAAGTCATCTCACTACATGAATCCGCAATGTTGTCAATGGCCTTGAGGGTGTTGTAATCTTGCCAGAATTCCTTAATGGTAGGCTTACCTTTACCGTCCTTAGCATTGATGAGCTGTGAGAAGGTGCTTCGTAGATAAAAAACTTTTGAAAGTTGCAATTACATCTTGGTCCATTGGTTGGATCAATGAAGTCGTGGTGGCATGAGCGCGAACTTGGTAAAATGGTGACGTTAACGCAAAATTGACAACAGCAACTGAGCAAGGAAACGTTAAACAGAGGCAACACTACACGGCATTACGTAGTTCCTCCGAAAGCTGTCACGTCCCTCCGCAAGGGCGCGGCATAGCAACACAGGTGACGGCGTTATGGCGGAAAGTAGCGACTTAAAATGAAGATATGTAACATTGTGACAACGACGTTATATCGAAACGACGTAAACCGAAGCGACGTATAGCGGGGCCTACCTGTATTGATATTATATCTACTGCATGTTGACCTCAGCTTATTAATACGATGTTTTTAGTCTGCCCTTGTAGATGTAAAATAGATTGTGTTTGTTTGCAAATAAATTGAATTGTTTCTCTGGATCAATTAAAGTCCCTACTACCTATATATATATATATATATATATATATATATATATATATATATATATATATATATATATATATATATATATATATATATATATATATATATATATATATATCACTGAGAGGATCAAGTGCCGGTATAGTCTGACAAGTATTCTCTGCTCTATGTCCTTTGCAGCCATAGCTTTAAGTGCGTTGAGTCCCTTTTGAGATCTTGTCACAACCGTCTCCATATGATCCTTGAAGGACAGGCTTCTGTCAAATGTGATTACCAGGTACTTTAGTTTGTTCTCTCTGTTGACACTTCCACCATCTATCGTGAGACTTGGAACATCAGCTCTCACAATTCTGTTGTCCAAAGAGCACCACAAAACAGCTGCCTTGTACGGGTGGATGACAGCACCCATTTCCGTGCACCAGTCAATCACTTTATAGACTGTAGCTCCTGGGTTGTTTGCTCCCTATCTCTCCCCTGCCTATATGCAAGAATATTATCTGCAAATGTCAGTATCCTTCCATCCCCTGGTGCACTAGGTTTGCTATTTTGCTCGTATACATGTTAGAGAGCACCGGTGAGATTGTGGATCCCTTAGGCAGTCCCGGAGTTAAAATATGTGGCTTTGAGGTCAATGCACCCAGACGGAGAGCAATCCGATGAGAATGCAGGACGGCCGCTATATAGTCCACAAACCCGGGATTGACTCCCTTCTCCATCAGTGCGGTCATCAAAATACCATATCGAACTCTATTGTACGCATCCTCGAGATCAAGCGCTGCCGCCATCGTTTCCTGTCAACTCTGGAACCCCTCATAAACGTCAAAGGCAAATGTGGCTGCATTTGATCAGGTATCTTTTCCTAGCCTGTAGCTCCCCAGGCCTCTTGGATGAAGCTTCCCCCTTTCCAAAATCTCTTGCAGCTTGACAGCGACTATCTTCTCTAAAACCTTCCCAAATGTATTTTGAAGGGTGATGATCCTAAAGCCGCTAAGCTGTGAATGATCCTTTAATGATTTTGGGAGAGGGATGAGATAAATGTGTACCCAATCCTGCGGTACTGATGCTGTCCTAATGCTCTGGTTAAAGCAGTCGGTCATCTCCTTCAGGTCAACATCGCCCAAAGCCTTCATGGCCTTCATGGCCATATCTGACCCCATCTGGCCCTGGTGCCGTGTCGTTTGCCTTTTTCAAAATATGTTTAACATCTTCCACCCGTATTATGTCTTCATAAGGCATATTATTTATGGTGCCAGATAACTCCTCTCTAACTGCAGCCCTGGTGTCCACATCATCATGATTGGCCTGCTCTAAAAAGCTCTGGAGAAACGCCTCCCCTTTCTCTTTGTCTGTTGTCATGCGCACACCATCATCTCTATAAATTGTTCCCACTGTCATAGACCGATCTTTTCTTTGTATTTGTCTGTGCAGATTCCATAATTTTCGCAGTGTTTTACCACCTCTAATTTCTTTCATGAAACATTCGCATTTTGCCTTTTTGGCCTCTGCAGCACAGCGCTTGAAACCCTCCACCTTGTCTTTCTTGACATCTTCCGCCGTGTCCTTTTTTTCTCATGAGCTTCTGGGTGTCTGTCGCCCTTTCCTTAGCTGCTTCACAGCAGCTCTCTTTGCTTTCCACGCTTGGTCTACTTCTTGGGTCCACCATGGGGGCTGCATAAATAGAGTTTTAACAGCCCTGTTGCATGCCCCATGTCTGAGGCGTCCAAGAAGGTTGTCGGTCCACTCATACCGGAAGGTCTTGCGCGCTCTCCCAGCCTTAACTTTCCTGAATTTACATATCAGGACTGAGCATGGCATGTGATCACTCCCATGGTCATTCAAAACAGTCCACTTTACATCAAGGACTGATGACGAGGAGATACGTGTCAAGTCAATAGCTGTGTCCGCATCGCCAGGCCTCTTTGCCATTCTAGTCGGCATACCATCATTTAATCGGCAGACCAGATCGGAGTCCACCATGGCAAGGGCAATTCCTTGCCGATTTTCTTCACTACTGTCCCAATCTCTGTTCCTCGCACTAAAGTCTCCACATATGAGTAGACTATCACCTGGTAATTCCTCCAATTCCTTAAGCCAGTCCCAGTGTTCCTTTCTGACAAAACAGTCCCCTGTGGCATATACATTTATGATGTTCCAACTTAAGCCACCAATCTCCATCTGTATACCTGGGACCTCTCTTTCCCTCTGATTCCACTGGCTCAAGTCAAGTACCACATGCTTCACTTCTTCATTCACCAGCAGACCTTGCCCATGTCTCATCTTCCCAGTAGGGTTGCACTGGTATTTGTCTGTATTTATCTCCTGGAGCATGAGAACATGAAAATCATATATTAGCTTCTCAAATACAGGACCTCTCTGCCTGGCTTTACGACAATTCCAATATCCCACTCTTATATGGTTGAGACCTAGTCTCTCCACTTTTCGTCTTTTTCTCGTGGCGCCTGCCCTCCTATTTCTATGCCTTCTTCGCACACCATTTCCTCGTCTTCTCCTCCTCACTCTCTCTTTGCTAGCCCCTGACGGATGTGCCAAGCGCAGAGCACGTGCTCCGTAGCACCGGCGACGATTCCATTATTTAAATAATACCATATGCACAAAGTTTGGATATTGCAGGAAAAGAGCGGTCACCCTAGTAGAGCCTCCCTACTAGGGAAGGGGCAGGGGATGTCCCTCAGGAGTCAATACGCCTGGCGCCGCCCCGCCGCATACCAGACGATCCACGTTCACGACCAGCTCACCCGTGGTCATTCAATCCTCGGCACGTCAGTCCACCTTCAACTTGGTGGTTGATAATCAGAGTTTTCCATCTCCTAGATTGGCTGCTGTAATAGCTAACGGGCCCAGTCTACCCGCTTACAAGAGGTTCCAGCGCCTCATTTATTGCGAGCACAATAGATACATGTGTACGATAAACAAGACCATTGCCATACACTCTCAATCACATAGATTGTTTGCATATTGATGAATGTTACTTCGCGTTGGGGGAGGGGTGAAGGGTGAAGATTAAGACCCCGTACCTTTTGTTTACACATTGATCATTGTTACATAATAGATCCTAAAGGTCATATATCATTTGTCTATACATTGATAACTTGTATATAAGGGATCATACAAGTAATATATCACTTAAATATTGAGCACAACCCACCACTGGCAACGCTGATTGTATTCTGGTATGAACCTAAGGTTCATATCTCAGAATACAATCAGCGTTGCCTGTAGTGGGTTGTGTTACGAGAAAAAGAGTGTTGAGGTGCTACATAGAACCTGTACTTTTATATGGATTTGAAGCTTGGAGAATGAGCAGTCAAGCTGAAAAACATCTGATGGCTGTAGAAATGTGGTTTCTGAGGAAAATGCAAAGAATACTATGGACAGCCAGAAAGACCAATGAACAGGTACTTCAAGAAACAAACAAAGATCGTATACTGATTAGAGACATTAGACGCAGACAGTCAAACATTTTTTTGGGCATGTTATGAGAAGAAATGAATCCGAGAACTTGGTGACAACTGGCAAATTTGTCGGGAAGAGACCAAGGGGAAGACCGAGAAGTAAATACCCTGATAGCTTTGTCACGTGGCATGGTGGAGACAGAATAACGGAGCTGATCCACGACTCTGTGATCACGTGAGATGAAAAACAAAACATGACCGCCCTCGCCAATCATCATAGCACATAATGCTTGGATGGGTGGAGGGATAATTTGCTGTTTACCTCTCATCCTAGATATGCAAAATGGTCTACTATCTACTGTTCGGCATCGTCAGTAAAGATTGATGTTGCTTCGTGTGCATTTAGGGGACATGTCAGTTTCCTTAACTGTTATAGACAGTTCGCTTAGTTGGTGTTGAAGTGTCTATGGTCCAGTAGTAAGCTGCACTAAGATTCAAAATGAGGAGAGGACATAAGTTATAGTACATATTTGGGCGAATTATCGAGAACATATCAATATCTTGCCACACTTTCCTACCTTCACTTTATCTCTCAGAACATGTTATCTCCCAGGGTGTTTTCAAAATATCTCTAAGATTAGCTGTTATCAGCCACTTTTCGAAGAACTGTTGGAGTTCTGACATTGTCAAGGAATGTTCGGTTTGCTTTTCTTGTCAGTAAATGTCGTGGTTTTCGAAAACCAGCTTCATCACGACTAAAGCGAGCAAACATGCATCCCATAACGTACTTGTAGTTGGTTCTGACTACTCTGGAATTATTCCACAATCGTTAACGATTCTGGTTCTTGATTCCTGAGGAACAAAATCGCCCACTTATCTTCAGGCACCTTTAATCGCTAAACCACGAAATCAAAATTCCACACACAAGCAGGTATGGAGTCCCCTAATATGAGATTCCAACGATATTATGGTATCCTTTACAGGAAGCCTGACTCTTTGCTTCTAGATTTCTCTTAGCAATGTCTGCATCTGTTTCTTTCTCTAGTGTCTTAACCTTAAGGATACTTTATCGTGTCTGTTATAAACTGGTCTGCTGCCATTTAATCTATCTCCACTGAAGACCTGTAGTTTTCCTTTGCTAGTGTCAAGTTTTCTCCTGTGTGTCCTTCTCGGCTATTACTCCAACTTGTTCTAGTGATGACTCTTTGTCTTTAAAGGCGTCAAAACAGTCAACTATTTCTTTTCTGGCACTAACATGGCTGAAGGTTAGGGCAGATTTTCTTTATATGCTTCTTGTCGTTTTGTTTCTGCAGCTCTAGTTGCTGCCCATTTATCTCGTCTCTGTGCTTAGAATGCCGTGTATTTCTCCACCGCCCATCTCAAGCGTTCCGGACCCGAAAGACCTTCCTTTTCTTCCTACGACAGAATATTCTGCGCAAGATTTGGCAGCTGATCTCGTCGCGCTGGTTCTTTATGGAAAAGGTATGTGAGCCGGTCGGTAAGAAAGCAATGGCAAACTAATGAACGTAAAAATTTGCCAAGACATCAACAGCAGCTGACAAATGCTGGTGTTGACTGCAATGTCTTGTAGAAAGGAAATGCAAAAAAAAAGTAACTAAGCTAACAAGAAATGCAATTACTAAATAACTCACTATACTAATGTGATGGAGACGATACTGTAAATATCAGATAAAGCCAAAGGCACTATATGGGCACTTTGGTTGGGTCTTTATCATAAAACCGGATTGCGTGGGGTGTTATTAATCAAAAAGGTCTTATATTTGTATTTGTCTATAGCTAATGGCAAAAGAGTGTTGAAGTGCTACATAGAACCTGTACATGTGCGAGGTTGTAAGACGTGGAAAATGAGCAGACAAACTGAAAAAACGTCTAATGGCAGTGTAAAGGATATGCTCTTATCCATTCGCCATGTTAGTCGCATATCCTTTACAGGATGACGCAGTCAAACCCAGCATTTTTGGACTGTTTATTATGTCCTTGGCAAGTTTACGTTCAGTAATTTACCGTTGCTTTCTGACCGCCCGGTACCCATACCATTTTAATTTTGTAAACGTAAGGCGGTCTGCTGCCAAATTGCGCGCAGTTGTGTTTTGAACGCGGCATGCTAGATTACGAACTGCGTCTGTAATGCCTTCGCCACTAAGCCAGCACAAACAATGATACAGTAGAAGAAACAGATCGAAGACTACGAGGTGCGTTCAGAAATAATGCACCACATTGTTTTTCTCAGGAGCTGTTTATTCAAAAAAAAGCACGGTATTTATACCACGATATATAAGGATATATCGTGTAAACATCGATATTATTCAACATAGCCCTCATCAACTTGCAAGGATTAATGTCGAAATAAATATGTATTACTTGTCCGTACCATGTTTTATCTTAATCATGTTTCCAATTCATCGTGGGTTGCATAAATCTCTTCTTCATAATCTTCAAACCTTGTAACACCGAGTGCATCGTTAAGTCGACCAAATAGATGAAAATCAGAGTGTGCCATGTCGAAACTATATGCAGCATGGCTAGTACAGTCCAATTCAATTTCGTGATTTCTTCCCGTGTTGCCAGACTTGTGTTACAGAGCGCATTGTCATGAAGAAGAAGCAGGTCTGTTGGATTCTTGTGCGGCGAAAACATTGATTGAGTTCTTTTCAGTGGCTTAATAAAAGATTGCTAATCGATTGTCTGTCTTCTGGGCATAAAGTAAACAAGAATCACACCTTCAGTGTCCTAAGAGACAGTGATAATTCACTTTCCAACCGAAGGAGTTGTCTTGAATTTCTTTATTCGTGGTGATTGCGGATGATGCCACTCCATTGAATGTCTTTTTGTCAAAGGTTCAAAACGATGTTCCCAGGGTTCGTCACCTGTAACGATCTCAGCCACACTGTTTTCTCCATCAGGTTTGAAACGCCCCAATTTCTGAAACAATTCAGCAGAAATTAATTTCTTTTGCAATCGGTTGTCATTTGTGAGACTTCAAGGAAATTATCTTGCGCAAACCTTCGAAAATTCCAGAATTTTTATAAACTGAGTAATGTTGAGCAATTATGCTACAACATTATTATGCATCTTTATTGCTGAAGACTGTCCTGAATGTTATTCTAAATTTTGTGCTCATGCGATAGTACACGAAAATATTTACAGCTGCATTTATAGATTCCAGAATAATACATACTGATCCGACAAGAAATAGAATATAGTTATACGATCCCTTAACCGAAAAATCAGGAACTATAGCCATTAGTATGAATATGAAACAAGATGGAATGAAACAAGCAATAAATATTACAGATACTAATACAACCAGTTTGGATGCTTTCTTGCTCTGGTGAGATAGATTGCTAGAATTCGTAGACTTGGTTCTCCATTTTGCTTGATTGTGCAGTTGAATCGATATAATTGCCGTGCAGACAATTATAATAAGAAACGCACAAAAATTCAGCAAAACATTATTGAAAGCAAAAGCAATACTCTCTACAAATTCATGGTTGCTCGAATAAACAGCTCCAATCAGGGATTTATTTACAGCTGGGAAAAATTTCCAATCCAGTCTGCTGACAGCATAAAGTGGACTTTGACCAGCCACCAGGATAACGAAGATACATACACAGACAACAGTCACACGTCTACTGGTGATGATGCTGTTCACCTGGACACGGGAAATTTAAGTCGATAAAATAACGATAAGGAATCTTTGAAAACAATTCAATAAAACATAAAACATTAATTAAAATAATTATAACAGTGTATGCGTATAGGTGAAATCACTCCCACATCTTATTTAACTGTAAGATGTACCTTGTAATGTATTTATATTGTGTCGAAACATTCTAGCTTGGTGTACTACATTAAATCAACTATATAATTCAGCTAAACAGCATCTGCACGCCACTGTGGTTTCCAGTTGATCATAGCACGATCATTGAAGTTCTAGCCCTCCCCTTCCCCCTGCCCCCTTTCGATGCGCGGCACTGGATAGTGTCATAGCGTGTGATTGTAAAATGTCTGGGAAATATTTCCACTCCCGTTCCATTGAATGTCTTTTTGCCATCGTTGTTTGCATAAACTCGTTGGTTTGATCCCGGCCGGTAACTATAGCTTTCAAATTTTATATTGTCTAGTGCGTCTTCTAGTCTCTAGTCTTGTAGTCTCTACTTCCTTCTTCTCCTTCTGTGAGCGCCAAATAATACTTTGTGTGTTTATTTATGTAATTGTCTTAGTGGCTTCAACGTTCCCCCCCCCCCCTCCCACACGCCCCATTGATTTCTTGTGTTTACGTGTACAGTATTAGAACCGACCAATCTTTTATCTTCTTTAAATGTTTGTTCATATATGCTCGACAACAGCATTACGATCCGATGTATTTGTGTCTATGTTATTTGACCTATGCTGATTTAATATAAATTATGAGACCTATGGTTATATTTCAATGGTTTGATACGAATTCTGTCCGTATTCCATAGTTGTTTGGTTCATGTGTATGATAGAAATTACCAATGACGACACTTTTTTAGAGTGTCTAGTTGTTCGCGCATCGAAGTACACTTGTTCCTGCAGCGAGGCGCCGTCGTCATTTGGAGGCGACAGGTTCGGTCGCGGTCATTAACTATAGCTTTCAACTTTTATGTTGTCTAGTGCGTCTTCTAGTCTCTAGTCTTCTAGTCTCTACTTCCTTCATCTCCTTCTGTGAACGCCATTAAATACTATGTGTGATTATTTATGCTAATTGTCTTAGTGGCCTCAACGGTTCCCCCCATTGATTTCTTGTGTTTACGTGTACAGTATTAGAACCTGCCAAGTAGTAGGTCAGAGTAAATGACGTCAAAAAGAAATTGTAAGAAATCCTCCAACCAATTAATATGAGAATCTAGAGAAGTGACGTGAGAATGCAATACACGTCACAGGAGTAGTCAACAACAACAGACTGAACTTGGGGCTGATAGCTAGGAAGGCAGCACGATTCTATTCACGGAAATAAGATTGGCTACAAACTGGCAGGACATCGCACTGATGGCTAATAAATGCTGGATAGAAGAGCGAGATTATTAAGGTACGATTCATATTTGCTAGAAAATGACCGATGGATGCAAATGCAGAAATTGGGACTTAGCAGACATGGCAAGGTGACACAGAGGCTGACCGTTAAGGAGCAGTAGCTGACTAGAAGTAGAGAGACAATTTATCAGCAGTTGTAGTATAGCTTCACTTGTGTAATAATTATGTATATTATTTCGATACTGTCCCACCTGGCTGAACAGGCACGGTATTTTGAGAATTATTAATATATTATTATTATTACCATTGATTTGTGAGAACAAGCTTGAACACAGACAATAAATGTCGCCATAACTGCCATAGTCTAACGGCTTTGACTTATTCATCAATGTTGGCACAGGTTTCCGGATTTCTGTTGGAATGGTTTATTTATCTTAGACGATGAGCCATTTTACTGATGTTGATTGTTATATCGTTACTAACCATTTGGCAGAAAGTGGTGGGCTCTTGGAAACGGAAGCATGCAAACTGGAATTGTGAAGAGAAGCCATCGCCAGTAAGCCAAATATATTCAATACTAGCTGACCCGGCCCGGCTTCGCCCAGGCCCTGGAGGGGATCTATCTATCTATCAGTCTGTCTGTCTGCTTGTTTGTCTGTCTGTCTGGCTGACCCAGCCCGGCTTCACCCAGTCCCTGGTGGGGAGCATCTCATTTAATTCATATAAGTAGTCATATAAGCTCTCCCGTTCCCGACTATCTGTCTGTCTGTCTATCTGTCTATCTGTCTGACCGGGCCCGGCTTCACCCAGTCCCTGGTGGGGAGCATCTCATTTAATTCATATTCGTAGTCATATAAGCTCTCCCGTTCCCGACTATCTGTTTGTCTGTCTATCTGTCTGTCCCGGCCCGGCTTCACCCAGTCCCTGGTGGGGAGTATCTAATTTGTAATATGTAATTTGCATCTAATTCATACGTAGTCATATAAGCTCTCCCGTTCCCGACTGTCTGTCTGTCTATCTGTCTGTCTGACCCGGCCCGGCTTCACCCAGTCCCTGGTGGGGGGCATGTAATTTAATTCATATAAGTAGTCAAATAAGCTTCCGTTCCCGACTATCTGTCTATCTATTTGACCCGGCGTGGTTTCGCCCAGCTCCTGGCGCACAGTAACTTAAAAGAATGTCCTTCCACACACCATTCAATGAAAACTGTAGAAAAAGATGGGTTACAATGTTATGCATTATGCATTATTTTTATGAAAACTTTGAAAATGCCTTAAAGATTATATCATTATTTATTATAACTCATATGCCTGAAAATAACTATAGACACAGAGTTTAACAATAGTGCAAGTAAGTCCAACAATATGACTATAAAGTATATAGAAATGTTATTAAAAGTTATGCCCCTTGAAATAACTTTTCTAGAGTGAAGTCCCCCTGCTATAGACATTATATAATGAAAATGGAAAAGTAAATGTTATTAAATAAGTAGAAGATTTTACATTAAGAAATTATTATAGTCGGTTGCACAGGAATGAAAGGAAGACGTGTAGAAAATTTCATCTCAATCGGATGTACCGTTATCGAACGCATCCAATACATAAATCCGCACAAACAAACATACACTCTGTTTTATAGATATAGATGACATCAGGTCAGCCCTAGGAAGAAACATATCATGTTTGATGTTCAAACAGTTACGTGTGTAGGCAGTTCCAAGCTACTATTCCTATTTCGTATATATGACATATCGCTGATTATATTCACTAAACGGACATACAGGATGAAGTCGTCATCGAAGGCATATTCAGCAGCATGGAGTATCTACACGGTTTCGAACAGGCATAATAGTTGACATTGCAGTTAGAACATCCAGGAAATATGTCACTGATTGTTTTTCATCGGATGGATAGATATACCAACATTCAGAAAGACACGACACTGTTAGTACGGAAATATACCAACTTCACCATCACTGATTAGGAGCAGCATTACCAGTTTTTACCATATCCAAATAACAGGCCAGTAGAGTTATTTGTTGTTATTTTGGCATTCTATTTGGGTGTTTATTTTTAAATTCGAAATTGTCTCGATTCGGTAGCGTTATAGTCGTGTGGTCGGTTGGCTGGGCTATTCTTGCGCCAGATAATTGTAGTTGTCAGGCGCATGGATATGTTATGTACTGACATCCGGTCAGTTCGTGACAAATTTTGTTGTGGCGACCTCGCGGGTGTTTAGTACTCATGTTGTTTGTAATAGTTTTTAGTTGTTCGTAGCTATAAGTTCTTCGGATTTCTTTTACATGTAAATAAATATGTTCGTCCGCGTTACATTTTGTCTTCCGCTCCTATAGCAGTTATGTGTCTTGCGGCATGATATTCTTTATACAGAGATACATTTTACTACCAATTTTGTCTGGATTGTATCTATTTTATCGGGTTAAGGCAATATTTATCTCCACGTCAAGCTTGCTGCATTGTTCTGAATTTCTTTTTTATAGCATTGTTGACAGTGTTGGCATTTCATTCAACTTGTATACGTTTGACGCATTTACTTTCGGTCTTTCAAACGATTTCGCATTGCACACAGATATATTGTATTCCAGCTGTATAATTTACAGAATATTGTGACACCATGTCGAAACTGCAAGATGTTATGGTGTTAGGCGAGAAGTCCGGATTAACCGGTCAGGAACTAAGAACATGGGCGAAAAGGGAACTAAAAGAGTTCCAAGCGCAGCAACGAGAGGAGAGAGTGGCGGCCAAATAAGCGGAAAGAGAAGCTAGACAATTACAAGCAGCTCTTGATAAAGAAGCTAGAGAACTGCAGGTAACATTAGAAAAAGAAAAGTTAGAAGCAGAGAAAGAAATCACAGAAAGAGAGCTGGCAATTAAGAAGGAAAAACTGGCAGCAGAAATGGAGAGACTGGCAGCGAAAGATAAAGAACTAGCTTTAGAAAGGGAGAGACTTGCATCTGAGAAGGAAATCAAAGAAAGAGAACTTACATTTGACAAAGAAAAACTAGCGGCCGAATTAATAATGAAAGACAAAGAATTTGAAGGGAATTTAAAGGTCAAACCAATGGAGAAAGACCGGGAAGCTGAGATCGCGCAGGCAAAATTGCAAGCAAAAGCAGGAGATCCTATTAAACGATACCAGGGTCTCATTAGGAACTTTACACAAGGAGACTCCATATTAGCATGGATAACTAATTTCGAGGTGTTAGCGAAGTTCTACAAGATTCAGACCGACGACTGGCCGATTTTATTTCACCGTCACCTCGCATTGGAGTCTTTGAAAGTTGTGGAGTTGATCCCTGAGGATTTAAGGACCGACTATACATATTTTCGAAATCGAGTTTGGCTCATTTCTCGTTAGATGAAGCTGGTTTGAGTACGAAGTTTAAGACTCTAACACCTAAGGCAAACCAGACGTTTCTTCAGTACGTTTCCGAAACATAATCTATCTTTGACAACTGGTTGAAAGCGGCAGATGTGAGTTCCGATTTCGAGAAGCTACATGATCTCATGCTGAGAGATAAGCTACTTTCATTGGTACCAGAATCTATGTCTACATGTATGGTGGAAACATGTGCAAATCAGTTTCAGAGATCGAGGCAAAGGGGGAGGCATTCTACAACGCACATAGGGAAATATTTGCTGATGGAGCTCAACCAGAGTTGGTTATAGTTGCCAGTGCAAGAGTGCATAATCAAAGATACCAAGGGAGAGCAAACATATTCTCACAATATAGCCAACAGCATAGATGCAGAGGGCCTTATCACAACACACGTATATAGTCAGACAAGCCGAGAAATGGTTATTTCATGCAGTGCCCACATTGTAACCTCCAGCATGGCAGTTTTGAGATATGTGACAAGAACGCGGCGTACGATTCTTATCTTTAAAACCTCACTTCTAAGAAGATCTATAATTATGCTTTTTACAAAATATTGTTAAATGCTTCGCGTGTCTGGCGTACGGATACACCTCAATGTTTTGTAAGATGTGGAAAACATGGAAGGAAGCTAGTGCAGCATACATATTCACTAGTAGCGACTCAGACGATGCAGGAGACGCTCATGCAGCCATAGTGGAAACATTTCCTAATGACAGACCATGTAAGGTATTTAAAGAATTCCATCAAGTCGGTTGCCGGGTGTGCGGCCACAATATACATGAAGCGAACACAGTTTACACCCAGAAAGGCACTCTTAATATCCACCAAGCATGGGACAATGGACCGCCAACGAAAAATTGTATTAGAGACACGGGCGCATCCGTTGCGGGGGTTTAACACAAACTGGTAAGTAAGAGAGACTACACAGGCAAAAGTGTTATCTGCAGAACGTTCGGAGGTACCCCCAAAAAATTAAGACTGCATGGGTCTCAATAAGATGTCCCTAATATAAGGGAAGAATATGCGCAGCAGTATTACCAAAACCGTGTGCCATGTTAATAATTGGGAACATTCTGAACTTGACTGAATGTCCCCATAAAGAATCGATCGAACATAGACTTGCCAGGGCACTCGCGAGAACCCAAGTTCATGAGACTCAAGAAGAAGAAAACAAGCAACTAACACAGGTTACCTCAACTGACAACAGACAATGCCCATTGACATGTTCGAAACACTGTATAACACAAAAGAGAGACCACATGACAGTACAAATATGTTTTCACCATAATATTCATAAGTAAACAAATCCAATTATTAGAAAGTTGATACTTCTCAATAAAACAACGTTATTCCCGTGAGTGTGAGTGAAAAACAAAAGCAAATAATCAGACAATCTCATCTTTCTGCAAACAACACCATTCAGACGAGCCAACGGAAACCACATAAAAATAGAACAAAAGTTATAACACCAGCCAAAAGTACACATACGGTTACCAAACAACATATACAGTCCACAAAACAATGGCAGTGGAACGTCATAACCATATTTCTTTTTCATATGATGATGCTCATTCAACCACTCCTCACCTGTCGATGATTGCGCCGTTACAAACATATACTCACAAAGAAATATATTGCTTGCGCCATTATAAATATTTACGCACAGGTCAAGAAACATACTACAAACAAGTTCACGTCTGGCAGGCGTAGGGGGCGGCGTCTGGCGTATGGACTCCTGCGGGACATCCCCTTTATCTTCCCTAGCAAGCAGGTAATGCTAAGGTGACCGTTTATTTCCTTCAATATCCAAACTTTCCCTATGGATGTATTTAAACATGGGAACCGTCGCCGGACCTACGGAGCATGTGCTCTGCGCTTGACACATCCCTCAGAGGCTAGCGAAGAGAGAGTGAGGAGGAGAAGCCTAGGAAATGGTGTGAGAAGACGGCATAGAAATAGGAAGGCAGGCGCCAGGAGAACAAGTCGAAAAGTGGAGAGACTAGGTTTCAACTATGTAAGAGTGGGATACTGGAATTGTCGCAGTGCCAGACAGAGAGATCCTATATTGGAGAGACTAATATATGATATTGATGTCCTCGTAGTCCAGGAGCTAAATACAGACAAATATCATGGCCCTGGGTACGCCAGTTATATAAACCCTACTGGGCAGAGGAGACATGGACAAGGTCTGCTGGTGAAGGAATGAGTGAAGCATATGGTACTTGACTTAAGCCAATGGAATCACAGTGCAAGAGAGGTCCAGGGTATACAAAAGGAGATTAGTGGCTTAAGTTGGAACATCATAAATGTATATGCCACAGTGGACCGTTTTGTCAGAAAGGAACACCGGGACTGGCTTAAGGAACTGGAGGAATTACCAGGTGATAGGCTACTCATATGTGGAGACTTCAATGCAAGGAACAAAGATTGGGACAGTAGTGGAGAAAGCCGAAAGGGAATTGCCCTTGCAGATGCCATGGTGGACACCGATGTGGTCTGCATAAATGATGGTAGGCCGATTAGAATGGCAATGAGGCCTGGCGATGCAGTCACAGCTATTGACTTGGCACTTGTCTCCCAGTCATCGGTCCTTGATGTAAAGTGGACTGTTGTGAATGACCATGGGAGTGATCACATATCATGCTAAGTCCTGATCTCTAAACCCAGGAAAGTAAAAGCTAGGAGAGCGCGCAAGACCTTCTGGTGTGAGTGGACCGATTGCCTTCTTGGACGCCTCAGACAAGGGGCATGCAACAGGACTGTTAAAATGCCTTTTTTGCAGCCGCCATGGTGGACCCTAGAAGTAGACCATGCTTGGAAAGCAAAGAGAGCTGCAGTAAGCAGCTAAAGAAAGTGCGACATACACCTCGAAGCTCACGAGAGGAAGTGGACACAGCGGAAAATGTCAAGAAAGACAAGGCGGAGGTTTTCAAAAGCTGTTCTGCAGAGGCCAAAAAGGCAAAATGGGAATGTTTCATGAAGGAGATTGGAGGTGAAAAAACACTGAGAAAATTCTGGAAACTGCACAGGCAAATGAAGAGAAACGATCATCCTATGACAGTTGGAACAATTTATAGAGATGATGGTGTGCGCATGACAACAGACAAAGAGAAAGGGGAGGCGTTTCTCCAGAGATTTTTACAGCAGACCAATCATAATGATGCGGACACCGGGGGTGCAGTTACAGAGGAGGTATCTGGCACCACGAAGAATATGCAGTATGAAGACTACATACGGGTGGAAGATGCTAAACACATTTTGAAAAAGGCAAAAGACACGGCACCAGGGCTCGATGGGGTCAGGTATCGCCACATGAAGGGTTTGAGCAATGCAGACCTTTAGGAGATGACCAACTGCTTTAACCAGAGCATTAGGACAGCATCAGTACCGCAGGATTGGGTGCACAGCTATCTAATCCCTCTCCCAAAACTATTAAAGGATCATTCAAAGTTTAGCGGCTTTAGAATCATCACCCTTCAAATTACATTTGGGAAGGTTCTAGAGAAGATAGTCGCTGTCAAGCTACAAGAGTTTTTGGAAAGGGGGAAGCTTATCCCAAGAAACCTGGGGAGCTGCATGCCATTAAACGATACCTGGTGAAATGCAGCCACTTTTGCCTTTGACGTTTATGAGGGGTTCCAGAGTAGACAAGAAACGATGGCGGCAGTGCTTGATCTCGAGGATGCGTACAATAGAGTTCGATATTATATTTTGATGACCGCACTGATGGAGAAGGGGGTCGATCCCTGGTTGGTGAACTAGATAGCAGCTGTCCTGGATTCTCGTCGGGTTCCTCTCCGTCTGAGTGCATGGACTCAGGGCCACATATTTTAACCCCGGGACTGCCACTGGGATCTGCAGTCTCACCGGTGCTCTATAATGTGTATACGAGCAAGATTGCAAACCTAGAAGCATCAGGGGTTGGAAGAATACTAACATTTGCAGATGACATTTTTGCATATAAGCAGGGGAGAGATAGGGAGCAAACAGCCCAGGAGTTACAGGCGACAGTAGATAAAGTGATTGACTGGTGCACATAAATGAGTGCTGTCATACACCCGGAAAAGGCGGCTGTTTCGTGGTGCACACTGGACAACAGGATTGCGAGAGCTGGTGTCCCAAGCATCGCGATAGATGGTAGAAATGTCAGCAGAGAGAACAATCTGAAGTATCTGGTTATCACATTTGACAGGAGCCTATCCTTCAAGGACCATGTGAAGACGGTTGTGACAAGATCTCAAAAGGGACTCAGTGCACTTAAAACTATGGCTGCAATGGACACAGATTATGGAATAGGACTGCTCACTGTCTCAGAGAGTCTGCTGGTGAAGTTAGAGCGCATGCAGAACGAAGCTATGCGGGTCATTCTGGGATGCACAAGAGACACTCCAGTAGTGTTTGGTCTGCCGACTGTTGCTGGTAGGCTCAAGGTGATGCAGGCGAAGGCATACCTCAGAGTAGATGCAGACATATATCATCCACTGCATGAGGCGTTGGACGCAGTTAAAGGGCAGCGACTGATAAGAGGGAAATCATGGATGGCTCAGGCGGAGGATACGATCATACAGGTGTGCCCCTTGGAGAACAATAGGCGAGGAGATGAGTGGGTCAGAGTGCCAGCGGAGCAGTCAGACGTGTGCAGAGTTATTATCACATTAAGCCGGGAGTGCAAGGAGTGGCCAGCAGGGGGCACGGAAGTGGAAATCCAGCAACTAATTCAGGATAATGCTCACTCGGGTGATGTGATTATCTACAAAGATCGTTCGGTGTCAAGAGTTGAGTGGCTGGGGGTTCATAGCCAAAGCTAATGTTCGACGTTTGGTGCAGGAGAGCCTGGCATATGATACCACAACATCCAGCCTAAGAATGGAGGTGGAGGCAGTCACTGCGGCTCTCCGCTGGATGGAGAATACGACACATACACACACATCGTGATTGTAACTGACTAAGAAAGCATGCTGACGATGGTGAGGACAGGCAGGCTTCGTGCGAAGTGGCTTGTTCACTTCAGAGTTCACGGGTGACAAGCATCACCTGGATATTTTCTTCGGGGCATGACGGTGTGCTGGGAAATGAACAGGCGGCCAGATTGGCTCGCTCTGCAGAACTTGGTCAAGTATTGATACATGACAAGGCAGACGTGGTTGCGGCCTTGTGTGAGCACGTGTACACCTCGGAGGAGTAAATGGATTACCATGGTCTGGCAAGAATGATTCAGCGAGGAGTGACGAGGGGATCTGGCCAACGCTCAATGCTCAGAGGAAAGGCGAGACGGACATATAATCAGATAGCTACTGGTACTATAGGTGTTGGAACTCTTCACTGGCTGCTGAGGATGTGGACGGAGCGCTTATGGGAATGCCCCGAATGCTGATATCCGATGTCGATTCCTAAATCAATCAATCAATCACTACAAACAGGTACTCGCAAGTTAAGAGTTATGTTGCAAACATTTCCTCCCAAACCAAGACATATCTTACAAACATTTACTCGCCAGTTAAGAAATATGTCACAAACATCGGCACACAAACAAAGAAATATTATACAAACTGGTTAAGTAAATGGAAAGAGCATTACAGAAAACAATTGACACTTGTCTTTGCTTACCTTGTTTACTTGATTTGTCTCTGCTACGGATACACCAGACTTACCTCATTACAGTATATGTGGTACACATTATATACACAAGTTAAAGTAATAACATTGATCAAGTCAGCAAAGTTAAAATATAAAGATTATATCATACATTCAGGAAATAGACATCATAATTTCCGAAAGAAAGAAAGAAAGAAAGAAAGAATTAATGAAAGGAAGAAAGAAAGAAAGAAAGAAAGTAGAAAAGAAAGAGAGAAACAAAGGAAGAAAGGAAGAATATTAGTAAAATAATTCACGGTTTAGTTAAATCTTCATTATTCTTTTCCGACTCTGAAAACAAATCTCATTTCAGTTCTCAAAATTTTAAAATGCCTTGGGACAATCAATGAACTATTATCTTATGTTTCGCTAACATAATAGCAATTTTCTTTTCACGCTATCTCAGCGATTCTATTACAAATTGATGACGATAAATTACATCCTTTTCTGTACTTTAGTAGGAACCTATCAGAAGCTCAAAAGAAATATGCTGTCACTGAACTTGAAGCTTTAGCGCTAATTGAAAGCGTTAATAAGTTTTCTAAGTATCTGCTTGGTAGAAAATTTCTTGTTCTATCTGATAATAAGCCTTTACAAGTCTTTAAAAATGGGCATCATAAAAACTCCAGAATACACAGATGGTATCTTCTTTTGCAAGACTATGATTTCTGTATATGTCATATACCGGGTGAAGATAATAACCTTGCGGATCTTCTCAGTAGACTGTAGAAATCAATTCAGCTATCACATTTCATGTTATTGTCTTCGTACATATATGTAATACAAAGGGCCGAATAGGTATTTCACTTTTAAGCACCCATATAGAATGTAGCCACAATAAACATTTCTACATATATTAGTTAAATATTGATTAATGTCAGATATGTACATAATTTTCCGATTTGTTTACTTGTCAGGTTAGATAGAACCTGTTGTCTGTTTTAGGCAAATGAGGGGATAATACAATGTTTATAGATTAGTTAGCTCAGCCCTCCCATAGGCTGGTGCTACACGACGTCTACCGGGGGTGTAGATAGGAGTGCGTGCCCGTAATATAATAATAATTTGTTTTATGAGATTTTTTGTGAGATTGATAGGAGGCCGTACCATCATATTAGCACAGTAGTGGAAATATATTATATACATATGGCTCATGGATTCTGAACTGCTACATGTCAGGTTATTTAAACCGAATACATGGTAAAAATGGTTACACCATTTTCATTGGGGAGCGGGCATACTGCCAAGTAGCAGGTCAGACGAAATGACGTCAAAAAGAAATCGTAATGAAAACCTCCATCCAAATAATAACAGAATCTAGAGAAGTTACGTGAGAAAACCAGAAACGTCACAGGAGTAGTCAACAGCAACTACAGACAGACCTTGGGGCTGATAGCTAGGAAGGCAGCACGATTCTTATCACAGAAATAAGATTGGCTACAAACTGGCAGGACATCGCACTGATGGCTAATAAATGCTGGATAGAAGAGCGAAATTATTAAGGCACGATTCATATTTGCTAGAAAATTACCGATGGATGCAAATGCAGAAATTGGGACTTAGCAAACATGGCAAGGTGACACAGAGGCTTACCAATAAGGAGCAGAAGCTGACTAGAAGTAGTGAGACAATATATCAGCAGTTGTAGTATAGCTTCACTTGTGCAACAATGATGTATATTATTTCAATACTGTCCCGCCTGGCTGAACAGGCACGGTATTTTGAGAAATATTAATATACTATTATTATTACCATTGATTTGTGAGCACAAACTTGAACACAGACAATAAATGTCGCCATAACTGCATTGTCTAACGGCTTTGACGTATTCATCAATGTTGCCACAGGCTTCCGGATTTCTGTTGGAATTGTTTATTTATCTTAGACGATGAGCCATTTTACTGAAGTTGATTGTTATATCGTTACTAACCATTTGGCAGAAAGGACCAATCATTTCTCATCTTTAAATGTTTATTCATATATACTCTACAACAGCATTACGGTCCGATGTGTTTGTGTGTTTGTTATTTGATCTATGCTGATTTAGTATAAATTAGGAGACCTATGGTGCTATCTCAATGGTATGATACGAATTCTGTCCGTATTCCATAGTTGTTGGTTCATGTGTATGATAGACATGACCAATGAAGACACTTTGTTTGGACTGTCTAGTTAGTCGAGCGACGAAGTACACTTGTTCCTGCAGCGAGGCGCCGTCGTCATTTGGAGGCGACAGGATCGATCCCGGTCGGTAACTATAGCTTTCAGATTATATGCTGTCTAGTGCGTCTCCTAGTCTATGGTCTTCTAGTCTCTACTTCCTTCTTCTCCTTCTGTGAGCGCCAAATAATACTATGTGTTTATTTATGTAATTATCTTAGTGACCTCAACGGTTTCCCCCATTTATTTCTTGTGTTTACGTGTACAGCATTAGAACCGTCCAATCATTTCTCTTCTTTAAATGTTTTTTCATATATACTAGACAACAGCATTACGGTCCGTTGTGTTTTTGTGTTTGTTATTTGACCTATGCTGATGTAATATAAATTGTGAGACCTATGTTGCTATCCCAATGGTATGCTATGAATTCTGTCCGTATTCCATAGTTGTTGGTTCATGTGTATGATAGACATGACCAATGAAGACCATTTTTTTTGAGTATCTAGTTGGTCGTGCGTCGAAGTACACTTGTTTTTGCTGCGAGGCGCCGTCGTCATTTGGTTGCGACAGGTTATGTCCCGGTCGGTAACTATAGCTTTCAAATTTTATGTTGTCTAGTGCGTCTTCTAGTCTCTAGTCTTCCAGTCTCTACTTCCTTCGTCTCTTTCTGTGAGTGCCAAATAATACTATGTGTGTTTATTTATGTAATTGTGCTGGTAGTTGCTGATGTTCAATGTGTGGCAAATGGTGCTGGTCCCCTTGTCTGTCTGATAGCATCATTTCCTATTCGGTCTTTGATAGTGAAGTTAACAGCTCTCCTCAACCAGCTGATCTCTCATATGTCGATTATGCATAAGTGTGATGTTAAGTAATGTCCAAGTTTGACATTGGTAGCACAAGGTTGGTGTGAATAAGCAATTTATAAGCTATCGTCTTGCTATAATGAGTATGTTTGTATGGTTTAGGGAGGGTGGCGGTTGATTTATAAACTCATTTGCTTTACGGCGTCTGTATTAGATCTCTCTGTCATCTCTTGTGTGATAACTCTCTAACTTATGTGAATGATATGCTATTTATTAGTATGTTTATTGGACCATCTGTTTTCCATGTACAGTGAAAATATTTTTAGAAATATAGACGATATGGAAGGAATCAACATTGGGGGACGTTTCATCAATAACATTAGATATGCAGATGATACAGTCTTGATTGCAGATAATGAACAGGACCTGCATAAATTAGTAGATATGTGCCATGACCCTTATGACGTCATGGCAGAGCGTAGAAAGTGAGCACTGGTCACGCAACGTGAAAACGTTGCGACACGCTTCCCATGTGACAGGAAGTGGGCTCTGGACGGGCAGTCAGGGTTGATCCATCGTCCAGCAAGGACATGGTGAAAAGTATACCGCGTTATGGCTCTACATTGAGCTACGCTCTTAAATCGTGATGTAGTGTTGTTGCTGATGGTTGCTCTACACTACTTGACACATTTCACCAACTCGAACACGAGTAAACTTAAACAGCAATTAACTCAGAGACTGTTTATACGTTTTCTACATATAATTGTCTACACAACCAACTATCACATTATCAAATATACAATCACGTATTCAACAATCACTTCACAGAAGATGATGGAGAAGGGAGTCAATCCCTGGTTGGTGAACTGGATAGCAGCTGTTGTAAGGGATACACAATGTGGAGAGTGGAAAAGAAGAAGTAACAAAGACATGTATGATCTGCTTAAGTCCCCGCTTATCACTAGTATCATGAAGGCTAATAGACTACAATGGCTGGGACATATAGAAAGAATGGAAGAAACAAAACTCGCTTACACTCAGGAAATAAATGACCGTAGACCCCGAGGTAGACAAAGAAGACGGTGGAGAAATAATATATATACAGACCTACAATCACTTGGAATCAACGACTAGCAAGAGAAGGTCAACCAGAGAGACGAATGGAGACGGATTGTATCTGCAGCAAAGAACCTCAATGGCTCGGAACGCTGAAGAAGAAGAAGATACACACACACAAACACACACACGCATATATATAAATATATATATATATATATATATATATATATATATATATATATATATATATATATATATATATATATATATATATATATATATATATAGATAATGCGCCATGCCGGAAAGCATGGGCGGTCATGACTCGCCATTTAACCTGATCACCAGTGTCGTGAATCAGCTCATAGTTCCTGTTTTTACCATGCCATGTGGCCATGCCATCCAGATATTTACTTCTAGGTCTTCCCGTGAGTCTGTTCCCTTCAATCTTGCCAGTTGTCAACGAGTTCTCATGACATGTCCAAAAACTTGTGACTGTTTACTTTCAATTTCTCTAATCAATTTACGATTTTCATTTGTTTCCTGTAGTACTTGGTCATTGTTTATTTTGTCTGTCCATGGTATTCTTTGCATTCTCCTCAGAAACCACATTTCTACAGCCATCACATGTTTTTGAGATTGACTGCTCATTGTCTAAGTTTCACATCCATACAAAAGTACAGGCTCTTTGCAGCACCTCGACACTCCTTTTCTCGTCTCAATTGACATCTTTTTATTGGTCAGTATGTTTTTAATCTTAGTCTAGTTTAGTTTAGTTTAGTCGTTGGATCAACATCACGGCACATGGTTTAACCCAAAAGTGCTCCGTTTTACTCCTAACTCAAACCTGAGTCTGGAGAAACTCAGCTCAATGCACGAACTCCGTTGCATCAGCGAGGATCCTCAAATACTTCGGGTAGATTTTTAACTCGAAATTTTGCCCGGGCAGCGCCGTTAGGCACTCCATTTTTCATCTTGCTTAAAGGCTACTTTCGCAATGGCGATTCTTGTTCTAATCCCTTCAAGGCATCTCCCATCAGGTGTTATGACGGTTCCTAGATAATTGTACCGATGCACTTGTTGAAGAATATTCCCATTTACTTGTATTTACATTGTAGCATTTATTTCTTCCTTGGTGACGACCATAATATGAGTCTTTGTACAATTTAATTATAACCTCATTTGTTCACTGTGTGCAACAACCTTATCTACTAATTGTTACAAATCCTGCTCCTTGTCTGCAATCAATACTGTATTATCTGCATATCTAATGTTATTGACGTTTCATCCTCCAATGATGATTCCATGTGCATCTTCTACATTTCTGAAAATATTTTCACTGTATGGGGAAAACAAATCTGGAGACATTACACATCCCTGTCTCACACCTCTCTTAATAGGCTGATATCCTCCCACTTCATTATCAATCCCTACGGCAGCTTGTTGTTTCCAATATATGTTTGTTTTTTATAAGTCTAGTGTCTTTTCCATCAAATTGTAGATCTGCAAGTATATCTGCCATGTTAAAATCTTGCTCTATCGAAAGCCTTTGTGTAATCAATAAAGCAAAGATGCATATCTTTGTTTACTTCTATAGAACGTTCAATAACTGATCACAGGATATACACAGCATTTGATGTACTCTTCCCTTCTACAAACCCACATTGTTCTTCCTCTATTTCAGGTTGTATTTTCTTGCTCACTCTTTGTATGATAAGTCGTAGCAAATTCTTCACGATTTCTTTGGGATTGCAATAAAAACAGAATTACATAATTCAGAAGGTATATCTTCGTATCATATAATGTGTTCAACAGTCTGGTGACTTGATCTATTTCATAGTCTTCTAAAGCTGTAATAATTTATGTTGTGATGTTATCTGAACCGGGGGACTTGCCAGCTTTCATACGTTTAAGAACATTCTGAACCTCTATCTTCAAGATTGGCGGTCCTTCATTATTAAATCGAATATCATATTGTTCATTACTGTTATCATCATAACGGTTTTTCACATAATGTGACCATTCATGTAGAATCTGAAATTTTTCTATTACGATTTCGCCATCTTTAGTTTTGAGACAGCCTATTGATGTTCTTCTTCTTTTATTAGTAAGTTCCTGAATTCTTTTGTGCACTAATTTGGTATTTTGACTGTTGTGTAGTTTTTCAATCTCTTCAAAATTTTTCTCAAGCCATGCTTCTTTTGCCTCCTTACATAATATTTTGGCTTGGCTGTGAATTTGTTCATATTTGGCAGGATTATTTTTGTTGAGCCTACTTGTTTCCATTAGTTGTAAAATTTCTTCAGTCATCCATTTCTTCCGACCCACATTATTTTAAATTTTGGAATAGTTGTTTCTGTAGCCAAACTGATTGAATTCTTCTACATTTACCATTGATCATCCACATCTTGAAATATGACCTCTAGATCAGACAATATATCAAATCTGTTCTGTCCTATTGAATTTACTTTGTACTTCCTTGTCATTACTCAATGTACACAGATCATAGTTAGTGTTTCCTGTTATATACTTGACTTTCTTTAAATTTATCCTCAATTTACCTGTAAGTAATCTGTGGTCATTTAAACAGTCAGCACTGGGAACTGTATTTGCGCATGTTAACGCATTTCGAAACCTTCTGCTAATCAAGATGTAATCAATCTTGTTTCGAATGCTGCTATCAGGACTCCTCCATGTCCATAATCGTCTAGGGCAGAGGTTCCCAAACCACGGCCCGAGGGCCACTTGTGGCCCGCCAGTTGTCAGAAAGTGGCACGCGAGGCCTCGAGCAGCCATTTTCCGCAATCACCGTAATAAAAAAAAAAAAAAAAAAAAAAAAAAAAAAGCAACGTTCCAGACTCACCGACAGTAACCTAGCTGCGCTTATGATTTTGGGCACGACAGATTTGTGCCCTCAGACATTGATAAACTGGTATCTTAACTTGAGTAAATGGTTATGAAGAACAGTTACAATTGTAAATTAATTACAATAATAGCGATTTTCGAAACTGATTTAAAATTTAAGTTAAGAAATTTAAGAATGATATTGCACGACTTTTATAATTTTATAACGTTGTGGCCCGCGTAACTACCGAAAATAGTAGATATGGCCCTCTTCTTGAAAAGCTTGGGAACCACTGGGCTAGGGTTTCTTTAAACCAGGTGGTTCCTACAATCATATTCTGCATGAACTGCGTGCCCTGTTTTCTAAACCCGTTTTCACTTCTCATTCAACTTCGGCGTCATTCGCGAAATGTCTCCCGCACAGGTGGATTTTCAGTGGACTTAGCCCCTAGCGATTTCCCGTATAGCGGCGCATAGTTGGGTAGAGAAATGTACGATCGCGAGTCAATAAGTAAGTCACGCAATTCTGTGGGATGGCCGGTAAATGAAAACAGTTCACGCAGATTTATGCAGCCGGTTTGGGAGGACTGATAAAACGATGGGATAAGTACATCATCGTTGGTGGAAATTATGTTGAGAAATATAGGGACAATGTATGTATAAAAATAAACTGGTTTCAAGTTGTTATCATAGTTAGTTATTTCTCTACAGCCATTTGTGACTTTCTTAATAACTTACCCTCATATATATGCAGCATAGATATACAGCGCAAATTGGCCTTATCAGTCACACTCGCTACCGCCATAGTTAAAAGTTATTATGCCTTTTTAAAGCACAAACTATCGTCTGTCAAGACGGCAAGGTGCCAATGAATGATATATATATATATATATATATATATATATATATATATATATATATATATATATATATATATATATATATATATATATATATATATATATATATATATATATATATTGAAATTATGTAGTGTATTATGTTTATGCTGCACAATCACTAATGATGTTAATATTTTGTTTTAGTTGCTGTTTCTGACCATGTCCAACTTATTGTATTTTAACTATTCCAGCATGATAATGTTTTCCACCCGTAGGTGGAGATAATTCTGTGCATCATATTTACATTTATTTTGCTGCGTACATGCGTATATCTATGTCTTCTTAGTTTCGCTATCCTGCAAATAAATTGTCAACATACATAATGCATCATTTATTTAAATATTTTTCTTAAGCTGCCTCTTGGATTTGTATGAGGCGAGATTTCTAGAACAAAGTTTCATGGAAGACACACTATTAGATAACAATAGTGACACAAAATCACAGTCATGAACCACTTAATTTCTGCTAGATCATCTTATGTATACATATAACCCCGATGTTACTGTCTCTTTTTTAATAATTCCGAAGCCGTTTGAAGTATAAGAATTCTCATTCAGACGATCACTACTAGAATATGTTGTTGTTAAATGAACTACAACTAAAGTAAACTAACCTTTAATGGTATTACAACACATAGGCATCTCTCTAGAGCAATGAAGGCTGTATTCCAGGCACTGGTTCGGGTAAATACTGTATGCGGCATCGACGCTATTAGATACTGAACTTCCACTGGGTCGAAAGACAAATCCAAGCCAGCGAATGGCAAACACACGCACACGTTAGTCACCATAAGCGTGACAAGGCTTCCAAGATCAGAAATGGCCAAGGCTGAAATAATTGATTATAATATAACAATTAGCTAATAATGATTAATGCAAATGGCGTCTGTTTCTATTCTACAAAGTAACTGTTATTAAAGTGAGGTAATTTGTAAGTAACATTATTTTGGAAACAGTGTATGTAGTATCTGAATAATTGTTTTGATACTATATAAACACCATATTGGCTATCTATTTACGACCATAACTGCTTGAAACAAAGCTAAATGTAAAAGATGTATTTTAGCAGATGCCGCAATTGAGGTGTGAAGTGTTATGCATTCTCATTCTTCAAGCCATAACATTTTGAGCTAGAGTTGACAGGGTCCTTCTTTAAAGCCCATCTATCTAAAACAATGATTAGACATTTTATAAACATCAGCTAATACCCATTTGTGTGAGCCTTGGCCAAAATAATTTTACCCTTGATGGCAAAGAACACGTATAAGCTGACTTAGTAGACAGACATAAATGTATGCATACTAGTGCTTTTACTCATTGGATACGCATTATTTTTTATTACTTTTAAACACAAACAGAAAGTGAGAAACATAAATTATAAGACAATGAGGAGCATTTCGTGTGATATTCACTTGAACAGGAACAGAGCATTATGGGGACGACACGTTGACGTGAAGTTGGAACCGCGACTAACTAAATACCTAACTAACTAACTAACTAACTAACTAACTAACTAACTAACTAACTAACTAACAAAAGTACTTAAACTGTACTAGTTCAGTGGATTTTGAAGGACGGTGCTCTTTAATTTTTTTTTAGATAATGTGATAATCACAGAGAAATGAAGAGTTGAGTTGTATTGTTTCGTTTTTCTCTGATACTCCGTCATGTTATTTGCACAACCTTGAATATCTGAATGTGAAGACATATCTGATGTAACCCCAGGCTGTATTTCTTTTCTCCACCAACTTTTTCAGTCATCCATAATATCTTATCATTCCGGTTTTCTCTGGTAACATTTCTTTGCTTTTTTGTTGGATGGACGTTTACTTTTCGCTGGCTGTTGAACGAGGGGACTGAGCACGTATGGGAATGTCCTGAGTGCAGTGATGTCAGTTTTTAACTCAACTCAACTAAACTGGATGGACGTTTCTCATTGTTCATTTTTACTCGGCATTTTAGCAATTGCATTGTACCTATTATTCGCAATCACTATGTATGTTTTTTTGGAATTTCTGTATCTGCTTTCAGAACTTCTTTATTAAGTCTCATGTTCTTAACCACCTGTTTTCCTGTCTTCAATCTTACTGTTTTTTGCCTATGTTGTGGTACATGATCAATATTACACCAGGCATTGTCTTAATATTAATTAACACATTTCTAAATCCCGTATTAATATGTATGTAGTAAATTTGGTTATGTATTTTCTTATCAGGACTGTTCCATGCGAAACGTCATCTTTTATGGTATTTAAAACATGCGTTTCCAATTATCATATCACTGATAATTGCCTATTCTATTAGTTTCTCTCTTCTTTCATTTCTTGTACTGAAACCATAATTCATCACTAAGTCCCCAATTTTTCACTCGTGTTTATAGTGTTGTCGATGGTGTTTCCACCTTGTCGTGGTGGGGGAGCTTGAGTTTCTCAATGACCCTGAGAGCCATTCCGGCGGTAGCGTAGCTACCAGCAGGGTCTCCCAAGCCGGACAGGTCAAATGGTAGATAGCAGACAAAGAGAAACACCCTGGTCCTCCAGGTTGGGGTTGAAGTGTTGGGTTAACATCCCCCCTCCCCCCTTGTAAAATCTATTTTGTTACGAAACAGAAACATGAGCCTCGAATTCAGATTGACTTATTTGGACAACAACCTTGGAACGTTAAAGGACTTTTGAGATTTATGTACGGACATTTTATCGAGCTGTAGCGGCCGAAGAACTAACCCGGGAGCTGGTTGAATAACAAATGGATATAACAGTAATTCAAGAAATAAGGTGGTCAGGAGAGGGTACTTTAGAGCAAAATGGAATGATTGTAATATATGGAGGAAACACCCAAAATAAACATGAATTAAGAACAGATTTGCCATAAAAAAGAGTTATGGGTGAAGGTTCTAAACTTTAAAGCTGATAATGACATGATTAGTAAATTACGAATAAAAGGTAAATGGAAAAATATAACGATGATTAATGAACATGCACCTACTGAAGAGAAAGAAGATAATATTAAAGACGACTTTTATAATGATCTGGAAGATGTCATAGAAGAAACCCCAAAACAGGACATCCTGATTTTGCTGGGAGACTTCAATGCAAAAATAGGTAAAGAGCAAACGCATAAAAAAGTTGCCGGTACGGTAAGCCTACATACAAATTCAAATGATAATGGGTGGAGAGTCATCAACCTAGAAGAAGCCAAATGACTTCAGATCAGCAGTACCATACTGTAAACAAATGATATACATAAACAAGCTTGGAAATCATGTGGCAAGATAAACTATAATCAAGTAGATCACATTTTAATAACAACAAAAATGCATCAAACATATAAACATTTATAAGCAATAGAGAAGCTGAGTGCCACAGCGACCACTTACTTCTTCGTTGGGGCAAAATTTAAAATAAAACTTAGGAGAGCTTTCTATGCTAAACAACAAAGGTTGCATCCAACATATAACAGAGAAATACTACAAGAAATTACAGTCAAAGAGAAATTTGCAGATGAAATAAAATGTAAACTTGAAATTCTACAAAATCCGTTGGAGGAAAGCGTTGACCAAACTTGGTTGAACATCAAGAATACAATTCAAACTACCGCAGAAGAATGTCTCGGTGTTTTAACGACGCATAGAAAGAACAGATGGTTTAATAAGAAATGTGAAGAAGCAGTCATTAGGAAAAAGAATGTCAGACAGTTATGGTTAAATGACATCAACAGCATCCAAAATGAAGGGCAATATAGAACGGAATGTAAAGAGGCTACAAAAATAGTTCGGCAGCAGAAGCGAGAATATATGAGCAATATAATCGAAGATATGGAAACTAATCACCAGAAAAACGAATCCAGAAAGTTATTTTTAGAGAACTGAAGTCAATGAAACGAGGGCACAAACAGAACACATATGGTTTAAAAGACAAAAATGGGAATATGATAAATACCAATGAGGTAATGTGTAACACATAGAAAGAATACTTTGTTGAATTACTAAACTGTGAAGCTCCAAGTATCACTTTCCCACAGGAAGATGTTCTAACGTGTGAACCACAAATTGAAGAACCTGTTTTTGAATAAATCCAATATGTAACAACACGACTTAAAAACAATAAGGCAACTGGGGCTAATGAAATTGCTGCTGAATTTGAAGCCTTTTCAATCTGGCTCTAGAGAAAGTTGAAAGTTGTAAGGAAGGTAAAGGAGGAATGTGCTATTGGAAGAACATCAAGACTGCTTGGTTATGCAGATGATATAGATATTATTGGGGGAAATCAACAAAAGATATCTTAAATATTGACTCACTTAAAGGAGAAAGCTCGACGCTCAAAGGAAAGGCGAGACGGACATATAATCAGATTGCTACTGGTACGGTTAGTGTTGGAACTCTTCGTTGGCTGCTGATGATGGGGACAGAGCGCTTATGGGAATGCCCCACATGCTATGATGTCGGTTCCTAAAACAATCAATCAATCAATAAGTCAGATGAAAAAGCTCAACAAATGGGACTGGTTATCAACCAAGATAAGACAGAATATATGGTAGTTTCAAGAGACGGAACGGCTTAAAACTCTAGCCACATACAAATAGATAATATGACCATTAAAAGAACGGAAACATACAAATACCTGGGCACAATCTACAACTGCTCCAACATAATAAAGGAAGAAATACAAGCTAGAATCAACTCTGGAAATAAGATATGTTATGCACTATAACATCTGCTAAAATCAAATGCTCTATCTCGTAACACCAAGATCACAATATACAAAATACTGATCAGACCAGTTGTGCTGTATGGCTCTGAAACATGGAGTACAACTAAAGGAGACGAAGCCTTGTTACAAACCTTTGAGAACAAAGTCTTAAGACGCATCTTTGGGCCCATTAGGGATACAAAATATGGAGAGTGGAAAAGAAGAAGCAACAAAGACATTTATGATTTGTTTAAGTCTACGCTAATCACTGGTATCATGAAGGCTAATAGACTGCAATGTCTGGGGCATATAGAAAGAATGGAAAGCGAACGAAAGAAGAAGAAGAAAGAATTGAAGATAATAGGGGAAAAAAACTTGCTTACACTCAGGAAATAAATGACCGTAGGCCCCGAGGTAGACCAAGAAGACGGTGGAGAGGTAATATACATACAGACCTACAAGCACTTGGAATTAGCGACTGGCAAGAGAAGGTCAACCAGAGAGACGAATGGATACGGATTGTATCTGCAGCAAAGAACATCAATGGTTCGGGGTGCTGAAGATGCAGAAGAAGCAGAGGAGAAGAAGAAGAAGAAGAAGAAGAAGAAGAAGAAGAAGAAGAAGAAGAAGAAGAAGAGAAGAAGAAGAAGAAGAAGAAGAAGAAGAAGAAGAGGAGGAGGAAGAAGAAGAAGAAGAAGAAGAAGAAGAAGAAGAAGAAGAAGAAGAAGAAGAAGAAGAAGAAGAAGAAGAAGAAGAAGAAGAAGAAGAAGAAGAAGAAGAAGAAGAAGAAGAAGAAGAAGAAGAAGTAGAAGAAGAAGAAGAAGAAGAAGAAGAAGAAGAAGAAGAAGAAGAAGAAGAAGAAGAAGAAGAAGAAGAAGAAGAAGAAGAAGAAGAAGAAGAAGAAGAAGAAGAAGAAGAAGATTTAGAAGAAGAAGAAGAAGAAGAAGAAGAAGAAGAAGAAGAAGAAGAAGAAGAAGAAGAAGAAGAAGAAGAAGAAGAAGAAGAAGAAGAAGAAGAAGAAGAAGAAGAAGAAGAAGAAGAAGAAGAAGAAGAAGAAGAAGAATTAGTTTTCAACTACGCGTAATGAAATATGTCGACTAATGCTATATGTTATGGTGCTCGCCCTGCTTTGGACCCCCAGGCAGATGCAGTGTCGACCCCTATGCCTCGTGAGGGTCTAATGAGGATGATCTGTCGACTAACTAACTAACTAAGATGAAAAACATTCTGACCAATAAAAAGATGTCAATTGAAACGAGAAAAAGAGTGTTGAGGGGGTAAATAGAGCCTGTTCTTTTGTATGGATGTGAAACTTGGACAATGTGCAGTCAAGCTGAAAAACATTTGATGGCTACAGAAATGTGGGTTCTGAGGAAAATGCAAAGAGTACCATGGACAGAAAGAAAAACCAATAACCAAGTACTACAGGAGACAAATGAAAATCGTAGACTGATTAGAGAAATTAGACGAAGACAGTCACAATTTTAGGACATGTTATGAGAAGGAATGGATTAGAGAACTTATTGACAACTGGCAAGATCTAGGGGAGCAGACCAAGAGGGAGACCGAAAGGAAAAAACCTGGATGGCTTGGCCACGTGGCATGGACGAGACAGGAACACTGAGCTGAACCACGGCTCTGGTGATCGAGTGAAATTGCTAGTCATGACCGCCCACGCTTTCCAGCATAGCAGATGATTGATTGATTGATTATATATATATATATATATATATATATATATATATATATATATATATATATATATATATATATATATAATATGTGTGTGTGTGTGTGTGCGCGTGTGTGTGTTTGAGTGTGTAAGCCTGCTAGCCACTGCACTTATTGGGGTTAAGTTTATAGAAATTAAATGGATAAAAACTGCTGATTATGAATTGCGAAATTAGTTGAGTTGGTTCAAGAACCGATGCTACTCATCTCATCTCATCTTGTTCCTCTTATACCCTGTGGTGTCAAGGGTGAAGCATAAACAGCGGGAAAGTGCCCATTTAAGGGCTTCATGCGTTGTGATTCCCATGAACTATGCTATTTCCTCTTTCCACCGTTTACGTGGTCGACCACTTCTTTTGCTTCCATTTGGTCTGTGCAACATTGTTTGTTGTTGTGTACTGTTAGTTGGCACCCTAGTTACATGACCTATTTTCTCTCTTCTTGATATATTGAGTATTCTTCTCAGGAATCTCATTGTAATTGTTGTGATTTTTCTTTTCCCTTTTTATGTCATTATCAAAGTTTGTTATTGGTAGCATAGAGGTGGTAGGAAGATTATGTTGTAGAGTGCTGTCTTTGTAACTATTGATACATGTTCACGAAAACATGCAGGTGACCATTTTATTTGTCGGCTCAACACCCCAGTCATTCAGCATCAGCAGTTGAGTAAAGCAGGGCTGCGTGCTTGCTCCTACACTTGTTGGTATCGTCTTCGCCGTTCTCTTAAGGCATGCATTTGGGACTGCCACTGAAGGCATATACCTCCATACAAGATCTGATGGCACACTTTTTAACCCATCAAGACTCAAGACAAAGACCAAAATAAGATCAAGATGCATAAGAGAACTACTTTTTTCAGATGATGCAGCACTGACGACTCATACAGCAGAAGATCTCCAACGGCTCATAGATTGGTTTGCAGCCGCCTGCAAAGACTTTAGGCTCAGCATCAGCCTAAATAAAACACAGGTGATGGAACAAGATGCTGGTGCGCCTCCGTCAATCAAAATTTCTCATTACAAATTGAAGGTCGTCCACGAGTTTGTGTATTTGGGGTCGACAATATTAGATAACCTTTCATTAGAGACAGAAATCGACAGACGCATTTGAAAGGCAGCCACAACATTTTCCAGGTTAACTAAAAGAGTTTGGGAGAATAATATACTAACAGAGCGTACAAAAGCTCAAGTATATAAAGCTTGTGTTGTTAGCACACTACTCTATGGGTCTGAATCCTGGATGCTGTACTCAGAACAGGAAAGAAAGTTGAACTCTTTCCACATGAGATGTCTGAGACGTATCCTGGGCATATCATGGAAAGACCACATAACAAACAAACACGTGCTTGAAACAGCAGATATTACCGCAGTGCACTCCCTCCTCATGCAGAGACGCCTTCGGTGGCTGGGCCGCGTATCTCGAATGGAGGATGAACGTATTCCCAAAGATCTCCTATAGGAAAGAGGCCAACCGGATGACACCAAATGCGATATAGGGATGTATGTAAACAGGATATGAGAACCCTTGACATAGACCCAGACACGTGGGAAAGAGTTGCAACAGACATATGTTCATGGAGAAGAGATGTACGGAACGAACTGGTGCTCTTTGAGCGCAATCTGATCCAACAAACTGAGGATAGGCGGCAAAGGCTTAAAACGCAGTCACTTACTGCGGAACCTGCCTCGTCTTACAGATGCAGAAACAGACAGATTGTCACTCTCGCATTGGACTATACAGTCTCCAGCAGTGCTGTCAGGTACCTCCCCAGCGGAACAACTCTATAGTCCTTCAGGACTGCAAGAGGCCTACTACTACTATTGATACATGTGTGTTCTTTAGTATTGGTGCCATTTGTCCAATGATTCGGGTTGGCTTATTGCATCTATTTTCGATCTTGTCTTCTGATTTGCCATTTGATGATATTAAACTTCTTAAGTACTTGAAGCAACTTACCTGTTTCAGGGGTTGTTCTTTTAGATGAATCTTGTTTGTGTTTTCTTCTTTGGCTATAATCATTATCGGGACGCAGAGGTGTTTCCAAGGCACCAGGGCCGGGTTATATACTGGCCAAGACCTATTGACGCGTCCTCGTCGAGCGTCCTGTGCAACAGGTCCCTGCGGGGTCCTGGCTAAAGTCAGTAGGATCGCCGATTCCTCCGCCGTCGGAGAGTGTCTGCCTATACGGCGAGGCACCACAAGTCTGCACACCAATAAGCCAGACATGGGACAACGGATACTCACGCAAACCTCAGGTCCTGTATGACATCACACTGATGGTGGACAACAGGATGACATACAGGACTTCGCGTTGGAGCTCAAGCCAACGAACACAAGCAAGCAAGCAAGCATAGTCACTACCTCTGTTTTACTTATGCTAATATTAATGTTATGTTATTTAAAAATTTCGAACATAAGAGTTGTTTAAAGGTATAATTTGCCGTTAATTCTTTCTTTTACGTGTTTGTTCGTCATGGGGATTTCTTGCGGTATCTATTTCGCTGGTTTATTTACATATGCTGTCTACACAGGTTATGAACTACATTGATGACATGACACAACCTTGTCGTACTCCGGATCTTACGGCGAAGGATTATGAATGTCCTCCATTTGCTCTCACAATGTATTTATTTACCTTTGTCGCATAGGCTTCCACATAAGTTTGTTAAATGTGTACTTACCCCATGTCCATCTGTTCTCACAATGCATTTACCTTTGTTGCATAAGCTTCTCAATAATTTTGTGAAATGTGTACTTACATCATATCCTTTGAGGATGACACACAGCTTGTTTTATCTAATCTATCAAATACCTTTTCTTGGCTGACAAAGACCAAGCAGAGTGTTTAATTAAATTCGATTGATTTCTCTATAATATGTCTAAGAACAAAGATGGCATATGTGCAATCCTTCGCTTTTTCCTTATTCCAAGTTGTATTTCACTTAGCTAGGGTGTTATTGTATTTTGTAATATTTTCTTAAGAATTTTGCAAAAATGTGTTTCCAGTATGGCGCAAACGAAACATGCCTCTGTTTTGTATGGAGTCTCTTTTTACTGCATTTGTTTTTCCAAATTGACATAATTATAGTTTCCCCAGTCTCTTGGTGCCTGTTGTTCTACCCACACATGGTTAAATAGGTTATGTAGCCATGCTGTTCCTACTTCTCTTGCTGTTTTAATTAATTCGTTTCGTATTTCGTCTTGTCCAGGTGATGTATTCAATGGAGCCATATTACACTTCTTAGTTTTTCTACGAGCAGTATGAAAATACGGACATGGCTGCACTCAGGAAGTTAGTACCGGTTGTAGTCTGATTATGTCAGACCTTGTCTAGTAGTAATGATTCTCAGCTGAATCCTCCGGTCACTCCCTGCATCTCCATCATCTCCAAGCAAAGGTGATTTATCTGTTAATTCTCACTATACATTTTCTAATAAAGAGCTCTGACCACATCTGCCTTACCATGCACCAATGCACGTAATGTAAAGATACAATAACATTACCGAGATTCATCACAAATATCTGAGTTAGAGTGACATATTAGCATCGCAACATCGGTTACCTAGCAAACTTATGTTGATCTCCTCTTTAAAACCTTGCTTGACAAAACAGACAATGTTGATGATGTTGGTAACGATTCCGAATATAACGACCGACTGACAAAGCACACCGTAAGCGGTGCAGTTGAATATCTTCATAAATGTATTCATTGACACAGCATCTTGTGATGTATGAATATTCAGTACGAAAACAGAGGAGTTTTCTTCCATATCAGTGATGGAGGTTCACAACACTGTCAAACAGACTAAATTACTTGCTTTACTTTAGATATGGTATGTTGTTTTCAAAGCGTTAAATATACTGACTTACGTAAAAGTAAATAGACTTTTATAACATGTATAATTCCTATATACCTATAAAATAATCGGATTAAAATACACACTTTAATTATTTATTTTTTTAATTATTTTTATTGAAGATTAATTACCCCCCCCCCCCCCCCCCACCCCCCTTTCCACAACTGATATAACTTACATATACACCAATATAAAAGAGATCTCCATAACATTTTTGTGGGTTTTAAAAAGGCTTATGATAGAGTCCAAAGGAATAGTCTATGGAATGCTATGCAGGAATTTGGAATACCAAGGAAGTTAATCAACATGACCAGACTATGCATGGAAGATACTTATAATATAGTAACATATAAAGGCAAGAAATCAGTCACTTTCCAAATAACACCTGGCTTGAAACAGGGTGATGCACTATCGCCGTTCCATTTCAATCTGGCTCTAGAGAAAGTTGTAAGAAAGATGAAGGAGGAATGTGCTATTGGAGGAACATCCAGACTGCTTGGTTATGCAGATGATATAGATATTATAGGGGAAAATGAACAAAAGACAACGGAAATATTGACCTACTTAAAGGAAAAAGCTCAACAAATGGCGCTGGGTATCAACCAAGATAAGACAGAATATATGGTAATTTCAAGAGAAGGAACGGAAAAAAACTCTGGCCACATACCAAAAGATATGACCATTAAAAGAACGGAAACATACAAATACTTGGGTAGAATCGTCAACTGCTCCAACATAATAAGGCACAAAACACAAGCTAGAATCAACTCTGGAAATAAGATATACTATGTACTACAACACCTGCTAAAATCAAATACGCTATCTCGTAACACCAAGATCACAATATACAAAAACACTGATCAATCCAGTTGTGCTGTATGGCTCTGAAACCTGGAGTACAACTAAAGGAGACGAAGGCTTGTTACAAACCTGTGAGAACAAACTCTTAAGACGCATCTTAGGGATTAGGGATACACAACGTGGAAAGTGTAAAAGAAGAAGCAACAAAGACATTTATGATCTGTTTAAGTCCCCGCTAATCAATGGTATCATGAAAGCTAATAGACTGCAATGGCTGGGGCATATAGAAAGAATGGAAAACAATATAGAAACAAACCTTGCTTACACTCAGGAAATAAATTACCGTAGACCCCGAGGTAGACCAAGAAGACGGTGGAGAGGTAACATACATACAGACCTACAAGCATTTGGAATTAGCGACTGGCAAGAGAAGGTCAACCAGAGAGACGAATGGATACGGATTGTATCAGCAGCAAAGAACATCAATGGTTCGGAATGCTGAAGAAGTAGAAGAAGAAGAAGAAGAAGAAGAAGAAGAAGAAGAAGAAGAAGAAGAAGAAGAAGAAGAAGAAGAAGAAGAAGAAGAAGAAGAAGAAGAAGAAGAAGAAGAAGAAGAAGAAGAAGAAGAAGAAGAAGAAGAAGAAGAAGAATTAGTTTTCAACTGCGCGTAATGAAATATGTCGAATACTGCTATATGTTATGGTGCTCGCCCTGCTTTGGACCCCCAGGCAGGTGCAGTGTCGGTCCCTATGCCTCGTAAGGGTCTAACCACAGCTACTGAAGGTCCTTCTCAGATGTCCAGTGGAGCCAAGGTGTCTGACAATAGAGCGTCTGGAAGTACGAAACATAGCTTAAAATAATGCACTGGAATGCAGAGGGTGTCAACAAGTAAAGAATGGAACTAGAAAACAACTTGGCCCAAGAAAATATAAGTGTATGCTGCTTGCAAGAAACACACGTCAACGAAAATATAGCCTTCAAAGTTACCGATCTGTCCGAAAGGACATGCGAAAGGGTGGGATACTGACCCTTGTCAATAATAACATCCCTGCTTCCTAAATTGAAGTTTACATGGAAGGGGCTGAGTATCAGGCACTTAAACTTAAGACAGACAATACAGACCTTCACCTGATCAATTACTACTGTCCAAATGACCGCCCACAGACACTGGACACACCATTAAAAGGAAAAATGATTGTGTGTGGAGATTTTAACAGCCACTCGCAGAGCTGGGGCTATGATCACATGGACCAGAGAGGAGAGAGACTGGAAGATTGGTAAGATGAGAATAGATTCATCTTGATTAACAAGCCATCTGACCCACATACCTTCTACTCGAGATCATGGCACACTACAACTACACCAGATCTGGCTTTTCATTCACCAGACATGGAGTGGAACATTAACAGAATTGTTGGGAAACAGCTAGGTGGCAGTGACCATTGGCCAGTCTTTCTAACTGTAGAAAATGAGCTTGTAAGTGAAAGCAGCACTCTCTAGAAATGGAACTACAAGAAAGAAGACTGGGCAATGGACAAGCTTCGCACCAGCATAATGGTTAGAAATTTGAACACTGAGAGGGACATAAATAAAGTAGTTGAAGAGTTTGGGAAATGCATACTACAGGCAGCACGAGAAACAGTACCAAGAGAAGCCCGCAAACATTATAAACCCTACTGGAGTAGTGAACTGGAACAGTTGCATAATGATGTGGAAGTGTGTAGAAGGCAAGCAGAAGCCAACCCCTGCCAAGAGCACCACAATAAATTCCAGCACGCAAAAGCCAAATTTCAAAGGGCCCAGCTGCAGGCTAGACGGAAAAGCTGGCAGGAGAAAACAGAGTCAATGAACTTTGAAAGAGACACAAGGAAATTGTGGAGGCTACTAAAACAGCTTAACGATGAGGTTTCAGGGAGAACCTAAAAAATTGCACTACATAAAGACGGAAACATCTTAACAGAAAAGCAAGCAGTTGACTATTTTGCGGACTCATTCGCACAAGATAACAATACAGAAATTAGTCCAGAGAAACAACAGAAGGTTCGAGAGAAATGGCAACATACAAGACAGAAGGAAATAGTACATGAGGTTATGGAGGTACACAATCAGTGAACTGGAGCTAGCAATATCAAAACTGAAAATGAGAACGTCACCAAAAACTGATGGTATCTCCAATGTAATGATCAGAAACCTAAGAACAGAGGCCAAAGCGAAGATGTTACAGATCTTCAATAACATCTGGAACTTAGGCAATGTACCACAAGCCTGGAGAGAAGCAATAATGATACCCCTCCTTAAATCTGGGAAAGATAGTTCCATTGCCTCCAGCTACAGACCAATCAGCCTCACCAGCTGTCTCTGCAAAACACTGGAACGCATCATCAATCACAGACTACAGTGGTACATTGAAAGTGAAAACATCCTTGTGCCACAACAGGCTGGCTTTAGGCAGTGCTACACTAGATCAGACAGAAGATCAGACAGCCTATCTCTGTCAAGAAGTTGAGGATGCATTCCAAGAGAAGAAGCTGGTACTTGCGGCATGGATAGATCTGAAGAAAGCCTTTGACAAAGTCTGGAAAGAAGGTCTTATGAAGAAACTGAGAAGCTGTAAAGTCAATTGAAGAATGTACCAATGGGTGAAAGCATAATTGCACAACAGAAGAGCCCGAGTACAGATAGACGGTCTCAAGAGCAAGAAAGTACTATTGCGTCACGGTGTTCCGCAGCGTGGAGTCTTGTCCCCAACACTTTTTCTAATCTTCATCAATGATCTTGTTGCTAATCTACCCGATGTAATTAAAGCGGCACTGTACGCTAATGACCTGGTTATGTGGAGCACAAATGAACATGCATCAGTAGCCACCATATTGCTACAGAAAGCTGTAGATATATTTGTTGCATGGGCGGATAGATGGTGTGTCCTTATAAACACTGACAAGTGCAGCACCACTCTATTTACCCTCTCTTTGAAACAAATGGCAGGGATCATCCAGATAAATGGAACGCCCCTAAGAGAAGATAAAGAACCAACATACCTTGGTGTAACATTTGATGACAGGCTGACATGGAGAAAAAAATGGTTTGCATATCCTTTACAGGACGTCGCTGTCAACGTCAGCATCTTTCAGCTGTATATTGATTTCTTGGCAAGATTACGCTCAGTAGTTTTGCCATTGCTTTCTGAACGGCCGGCTCAGTTATCCCGCAAGTCACCAGCGGGGATCGAACCGCTCCCAGCTCTCGCCCCGCTACGAGACTGCGTGATAAACGGGATTACGGAGAAAGTGACATGGAGAAAACATATAAAAAAAGCTGTAGCAAAAGCCAGAAGGAAAATAGCCATCCTGAGAAAGCTAAGTGGAACCACATGGGGAGCCAGTGGGAAAATACTTAGCAAAGTTTATCAACAAAGCATACGACCACACCTGGAATACGGATCAACTGCGTGGTGTTCAGCATCAACAACCACACTACAAGAGATGGACAAGGTGCAAAATCAAGCTCTTAGAGTCATCACAGGAGGGATGAGATCAATCCCTATAGTAGCAATGGAGAAAATGGGGAGGAAACAAGCACTGAGAGAACGCAGAGATACAAAAACACTAATACAAGCAGACAAGTTCCTCAGCTTGCCAGGCCACCTTATGAAGAACCGATTTGAAAACTTAGCTATGGGACGGTTGAAAAGAAGTAGTTTTATCCACCAGGCCAAACGACTCTGCAGAGAAACCACCGATCTTCCTACAGTTGGTATCCCACTGACAACTATTCCAGAGCGAACTCCATGGAAAGATGAACATAGACTATCGCTACAAATCCAGACAAAAGTGAGAGGAATATTTGACAAGGAAGAACAGAACAGTGTACAGCGCAGAACAGCCACTCTCAGCTTCCTTGATGACGAATACCCACAGAATCTCTGGATCCGAGTCTACACAGATGGGTCAGCGCAAAATGCTGTTCGAAATGGAGAAGCGGGAGTGTATATAGAATACCCAAATAATACTAGGGACACGGCCAGAGTTCCAACAGGAAAGTACTGCCATAACTATGATGCTGAAATTGAGGCAATCAAGATAGCAATAGAGAAATTACAAAATACCAGCCATGGTAGACAACCTGTGGTGATATTGACAGATGCAAAATCAGTAATAGAGGCACTCCTGTCTGGGAAATTACCAGTTCTAAGGACACTACTTTCTGAACTTAGCAGTCAGCATAAGGTCACCATACAGTGGATACCATCCCACTGTGGAGTACCTGGAAACGACAGAGCTGATCGATTGGCTAAGGAAGGAGCAAAAGAAGAACAGCCTGATGTGCCCATTACATTCCACCAAAAGAAAAGAATGATCAAATCAGTCAGAAGGCCACCAAAATCGTACTCAAGATGACTACTACGTTATGGACAGACCAGAACAGGTCATTATTCTGCGCCTCAGAACAGGACACAATAGATTACGCAACCACATGTATACAAAATTCAAGATTGGTGACTCAGCCATGTGCACATGTGGTTTGGCGTCGCAGACCGCAGAGCACATACTCCAGGACTGCCCAAACTACAACATATCCAGGCGAACCTTCTGGCCTAGAGAGACAACAGTGGAAGATAAACTCTATGGACCGCTGAGTGAACTAAAAAAGACTGTTAAATTCATACAAGAGACAACATTGCAGTTATAGACATATTTCAAGCGAACTACAGAAGAAGAATTAGTTTTCAACACCACAACGTATAACTAATTTGCTTACATTGCGACTCATGTCTCAAGGCTTTATATTAACAATGTTTCCGATTACAGTGTGTTGTTTCTATATTGACACAAGCAAACACAGGTGTTTTCCCCCCAGACATATAGTGACATCCTATGTGCTTTTTTTAAAATATTAGGATAAAAGAAATAGACAATGTTTTGACAAGAGTTTAACACGAAGAATTATATTGAAACGTTATGTCAGATATCTTTGCTACTTCTCTTCCAATGATATTAGCCAATATTAACAGAATACGCGCTTTATTGCTTATATTTGGAACTGCGACACAGAGAAATTAGTGAAAACAAAGCAAAGAGAAAGAATGATCTCAACAGTAGTAGTGTAATTATGTAGGCCAGCTTGAGTAATTACATTCGTTTATTTAATATATGAATTCTTGTAATTGTGTTATTGTTCAAAATCATTGTATATTTCTCTGTGAGCATGTTTAGAGTAGTGTCATTTAATCTAAGTTAATCCGTGTTTAGTGTATGCAATTTAACATAACACTACCAATTGTACGAAAACATTATTAATATGCATCTGTAAATGCCACTTGGTAGAGGATAATCATCTCCTGCTAACATAATGTCATATGCGAAGTTAGTTAAATGCAGATATCAAGATTACATCATATGTCATCTACAATTATGATTAGTTTAAAATTTAAAAAAGGAATTGCGCTGATAGTGGCACGCAACATTTCCTTAGTAACGTATAATCCGTATATATTTCGGGGCAGAGGATATGGCCTACACTTCAATGACATGGCTATTTTCGTGATGAAATGTTTGCACTTTAAAAAATAAACGGGGATACTAGTGTGCACACAAGATATAATTACTCTAGTATTATTTTATGTATATAAATATATTGTTGCTTATAGTTCATACATTTGAATCGTGAATACCTGTCACTTTGCATGTGTTGTTGTTCTTTGTTGTATTTCTCATAATGGAAGTTTCAAACATAATAACTACATATTTGAGTGTTACAAAATAGTAATTTTTGAATAACATACAATATATAGAAACTGTATCTATGCGTAGTTTTAAATCGATCGGTAAACTATCTATTTAAAGACAGACAGCCCTCAATTGTGGGAGGTATATTTTTTGCTATGCTTATAATTGAACCCCAGGCAGTTACTTATTCGGAACAGGGAAAGCGTATTGGCTAGTGGGCTTGCTTTACTGCCCGGGGCTTATTTATTCCTTTACCCAACGAGGCGGAATTTCAAAATTGACCGGGGTTCTCATTTCGACCCAGCCTAAAATGAGTTCCAGACTTGTCAATGAAAGTGAAAGCAACCATCATGATGTTGATCGCTTCACACACATAGAGTACCCATTTGTCCTTAAAAATAAGTCTAGCGCTGTATGTTGAATGCTCCATCAGGCGTTACAACAACAAAAAATTAACCTTGATTATATACTAACAATATGAACACAGAGCTGTAGCTGAGAAAGGAGGTTTATTCTGGATTTCATTCAAGTACCTGAGTACTACCTCCTACGAAATACACACTTACGCATGCACACAAACTATCGCAATCACACACACACACACACACACACTCTACATTTGACTGTGACTTATATATATATATATATATATATATATATATATATATATATATATATATATATATATATATATATATATATATTGATTAAAATTTAAGTTGCATGTCCTTCACAGGGCGTAGCAGTCAACCCCATCATTTTCGCTGTTCGTGATTCCTGCGCAAATTTTACGTTCAGTAGATTGCCATTGCTTTCTGAATGACCGGCTCCTATACCCTTTTGAAAAATTCAGCATCGCTGTGTTTCGAACCCGGGTATACGGGCTCACATACCGCGTTCGCAAGCCCTTGGCCACAGAGACCGGTTATATATATATATATATATATATATATATATATATATATATATATATATATATATATATATATATGTGTGTGTGTGTGTGTGTGTGTGTGTATGTGTGTGTGTGAGTGTGTGTGTGTGTCTGTCGCTCTCCTGCTGTCCTATAAATCAAAGTATACTAACCAATAGCCTCATTATCATCACAGTAGTAATAATTAGTATTCATGCATCATATATTAATGGTTTTTGCACATTTCCGACATATTAGCCTCTAATGTTAACGTTCATGTTCTCGATGCTTAAAATTTACGACAGTTAAGTCAAGAAGGGCACATGTAAAGCCAGTGGTTAAGTTCCTGAAATCTTGTTGACAGGCAAAACGAAGTGACAATCCATGAAAATAATTACGTTAGTTCTTGACGGTGATAAGTCGAGATCACCAACGTGGAGACAATATGCATGGGCTTTTCCCGTGTAAACTGACACTGACTATTTTTTGGAGGGGTGTACTACCTTACTACATCGCATGTGCATTCAATACAATGTCCAGGAATAGACGAAGCTCTGACAACGGTTTTACGGACGCAATTCGTGATCCAGCATACCACGTTCGAAACACAGCCAGGGGCGAATTGGCAGCAAGACCGCCTTCCGTTGATTTTCATACAATTGTATGAATGCCGGTTATTCAGAAATCAATAGCAAACTACTGAGCGTAAACTTGCCATGACATCACAAACAGCCAAGGAATAATGGTGTTGCCTGCGACGTCCTGTAAAGGTAAAGAAGTGCAACCAGTGCCAAGAGATATGGTATGTCATTTTCAGTATGCATCAGACTGGACAGAAAATGCAAACAACACATGACATCCTCTTTAGGTCGACATAAGAGCCCATTGTGAATTGAACACACAAACAAAAGGGGATTTCAAAGCATAACCACCAAGTCGGATACAATAGACCTAGCCAGTGCCATACAATGGGTTTGTGTAGTAGTATGGTACTCCTGAAGTATTCTCTAATATTAACATACAGTAAAACCTTGATTGCCGATCTCTCTGGCCGAGGGGTTACACGAATTTCTCCGTAATCCCGTTTATCCACGCAGGGTCTCGCAGCGCGCGAGAATTCGCAGCGGTTCTACCCGCGCTGGTGACTTGCGGGAAAATTGAGCTGGCCGCTCAGAGAGCAATGGTAAATTACTGAGCGTAATCTTGCCAAGAAATGAACAATCAGCTGAAAGATGCTGATGTTGACAGCGATGTCATGTAAAGGATATGCGAATAAAAACAAAAGAATTCGATTAACCGTCACTCGTTTAACCGTCAGTTTGTTATCTGTCATCGTCTAAAGAAAAATGCGTATTAACAAACAGACATTCTTACAATTGTCCACGAATTACTTTTACACCCTACTGTATAAAGCTGGAAGTGACTACTATGTGATGGCGGAAGTGAGACTAATCATCGATGGCTGAGGAGTTGAGCTTACATCTGATGATGCCATGACTGTCAAAGAATTTTGGAAGAGATGCAACATAAAGGACGCTATTTTCAATGTCGACATTGCCCGGGCTGACCTTACAGTGTCTAACCTAAAGAATGGATGGAATAAACTCTTGCTTGAACCTGTTTACGAAAGCGGAGGAAATGAGACTGTTAGTGTTGACGAAATTGTGCAACTGTGTAACAATGTAAGACTAAACAGTGAAAACATTACGCCAGTAGAAGTAGCAGATTGGTTAGAATGTTACAGAATGGATGAACATTTGAAAGCTTGAACGATGATGGAATTTTTTATAGTGTGACTAACACCGAATAAGAAGAAATTGATGACGATGAAGGAACAGTTCATAAATAAACACCTACAACTATCCACTCAGAAGCAGAAATAATGATATCAAAGTGTATCGACTGGTTTGAAATGCAAGAGGAAGAAATGCAACACAGATCCTACTTCTGCGTAAGATACGGAACAACGCCGCGCAGAAAGCTCCAGCCTCAAAGACAGAAGGAGATGACAGATTATTTAAAGTAACGTAGTAGTAGTAGACACCTTGCAGTCTTGACAGACCAAAGTATGTGAGTGGAATGTGGCCAATATTCCAACACAATGTCTGGGCAGAGCTTCAGAGATCATGTGATGCCCAAACGACATGATCCCTCCCTCGGCCTAGTCTTGTGTATTCCAGAGGAATGGGTAACCAATACGTCTGGCACAAGGTAGGCTGCAGACGCTGGCGGCTCAGCGTCAATCCACCGAGACCTCGCCACCACGAGCCGGTGGCGAGTTATGGCCAGACCCTGACACCAAAGGGACCCGGCTTAGAGGCGTTCAGCCATGTCCCACAGGTGAGGGCCTTGTACGTGCCCGGACCATGAGGGCGCGCACATCTGTCATCACAAGTGTCCGGACCTGTGGAAAGCGTGCACTATCGTCAGACTCCCCGCCTGACTTATAGCGGTCCCCGCGACCAGCGGGAATAGGCCCGCCATAGCTACCGCAGGAGATATTTCCTGTCTGTTTGCAAGCAAATCTCCCATACTTCCACTGTGCGGATCTCGCGACCAGCGAGAATAGGCCCGCCGGAGATTATGCTCGTCTGCTGCGAACAAATCTCTACCGAGAGACTGAATAAGTAAAGAACGTAAGTTTATAGTATTACAGTGCATCTCTTTACATTACTACTCTTATTTAGAAGTTTATATTGATCGTTTTCTAAAGTGATATACAATATGTATTGCATTATTAACTTTTAAAAGATTTCTCTTTCATCTTCGTCCCAACCCACAGTGAAATCACGTTACTCTAAATATTTATTAAGATATTTATGTTATCCGTCTATTCGGTTATCCAACACAGACGTGTTCCTGGCAGTCACAGTTAATCGAAGTGTTACTGTACTTGTATTCCACAACATGGATACACATGTAACTACGTCCAATGGATGCCTAATGTCATCAGTACAAGGTTAACTCCTCAGTACACGTTTTACGGTGTATTCGATACATGGTGATAGATCCATATTTTTTATAGACCAGTCGGCTCCCCGGGGGTCATGTGGTCAATATCATGTTGACCGTCTACAAAAGCCATGCTAGATGGTATGTAACCAAGAGCCTCCGTTGTCGTGCTTCTTGGATATTATTAACTAGTTTCCTGAATGTGTCTGTATATTTGGTGCTCTCTTCATAGTAAAAAATGGTGTTCACGGATGAACTGACAGATTCTAGAATAACACCTACTGCTACTAGTCTGAAAATACAATTTTATTATGTTTCTTCGAAAGTAAATTATGGAATTAAGGACATAACTGTAAAAAAGAGGCAGTTTCAAATAACACACTTCATGGGAACGACACTGTGGATCTACAAGAAACGTATTTCAACGACAGGACAATCAAAGATGCGGGTCTTCAGTGCTTCTACAAAAGGCGGCATCTCGGGCAGATCATTCTTGTCCGCGATAACGTACCGACGCCTGAGGCTGATATGTTTGCTTGCAACAGTGATGTCTTGCAAGTGCAGGCAAACAGAGCGTTGACTTCCATCCACCCATCATGTGCCATGCCGGTAGGCGTGGCCGGTCATGTTCTGCCATCTCACTCGATCACCAGAGTCGTGGATCAGCTCCGTGATCCTGCCTCTACCATGCCATGTGGCCAAGCCATCCAGGTATTTACTTCTCGTTCTTTCCCTTGGTCTCTTCCCTTCGATCGTGCCAGTCGTCACCAAATTCTCAAAGTCATTTCTTCTCAAAACATGCCCAAAAAATCTTGACTGTCTACGTCTGATGATTCTAATCAGTTTACGATCTTCATTTGTTTCTTCAAGGACTTGTTCATTGGTTTTTCTGTCTGCCCATGGTATTCTTTGCATTTTCCTCAGAAACCACATTTCCACAGTCATTAGCTGGTTTTCATCCTGACTTCTTATTGTCTAAGCTTCACATCTATACAAAAGTATAGGTTCTATGTAGCGCGTCAACACTCTATTTTGGTAGTCGATGTACACTCCTGCTATTCTATTTATAATTGCATACTATGCTGACACACATGTGTGGATTCGGACCAAACGTCTGTTCTTATTCATAACGTTAACCCTTCCCCCCCCCCCCCCCCCCCAAAAAAAAAAAAGAGAGAGAGAGACGATTCTTCGTTGTGCATTGCCGTGGTTCTCTTTCTCAAATAATCTATTAACCGCTCGTCACATTTTATTCGATGTTTCTCGATCCACAGAATTAGTTCTGAAACAGTTTTCATGGGGTTATCAACTTCTGTCAAATGTGTGATATGTCTGCAGAGTCATTTGACTTGATAACTAAAACTGCTTCTTTTCAGCTGCCCCGTTCCTAGGTTGTAATATCTATTCTACATAGAGTGGCCGGATATACTAAGAAACTGTTCTGTTCTCTCAGGGTTTGTGTTTTCCCCATCTTCCCGATCCCTACTATGCTGGTTATCTCACCCCACTTGGTAACTCTGTGTTAAAAGGGTTACGAATGCAATTCGTAATCCCACATACTGCATTCGAAACACAGCTGCGAGCGATTTGGAAGCAGACCGTCTTGCGTTGGTTTCTCTACAATGGTATGAATTCCGGTCGTCCAGAAAGCAATGGCAAACTACTGAGCATAAACTTACTCAGGAATCACAAACATCCATAAAATGCTGGAATTGTCTGCCACGTCCTGTAAATGATGTGCACCTAACTTTCGTAACTCTAAGAGCTTGTTCTAGTACCGTATGAAAATCGTATAATGCGGTCGCTTAAAACAAAAGTCGCTTAAATGTCGACAGGGTTGACTTCATTGCACAAGGATTTTATCCCATATGGCTCAGTCTCTATCCGCAGCGCGGAAAGCGTCCCACAAAGCACGAACTCCGTAGCTCCAGCGACGACCCAGAGAAGCATGCACTCGCGAACCGAAGGACGCAGCCAGGAATCGAACCCATAATACAATCTACGGAGCCAGAGTGAAACTGCTTTGCCACTTTGCCTCGGAGATTCCCGCAAACACGTTTAATTGACCCATATCTCAGGTATTAGCATATGCTAGGCTAGGCTAGGATAGACGTTTATTTATTTGTTCGCATTTCCTTTACAAGACATCGCTGTCAACGTCAGCATCTATCAGCTGATTGTTGATTACTTCTCAAGATTACACTCAGTAGTTTGCCATTGCTTTCTGACCGACCGGCTCACATACCCCTAAGTTACCGACGCAGAGAGAACCGCTACCAATTCTCGCGCATGTCACGTTACTCACGAGAGTATACGGAATTACGGAGAAAGTCGTGTAACCCCAAGACCAAGGAGACGGCAGGATAGACGTTGACAGTCAAACATTTTTTGGACATGAGAAGAAATGCATTAGGGAACTTGGTGACAACTGGCAATATCGAAGGGAAGAGGCCAAGGGGAAGACCGAGAAGTAAATACCGGATGGTTTGGCCATGCGGCATGATCGAGACAGAAACACGGAGCTAATGCACGACTTTGGTGATCGAGTGAGATGGCAAGACATGGCCGCCCACGCTCATCGGCATGAAACATGATGGATGGATGGTTGGACGATAGGCTGGACCCCCCCCCCCCCCCACCCCCCAATGAGGTTTCAATAAGTGGTCTACCAATTGTAATCATCAACCTCACTTGTGTCGCTGCATTGTTGATGTGCTTTCTCTAAATTACTTGTTGCCAAGTGTGACTCCAAGGTATGCATCTGGTTCTATGTCTTCAATGTTTGTCCTAAATACACTGAATGGACAAGTAGCACAACTGTTGGTTCGGTGGTCACGTGTTCAGACCCAATGGATGCCCTTGTGTTTCTTTTTAATTGAAGTGGGATCTAATGTCGACCCGGCATATAATGTGTACCATAGCCAATCCTGGGAAGTAGAGGCAACCTGTTTGACAATCACGACATCATCCATTTGGTGCAGATTTATATATAAACAATACTGGGAATATCACCAACCCCGCATTGTGCGTGAACACATACCAGAGGGTCGTTTACTATGTGCTGCTTTACTGAGAACACAAAGGCAGTTCGGCTGGTGATTATAATGTTAAGTACAATATACGATGTGTTTAAATTAAAACGCATGAAGTTTAATGTGTTGATATTTTCACCAAACGCCCTCGGACCCCTATGCATCAGCTGACTAATGGTAGAAACAGCAAGTAACTGTTTACTGTTGCTACAAAGCGGCAGTTATTTACATAAATCAGACATACTTACTAGAATGCATAAAAAACAAACTGGTCAGGCTAAAACTAATGAGGTTTAACTTTCTTTCTCATAAATAGGTTTGTCCATTGCTGGACTAGGAAATCTATTAACGCTGTTAGGATGTGACGTGTGCCTATGCCTGCTTTACCTTAGTCACGGGAAGCAACTCGGGAAATATAATTGCCATTTTCCGTTTGTTATTTCATATCTTGACGGCGTCGTTTGCAGCGAACCTTCGCTGGTAATGTCATGAACACGGTCGGACGCCTGGGCTCGTCGCTTGCCACAGAAAAGGAAACACTGACAGCCCCTTCCTCCTTGCTCTTAGCTTACAAAATGTGATGGAGCTGTCATATCACAGACTTACAGCAGGAAACTGCTACGAGACAGTGTGTGTGTGTGGTATTATTACATATCTTTTGGCAGTCCATACTCTTTGGCATTGTCATGATACGGGAAAGCTGGAGTACATCGTCACAAGTTGGAAGAAAGGGGAGGCAGGGGAGTCTTTAACTGAATAGATTTGCCGTTAGACGTTCAGTATCTGGTGACTGGGATGCCCCATACACTGCTCACCCGCATATCTGGTTGGTTAACAGATTTCATTACGATGGAGAGATTGATGTGCATTGCACTGCCTTTGAAGGTTTGTTGTATTTATCATCGTTCATTTTATCTAAACCGGCAACACATTTATAGTTTTACCAAATGTAACTCAAAAGTAGGAATAATAATTTTAACAAGAGAGGTAAATCGAAAATGTGTATTAGCCAAATAAAGAACACAAAAGCTGACAGTAAGATAGGTCATCGTGTAAACATGCATACATGTAAGTAAGCTGTGGATATTGAAGCTGTAACAGTAGTTAATAGCACATGGTGTTTACGGCATAAACGGATGCAAAACGTGTAGGCTTATTCTAAGTATGGTGATGTAGGCACAAGTGGCGGGTACTAACTGAAAAATTTACTAATACCTTCAGAAAAATATGACAGTAACAACAATTTACTAAAAGAGCAACAAGTTAAGAAGATTCTCATGGATTTGGAACACCGTAATGATATTAATAAACACCAAAGATAATATGAGACTTCCGGTCAAGATAGCGGTGGACGGTTAAGTTGTTTTGTGACCGTTCCTCTTTTTTTCGCGTAGGAGATGGATAGTTTCATCTCTTGCGTGTAATTTTTGTGCCAGGATGTAAAACCAGAAGTTTCTTCTCAAGATCTTCGCCGATGCTACGGAGCTCGTGCATTGAGCGAAGCAATCATTGAGTGAATTTTCGCAGCGTGTGTGTTTCTGTGGTGTTCTGCTTTTCAACATGGCTGAACAGCATGTGTGCTTGAGGCGAAGGGCAGTCAACCTAACAAATGCGACAGGGGCGGCAGGGAGGCCGTAAGCGGCAAGGCAGACGAGGTGGAGCAAGGCATTTTAAACTCAAATGTGAACGGCTGGGCCTCATGAATACTCGTATTCTATATTGGAACTGTGTCAGTGTAAAACAACGAGGCTATATTCTAGAAAACCTGGTATACAGGAACAACATTGTAGTGCTTCAGGAGACGAGACTGGGTGATCCGTTTCTCCAAATTGCCGGCTTTAAATGTTTGTACAGCAAGCGACATCTGGGTATGGCGATTCTCATTCACGACAATATGGTGGCTTCAGAGCTAGACATGTCCAGTTGGGACAGTGACGACACACAAATACAGAAAGTTAGAGTTCAATCCGTCTAAAATTCGTGTTGGTTAATGTTTATGCTTATCTGGTATATTATGTCACGAGAGAAATGTTATTTTTTTTATGTGTGTGGCGATTTCAACGTTAAAGGCATATCATGGGGAAACATTTTCTCAAACACACAGGGGGAGGAGCTCGAGACTGCACTTGAAACCATTGACCTGGTTTGTATCAACAGTGCTTGTGTCACCTGGACAAAAAGTCAACCAGGTGATGAGGATGGTGTTATTGATCTGGCGCTGGTTTCTGCTTCACCCACTACAGTGTGTAGATGGGGTGTCCTAGGGCACCATGGCAGCATATTGGTGGAGGAGGGCAGAACCAGGCAGCACACGTCAACGGTCAAGACTCTTCAGTATGACAGTACAGGGCAAGATGTCGTGAGTAAAAAAAAGGCGCGAGAAAGCGCAGAAAGCTTCAGGGTAGGAAAAATAAAGCTGGGAGCAGGGACCGTTGTGGAATTTTGAGATGGACAAGGCCTGTGTGGATAAGCGTAGCGTAGTGCTGTAAGGAAATAACAAAACGCCAAGAAGAACAGAGTTGTCCATCCTGGTCCCTACATGCATTTAGAAAGAGAGATGCACACAAAAGTAAGCTATTTCAAAAAATATGGTTACGGTAGTTAAAATGTGAAAGATGAGCAGAGATATGTCAAAGAATAAGCACAGACAAGCCACTGAAATTTTTCTAGCGACTACATAAAAGCATAAGAGGTGGAGTCAAGAATAAGAGTATCTCCGACGTCCAAGGTGCTGACCTCATCTGGCAGAGGACTGACGAGGACAAGGGCAAAGCCCTCTTCGAACGCTGTCTAGAGCAGAGCAACCAGACAGACATGGGAGGCCGAAATCTGGCCAAGGAGGTCATCTCAGATGGGTGCAAGGCCCAGAACATTTCGAATGAAGACACAGTGACAGTGAAATAAAACAAGGCTGTACTTCGACGATCAAACAACTGCGCTCCACGGCCAGATGGCATAAGATATGAAGACATCAATATGTGTAAAGACAATGAGCTAGAGAAACTAGCAGACATGTACAACAACAGTATAGGAAGTACTAGCATCAAGAAGGAGTGGTTACCCAGCTATCTGATTCCCTTGTCGAAGCAAGGCAAAGACCACACAAAAATTCAGGGATTTGGAGTAATACCCATGTAGAATACAATAGACAATCTGCTGGAGACGTAAATTGCCAGACAAAATGTCAAGCTAGCTAGAGAGGCAAGGTGTTTTCCCACCTACACTGGGAGGGTACCGCCCAAAAAGAGAAACCTGAACCAATACAGCAGTATTTGCCCATGGTGTCTATGAAGGCTTCCACTCATGCATTGACACATATGCTGCAGCGACTGATCTTGAGACCGCGTACACCAGAGTAACATTGGATTTTTAAATGTTTCAGCTTCTTGAGCTCAAGATAGTCCTTCCCTCCTTAGTTGGATCGCTGCAGGCCTCTTTCAACGGAAAGTAGTTGTTAGATGTGGCGGTTGGACCTCAGAACCAACAACAATATATCATGGCCTACCACAGAGATCACCATTATCTCCGGTGCTGTTCAACGCCTACACTATGAGAATCACCAGCGAGCAGAAGATGTAGGATCGGGGAGGACATTGTCGTATGCAGACGATGTTTTAGTGTATCGTCAGGGTAAGGATAGAGAACAGGTTGCTGTGGAACTACAAATCGAACTCAATCGAATAAGCACTTGGTGTGTTAAAGCTATGGCAATGGTCAATCCAACAAAGACAAAGTGACATGGTTCTCTTTGAATAACCATATTGTCAACGCCCCAACGCCTATTGTAGACCTGGATTCAGAGACGGTGGAAAGAACGCAGGCAATGAATTGCCCTGGGATGCGATTTGATCGAATCCTAGCTTATAATGAGCACATATACCAGGTGATAACAAAGGCCAAGCGGTATTTGACTGTGATGCGGGTGATGGCTGCGGCAAACTGTAAGCAGAGCCATCTATGTCTTCTTTACGCGGGTCTGGTCCTTTCTGTTTTGGAGTATGCGATGGCGATCCTGACTCTCAGCCATCAACGATAGAAAGGATGGAAATGATACAGAACGAAGCTATGCGCATTATTCTTGCATGGAAAAGATATACAACATGCAGGGCGATGGGCTACCTTCTTGATTTTCCAACCACGAGGGACAGAATACACATTTGCCAAGCACGTGCCTATCTCAGAGTCAACGCAAACACACAACATCCACTGCATAGCGCGAAGTGAAGGTAAAGGGCAGAAGGTTAAACAGACGAAAGCCGTGGACTTTCTTGAGGGCTTAGAACCTGGCGAGGAGTGGGTACAAGTACCAACAGAGTTATGTACTTCATGTTCAGTGTACATAAAATTAGACAAGAAATGCAGACAAGAAAATGCTGCTGCTGTGGAAGCGGAAGTACAAGCTCTGATCTTCGAGGGCCCCTACGGCTCTGGCTGGAGGGAAAATTGTGTGGGAAGAGTCTGGCGCTTTTGTTTTGACCACAAGCAGTCTGACTATGGAAGTCATGGCAGTATGTAATGCAATAACATGGCTCGAGACACAACCATTCAATCGGGCATGTGTCCTTAGTGACTCACAAGTATGCTATGGAGGATAGAGATGGGATGGGTCCGAAGAGAGTGGCTGCTGTCTCTTGAGCGGTCTCGGGTGGCAAAGATTAGATTCATCATCATGCCAAGGCATGCGGGTGTACAAAGGAATGAACAGGCTGACATGCTTGCTCGGACATGCTCGTCCGATACTGTGGAAAGCGGACGAGCCATAGACCAGGCAGGCATTCTGAATGCTCTACGATAAGTAAGTCGTTTACGAGAACCAAGCAATGACTGGGAATCGACAACGATGGTCAGTCTGCGAGAACAGCAATTTAAAAGAGGTGTGGCCAAACAATAACACTACGCAGGAAGCCAAAGAAGAGTATTAAACCAATACATAACTGGTGTCGCCAGCCGCTACACGCTTCGGGATTTGCTGAGGCGGAGATCCGAGCAAATATGAACCGAATGTTTCAAAGTGCAATGAGGATGATCTGTCGATTAAATAACTTACAAAGATAATATGTCAGTGTATACTACGGGGTGAATATAAATACTTATACATATCGGAGAGGAACTTGTACTACTACTACGCGTGTTCACTGGGTAGTGGGTGGTGGAGTGGGCTCTAGATATTTTGTCTAGGGATTAGCTGACATTATGTTGAATAAGCAGTCGTGAACCAGCACAGACAGTGGTCACTGTGAGGAGGCGAGTTAGTTGGTTGGACAGCTATCTCAATAAACTACCTTTAAACTCTATGACGTGACCATCGGCGGGTAAGAGGCGACACACGCACACACACCCACGCACACACACACACACACACATATATATATATATATATATATATATATATATATATATATATATATATATATATATATATATATAAATATATATATATATATATATATATATATATATATATATATATATAATAATCTCTTCCTCCCCCCTCCCCTGCTGCCGTGCAGAGTATGTCTCTTTAGACAAAGGCTAGTGGAATCAACCATACATAAACAGGCTGTAGATGAGAGGAAACCACCACTTTATTTTTTTTTTCAAGATAATCGTGCTTCGAAATAAAGGGCGTCAGACAAGGTTGTGTGTTGTCTCTTGATATGTTCTCATTGTACAGTGAATATATTAGGAGCGTTCACTTGAAATCCGTTCGTGCCGCACCGCGCGTAATTGAACATGATAATGTCATAGTCATGTGATACGTACTGACCAATAAATAAAAGAGCACGTGATTATGGTCCCATGATGCATAGGTTCTGTTTTTGACCGTTGAGAAAATGGCCGGATTGATACAAAATCCGTCCAAAGACGCTCAAAGAGCGGTGATTCAGTTTCTTTCATTTAAAGGATGTCGACCAGTGGACATTCATCGAAGAGTGCAGGCAGCGTACGGTAAAAAAATGTGTTTCGAAGACAACAGTTACATACTGGGCAGAATGTTTTCGGAAATGACGTCATTTTACGGCAGATATTCGACGGCAGGGTAAAGCGCATATTGTTGCAACAGGAAAAAAAAAACCATCGCCAAAATGGATACAGCAGTACAGATGAACCGTTGTCGAAGCATACGTTTGCTAGCGAACGAATTTTATGTCTCAACTGGGACAATTCAATTGGTCGTTCGTTATAAACTGCAATATCGGAAGGTGTATTCTGCTATACTGTTTGTGTCCTATAATTTCTATAAGAATCCTTCTCTATTCCAATGACGCTCGTTGTCTCATCAAAACATTATAGCAGCTCAACGTTAACCATAATTGAAACGTCAACGATAATAATGGTAAAAAACGCTGGCAAGCCACGTCTAAATAAACTTTAATCATATTTCTCGGTCGGATCACCAACAAATAATCATATGGCCATTCCCATATTGCTGGGAGGATTGGCCAAAAATATAATAATTATTTACTGAGAAATATATGATTTCATCTGCCGAATCCGATGCTAACTTATTTCATAACTAACTGGCAATGAACTAGCCTGTGGGCCATCATTCTACGTTTATCTTAGTTCCGTTACTCTATGTCTGGTGTGACGCCATGACTTTGAATTGCTGATCGCTCGGCCAGTTATGATGCGCTCAATTCTTCTAATTTCTTCTGCGCCCTGCGTTCATTCCTGATTGTTCCTTGTCATTCAAACTGTGCCTTCATTTTCTGACGTTGCGGGAGTCTCATATAGCGTGTCCATAACCTTTCCAATTAGCTATTGTTGTTGAAAGTTCGGTGTTATATATATATATATATATATATATATATATATATATATATATATATATATATATATATATATATATATATATATATATATATATATATATATATATATATTCCAACATATCTATAATTCTGCTAATATGATGGTATGGTCTCCTATTAATCACACACAATATCTCATTTAAAAAAAAATTATTAATATTACGTGCACGCAGTTCTATCTACACCCGCGGGACACGTCGTGTAGCACCAGCCTATGGGAGAGCTGCGCTAACTAATCTATGAGCTGTATAAGGTCCCGCGGCCTCCCCATAGTAGTCCCTCATGTGCCAATAAAAAGAAGCATCCCCAAAAAAAGCTATAAAACCCGATCGAGGGGACGTGTATGATTAAATGGTACCATTCCCTCTGTATTAGTATTGGAGATATAGAATGTACATATATATCAGTGACTTTTCCTTCAACTTGCTATCTTGTCATTCGTGATTACCATTTGACGTTTACTTGTTTAAAACGAAATTCGATAGGTGAGGTTTGTTGCCTTCGTAGCTGTCGTCCCTGTCATCATATGAGTTCTCATGGCCTTTTTATTTCTTTCAATTCTATCTATGATATCCGAGGTCATATTCAACTTTGTTTCTTTTCTATATTGTCTACTTGGCCTTCTAGTTTGTTATAGCGTATGCCTATTAAGGTGGATGGGTGTCAACAACAAAATTATATAACCCTAACCAAAGAAATTCATGACATTATAATATCATACAGACAATCTGCAATGTAATATGTAATATTATCCAATGTGAAAACAATAATTGTAGCCTTGTCTTCTTCTTCTATGATTGTGGGTGGTTTTGACTTATGTCAACTTTAGTACTGCTATTGGGTATGCACTCTTAGTTTGCCTCCTCAATAGTATGTATGAGGTTACATGTTCGCATTGTTAACCACCATCAGAGTACCAAGAATAGACCGTTAATACTACAACTGCAATATTATAACTTCAAGCACAATACATAATAATAATATAATAATCATCGTAATATTATCTTAAACCAGAAATAAACTGGAAAATCTTAATATATGCAGTTTTAGAATACTCTCACTCGGTCATGCTATTCAATCCTTTGTATATGCAAATTTATGTTTAGTCTGTAATGTTCTGTATATTTGTTGTTTTGAATTGAAATCGTGTATGTATTATGTGACTGTGTTTTGCCAATAAAATTATCTCTACTCTACCAAGCAACACTCTCTGTTGTCATGTATTGACATTGTAACAGCGTATATCCTTATATTATTCTCACTCGTTCCATGATGCATGAATGGCAAGTGTATGACATGTTAAATGTATGACTGCCATGAGCCTCTCATCGACGTTGTGATGAGCGAACCATGACGTACAAATGCATATATGTGTTCGTGAAATGGGAGTATGACAATGATTGTTGTTGCTAATTAAGTATTGTTTATGACATGAGGTTATCATGGAAGGAACTAATAAATACAAGCACTATATTAGAGTCCGATATCTCGTAGTGAAGATGCACGTTGGTGTTGCCCAAACTATCACATCGACCTAGATCACGATCAACTCGACCTCGAAAAAAAGTCTGACATCACCATAACACAACACTCGGAGTAGTGTCGAGCTGATAACGTTCGAAAGGCTTCACAGTCGACCACAAAGCAATGTCACTATATCATATCACTCGTAGTAGTATCGAGCTGACAAGGTTCGAATGTCTTCTCAATCGTCCTCAAAACAATCTGGCAATTAATCAAATTGGAAACAATCTGTACCTATCTGACGCAATTATCCTAATTAATTAACATATATCAAATTGTTTGTCGTATATTTGAATACGTTCTATACGGGTGTTCAGAAGTGGAAATATTATTCGGAATGTTGTGTTACTCAATGTTAACATGTATGCACGCAGACTATAACATGAAATGTGATATGTGTACAGATTTCTATAGCCTACTGAGAAGATCAGCCAGGTTATTATATTTACCCGGTATGTGATAGATATCAAAATCATAGTCTTGTCAGAGAAGAGACCATCTATGTATTCTGGAGTTTATAGGATGACCATCTTTAAAGACTTGTAATGGCTTATTATCAGACAGAATAAGGAATTTCTTCCCCAGCAAATATTTAAAAAAACTTATTGACACTTCTATCAGAGCCAAAGTTTCAAGTTCAGTGACGACATATTTCTTTTGAGTGTCTGATAGTTTCCTGCTAAAGTATAGAACAGGATGTAATTTACCATCATGAATTTGCAACAGAATTGCAGAAATTTCATAGAAGCTAGCATCAGTCTGAACAATAAAGTATTTTGAGATGTCAGGTAGTTTCCGAATTGGACAAATACTGAAAAGATACTGAATTTGTTGAAGAAGTTCATCATGTTTTTCGGTCCATTTAATTGTAATGGGTTGACATATATTCAAAAGTTCTGAGAAAGTTGATGTCATGTCAGCAAAACCACGGATTAAATTTGTTTATCTGTGGTAACACACTTTTGACTTTCCTCTTAGTACTAGTAGCATTACAATTTTAGAATTTTGAAGACCAAAATTATGTTTGTCTTTCACATCGTTTCTTATTAACGGTATAGGATAATGGAGGCTGGAATAAAATATGACTCTTGTTAACCAATACTATTTCTTGCATTTATGGTATGTCTTTCTTAAATGTATGTGTTGATATGTGTGTTTTAATTTTGTTGACTTGAATAATGTTATATCTTTCAATCGTGTGTATGATGTATACCATCTATGCAGTAGTGAGGATAGTCTGATATATCTCAAGCAGAGACAAGTTAGGTAAACAAGGTAAGCAGAGACAAGCGTAGATTGTTTTCTGTAATCCCATTGTCATTCACGTACCCAGTTTGTAAAATATCTCTTGGCTTGTGCTTATATGTTTGTGACATATTTCTTGGTTCGTGTGTAGATGTTTTTAACATATTTATTGGTTTATGAGTAGATGTTTGTAACACATTTCTTGGTTTGTGAGTAGATGTTTGTAACAGCCCAATCATCATATGTGAGATTTGATTTAATTAGCATTAGAATTTGAAGAATAAATATGTTAATTATGTTCTATTGCCATTGTTCTGTGAACTGTATATGTTGTTTGTTTATACAATCTATAGTACTTTTGGATGATGTTGTGTTAAGTGTTTCCACAATGTCGACAGCTATATTCTGGAATGGTCGAGATGCCAGATCAGTTTGTTGAACTGGTGCCTTAGGATGTTTACCTTTCGGTGTAGTCCTTTGGCATAGCTCGCATGATCGGACATGTCTACCAATGTCCTTCGAATAACCAGGCCAGTAGAATTGTGCCAAAATGCTTTGCGTAGTTCTGGCTATCCCCATGCGACATGCAAATGGGGAGTCATGTGCACGTTTCAGTGCTTCGCTGCGATATTTACTAGGCAGCACTGTTTGGAAGGGCAGTGTTGTCCCTTTCCTGTATCACCTGGTGAGTATGTTGTTATCTAACATAATTCCCATTTACCATGTTTCGCTTGTTTGGCTGGTTTGTGTATGTTCTTAACCCATGTTTGTAATGTGGGCGTCTTGTGTTTGTTCTGTGGAAAATTCTTTCGTCAGTAACAAAGGGTTTTGTGTACTGTATTTAAATGAATGTTGTGATGTTGTGTGCTTATTTTATTCCTCTTTTTGATGTCGAACTTGGGCTCTCGTGGGTGCATTAGCTGGTATGTATTTGATCTCCCAGTTGATTGATTCTTCATGGGTACAATCTCTTACATTTGGAATGTTCCCAATCAACAGACCAGCACACGGATTAGGTAAAACTACTGCTCGGACTCTACCTTCAAAAGATGGGGATTTTATTGAGACGTAAGCAATCTTGTATCTCTCTAGATTCCCCCCAAATGTTCTACACTCAACACTCTTGCCTGTGTAGTCTTTTGCCTTCACAAGCTTTCGGTCAACCCCAATAATGGACGCGCCTATATCTCTGACACAAGTGGTTGGCGATCCATTGACCCATGCTTGATGGACTTTCAGGGCACCATTCTGGATGTTGACTGCATTGGCATCTTGTATTGGGACATTATGGCCACATGCCAGGTTACAGTCTTCATGGAATTCTTTGCACACGTAACATGATTTGTCGGTGTGGAAAGTCTCTAATATGGCTGCATGAGTGTCTTCATATTCGTCTGTTTCACTACGAGTGAATATGTATGCTACACTGGCTTCTTTCCATGTCTTACTAATCCTACAATCTTTCCAAATATGTCCGTAAGGGTTGCAGAGAAAGCATTTAACATTATGTTTGTAAGAAGCATACTAACTGGCTTCTTAGATGTTAGGTTCTTGAGGTAAGAGTCGTAAGAGGGGTTCTGGTCGCACATCTCAAGTGAACCAAGGTGTAATTTACAATGTGGACATTGCATGAAGTAACCCTTTCTAGGTCTGTCTGGTTCTTTGTGTGTGTTGCCTCTCATGTGGAATGGTCATCTACCTCTGTACTGCTGACCATATTGTGAAAATCTGTTTGGTCTACCTTGGCATCGTTGGTTCGGTACTCTTGCACTTGCCCATATAACTAACTCCGGTTAAGCTCCTTCAGAAAACACATCCCTATGGGAGTTTTAATATGCCTCCCCCTTGGCTTTCATCTCTGGGACTGATGTACACTTGTTCTCAACCAGAAATGTAGACATCGTTTCTGGCACTGAAGAAAGCAACTTGTCTCTTAGCATGAGATCACGGAATTTCACAAACTCTGAACTCACATCAGCTGATTTCAGCCACTTGTCAAACAGAGAGGATGTTTCTGAGACGTAGTCTTGGAAAGTCTGGTTTGCCTTTGGTGCAAAAGTTTTAAACTTCGTTCGTAAACTATTTTGATCCAGCGAAAATGTGATAAAACTCTGTCTCTAATATATGTGTAGTTGGTGCGTAGGCTCTTAGTGAACTAAACAAGACTGTTAGATTCATACAAGAGGCAACGTTGCAATTACAAAAATATTTCAGGCGAACGAAAGAAGAAGAAGAAGAATTGGTTCTTGTTGTGTCTTTAATATTTATTGTGTGCTTCATTCCAAACTGTGTCATATTTGTCATGATTTTTTTTCTTCACAGACTACTCGCTGAAAGGCAAGTAATTCGATGTTCTAATCATGATAGCCGGAGCAGGAACTATTCTAGAATCCATCACCTGTTCTGTAAATATTTGTGTGTACTATCGCATGAGTACTAAATACAGAAATACACTGCAGCAAATATTCATTAATATAAGAGAAGTATACTACCTGCAGACCGACGCACTAGCGTAGTTGATTTTAACATGCTCTTGTAATGTCATTGACACTATCAAAAGCGGAATCGACACCTGGGCTCATCGCTTGCCACAATTAGGGATTTAAAGAGGTATCACAGTAATAACTATTATCACATGACTATTTAATTACTTATTCTCCAGACTGTAATCCACCCACGTAACTTATTGTCACGCTTTTTCTGACAGTCCCATTGCAGTTATAATCTTTGTTTTACATCTCCAGGCATCAACTAATAATTCATTTTAATTTATTTAGCTAAAAGTTTACCTTGCTCGGTAGAAGTTTCACCTGAAACCTTTTAAAAAAGCCCAGCGATCTCATAAAATTACTTGGGTAGTTTTCTCCATTAATTTTATTATCATAATTTCTCTTACATTATGCAGTTAATTTTAGTGAAGATATATTATCGCCTAGTAATAACAGTTGCTTACACTTTTGCTTTCACAACGTATTTACTAAAACATGTACCAAAGCATACAATTTCAACCCATAGATGGTAGGTTTGCAGAATTAACGACACTCTCATGGCTTAGAATTCCTTCGACCACCATTAATCGTCCACCCCCTCAATTACCGCTGCCATCTACTGGAGTGCGGGTTATGTTCAGCCGATCTCTCAATAATTATTCGCAATAGGCTGGTATGATAGATTTTCGACTAAATTTTGCAATAAGGAATATGTCTCCTTCTTGCCCTCGTTAGGTTCTTAGTCGCCACCATGGATCTCATCTGTAAGGTTTTATTTAATGACAGCATATATATAGCGCACTGCCATTGCAATTCGATAGTCTAGGTTCGAATTCCTATCTAGTTGGATTTTTATACTTGACCTGGACGCCGGGCACCATTCAGCTCATAAAATAGACCAGAAATGTTTTTGGAAGTTAAACCAGGTAGTGCAACATTGACCACATCTCAATTCAAGTACCGATTGATCTGTATAATTATTAGGTTAGCAGCATATTGCCAATAGGCAAAGGGAGTTTAGAATGATCTTTTACTGTAATACTGTTTAATATATTTCATACGCTGTTTGTATAACGCTTACATCCATGGCTTGCTAACTTAAAGGATCAATACAAGGGTTAGTCATTTCTTTTTCGATCACTGAGCATATATAAATAATTCTGCTTCTTCAATTCCAGTTCTGAACCACCCAGCGATGTCTTGTATTTAAACTTTTGTTTGGTAGTACAGAGAGGAAACATTATCACGCTAGGTATAAAATCAGTCTGTCCTATCTGTTGTCCTCTTGTTAGATCACCAAATGCATGATGAATATACACTAGCCATATTCAATAAAAACAAACTCATATGATGAGTGATAATACACATAGTTGTCGAATCAGAACGCAATTGGCGCCATCATTGATACGAGGGGTCTTCAAATCAAAACCTTAAAAGTGTGATAGAAATAACAATAACAATGTCATTGTCTTGTAACATGTCAATAGTGCTGTTAAGGATGTAAAGAGGGCTAAGCACGCGACATAACGGTGCAGGCGAACACGGTGACGCCATAAGAACAGTTCACAGATAGCCGCCCCACTTTCGATATGCACCAAAGTGGAGCAGCGTTCTGATATCCGTTTTATTGTATCAGTGAAGGGTTGAAACCTACAGAGATGCATCGGCGAATAAAGATCAAGTATGGTGATGCATGCCTGTCAATTCAACAAGTGTATGAATGGAGTGGGAAGTTTCAAAATGTTTCGGTCCGATGAAGAGGTACACCAGGTGGTGCACGAGTGGTTTGGAGAAAGGCAAAACCAGGCAGCACAAGTTAACGGGCATGACTTTCCAGTATGACAGTACAGGGCAAGATGTGGTGAGTAAAATAAGACGTGACAAGCGCAGAAAGCTTCAGGGCAGGAAAAAAAGCTGGGAGCAGCCTCCATGGTGGAATCTTGAGGTGGAGAAGGTGTGGGTGGATAAACGTGGTGCTGAAAGGACATGGCAAAATGCCAAGAAGAAAAGAGCTGGCCATCCGAGTCCCTGCATGCATTTAGAAAGAGAGATGCACACAAATGTAAGCTATTTAAAAAAAAAACTGGTCAAGGTGGTTAAAAGTGAAAAATGGGCTGAGGTGTGTCAAAGAGTAAGCACAGACAAGTCACTGAAATTGTTCTGGCGACTACATAAAAGCATGAGTGAGGTAGTCAAGAATAAGAGCATTTCTGACTTCCAAGGTGCTGACCTCATCTGGCAGGGGACTGACGAGGACAAGGGCAAAGCCCTCTTTGAACGCTATCTAGGGCAGAGCAACCAGACAGACATGATAGGCCGAAATCTTGCCAAGGAGGTCACGTCAGACAGGTGCAAAGCCCAAAACACTTCGGATAAAGACACAGTGTCAGTGAAAGAAATCAAGGCTGTGCTTCGACGATAAAAAAACAGCGCTCCAGGGCCAGATGGCATAAGATACAATGACATCAATAGGTGCACCGACAACGAGCTAGAGGAACTAGCAGACATGTACAACAACAGTATAGGGAATGCTATCTGATTCCCTTGCCGAAGGCTGGCAAAGACCACACACAAATTCAGGGATATCGAGTTATAACCATGCAGAATACAATAGGCAAGCTGCAGGAGAAGTTAATTGCCAGGAAAATATCAAGCCAGCTAAAGAAGCAAGGTGTTTTCCCACCTACCCTGGGTGGGTACCGTCCAAAAAGAGAAACCTGGACCAATGCAGCAGTTTTTGCCCATGATGTCTATGAAGGTTTCCACTCAGGCATTGAAACCTTTGCTGCAGCGATTGATCTTGAGGACGCGTAGAGTACCATTGGACTTTTTAATGCTTCAGCTTCTTGAACTCAAAATAAGTCCATTCCTACTTAGTCGGATCGCTGCAGCCCTCTTCCAATGGAAAGCAATTTTTAGATGTGGCAGCTGGACGTCGGAACCAAAAACAATATATCATGGCCTACCACAGGGATCACCATTTTCTCCGGAACTGTTCAACGCCTACACTGTGAGAATCACCAGTGAGCAGATCACTGGACCTGGCAGGACATTGTCATATGCTGACGATGGTTTAGTGTATTGCCAGGGTAAGGATAGAGATCAGGTTGCTGTGGAATTACAAACCGAACTTAATCGCATAAGTACTTGGCGTGTTGAGGCTGGGGCAATGGTCAACCCAACAAGGGCAACAGTGACTTGGTTCTCGTTGAATAATCATATTGTCAACACTCCAACACCAACTGTAAATCTGTGTTCAGAGACGGTGGAAAGAACGCAGGCAATGAATTACCTGGGGATACGGTTTGATCGAAGCCTTGCTTATAATGAGCACATAGACCAGGTGATAACAAAGGCCAAGCGGGGGTTGGCTGCGATGCGGGTGATGGCGGCAGCAAACTGTGAGCAGCGCCATCTATGTCTTCTATACGAAGGGCTGGTCATGTCTGTTTTTGAGTATGCGATGGCAATCCTGACTCTCAGCCGTAAGCAGATAGAAAGGATGGAAAGGATACAGAATGAAGCTATGCGCATTATTCTTGGATGTACAAGAGATACAGCATGCAGGGCGATGCGCTACCTTCTTGATTTTCCAACCATTGAAGACAGAATACAAGTCTGCAGAGCTCGCGCCTACCTCAGAGTTAACGCAAACACACAACATCCACTGCATAGTGAAATTATGAAGGTGAAGGGCAGCAGATTAAAAAGAGGACGGTCGTGGATGGGACAAGCCGAAGACATTCTTCAACAGGTTTGTTCACTTGAGGACTTAGAACCTGGCGAGGAGTGGGTACAAGTGCCAACAGATTTCTGCACATCCTTTTCAGTTTGCATCCAACTAGACAGAAAATGCAGACAAGAAAACCCGGCAGATATGGAGGCGGAAGTACAAGCGTTGATTTTCGAGAATTCGCTAGACGGTGATGCTGTAATTTACACAGATGGGTCGTCGTCCGACATGTGAGAAGCTCATGGGCCTTTACGGCTCAGGCCGGAGGGAGAATTGTGAAGGAGGACTCTGGTGCTTTTGCTGAGACCACAAGTAGCCTGACTATGGAAGTCATGGCAGTAAGTAAAGCAATAACATGGCTCGAGACACAGACATTCACTAGGGCATGTTTCCTTAGCGACTCAATGAACATGCTCAAGAGGATAGAGATGGGGGAGATCCGAAGAGAATGGTTGCTGTCTCTGGAGCGGTCTCGGCTGGCAAAGATTAGTTTCATCTTCGTGCCAGGGCATGCGGGAGTACAAGGGAATGAGCGGGCTGACAAGCTCGCAGGTAACGCTACTGTGGAGGGCGGACGCGCCATGGACCAGGCTGACATTCTGAATGCTCTACGAAAAGTAAGACTTTTGCGAGAACCAAGTGATGACTGTGAATCTACAACCATGGCCAGACTGCGAGAACAGCAAATTAAAAGAGGGTGGCCAAACAAGAACACTACGCAGGAAGCCAAAGAAGACTGATAAACCAACACAGAACTGGTGTCTTTAGCCGCTACACGTTGCGGGATTTGCTGAGGAGGGGATCCGAGCACTTATGGACTGAATGGTTCGATGTGCAATAAGGATGATCTGTCGACTAACTAACTAACTAACTAACACATGCGACACAGAGAATTTTGTTTTTCTACAGGAATCCAAGCACTTTATCGACGCCGGGGGACTTGCTTTGAACGCCGTGGTGACTACATAGACAAAAATGATTCATTTGTTCTTTATTTTGTTCCCCAGAAAATATTCACACGCGCATACACACACAAATGTGCGCATGCATGCAAAAGATTAAGGTTTTAATTTGAAGCCCCCTCGTATTAATGATGTTCACCACAGGTTTGCTGGGTATTATGCGGGAGTGTAAGGCTCTGCAAGACAGCCCCATGAAGACGGCAATTTAGCACCAGGTCAGGAGCACATTCTCTACACAACTTACGCCGGATCTTATACTCTAAGTCTTCAATTTGCACATCAACTTGTTGCTATATTCACCCTGTTGTATAGGTATAGAAGGTGGTATATTTGAATTACTTTTGCAATTGCCGTGTCCACTGATGTGCGAAATGATACTTTACCACTTCACGTTCTACCGTGTTTCATCAATCTTTCCATTGAATGATGTTTTCAAATATATATATATATAGTCGGATATTTTGTTACGTCGACTGGAAAGATCTGTGTGAGAAGAGGCAGTGGCAGACGGAGAGAAATGATGCTTTATGGCCTGAGAATGTGGCATGGAGGAATATCATCATCATAGTTGATTCAGAACATAACAGACCGGGATCTGCGGAAAGATATGCACGCCTACGCCAGTTGACAGATGGTATAATGATGATGTTGATGATGAAGATCTTGTTTCTTTCCATTCCTCACACCATTAGTTACAACGATTCCAAAATTAATAAATAGTTTATTTGGGAATTTGATGTAGCCCAATGATAATGTTGATTAGTATTCACAGTAAATATGTTTTTCTTTTCAAAAAGCGGAATTGCATGCATTTTAAAATAAGTTTTTTTAAAATTATATTGTACATTTTATACATATGAGTTTCATTAAACAGTCGGTCTGAATAGGAACGTTGCATGCTTTCTTTGGTTGACTGCCATTAGTGTTGGATACACTTGCCTTGAAGTTGACAATCTTGTGCAGTTGTTGCCTTTAACATGTTAATAGTCTGACGACCACCTTATCGTTTACATTAGAAACCTATTGAAAGCAAGTCACGAAACTGTGCGCAAAGGACCTGCTACATGCTGTTGACGATGATATATGTGGCAGGCTTACTGTTAAATGTAACATCTCTCCCAACATTGTCATTACTTTGTAATTGTATATGATTATCATGATTAACAATCATCTGTAAAAAATAATAATAAACAAGCACAAAAACGTTATTTTTCCCCTTTAATGTATTCCTTTTATATGTATCCAATGCCTGTGACTCAAGCCATGATTTAAAGATGGTTGTTTCTAAGTGCCATGATTTGTTAGGCACATCAATCATGCATAAAGCTAGCTTGACTTGTTGCTATGCTAATAATATGTTATATTATATATTAAATAATGTGTTATACACTGGGAATATAATGTATTGTTTTGTTTGAAGATATGTTTATTGAAAAGTGCATCTATTAATGCCCAGTCTTTTCCCTCAACATAATAAAATCCATGACTCATGAAGCATTGATCCATGTTCTGATGGCGTACACATTGGATACTGCTCGAAATTAAATATAGTTAATAACATGAGTGATGCACTGAATTCCTAGAGAGATCAAAATTTCACATTCAGGTTATACACATCGTAAATTGTATATAATTTGTTCTGCGTAACGATACAGTAGTAATCCTTTACACAAAGATAACAAAATAAACAGACTACTGCATACTGCTTATTTTATTATTATAAATAATTATTTAATCTTAGTTTGTTTTATAATGCAACGTTACTACTATATTTTTATATTTGGCACACTGACCTGCTAGTTATCAGGTTCAACTGAATTCAAGTACGGTGCAATGGGAATCTTGATGACGCAAAGACTAGTACCCGCAAGTAGGTCATACGTTCGAATTCTTCTTAAGGCGGCAATTTTGTGTATTGAACTTTAATTCCAGGTTGAGATTGACGCAGCATCAAGTAGGCACAATGACATGTTCTGGAAAATAAAGGCGTCTGGTCCGATATTAAACTCAGTCACCAGTCGGGTGGATACGAATTTAGGATAAGTACCGTATACCCAATACGCCTCAAGGCATACCCACAGGTCTTCTACCTATTTGTTGTTTGAGACACGGTTACGAAAGAGACGCACATTATTACCACGTCTACAATAGGAATGTGCAGTAGTGGTCGATGGAGTCACAATGGAGCAACTATACATATTTCTAAACTGTACCTTCAGGCACACAAACACACATATTCTCTCTCTCTCTCTCTCTCTCTCTCTCTCTCTCTCTCTCTCTCTCTCTCTCTCTCTCTCTCTCTCTCTCTCTCTCTCTCTCTCTCTCTCTCTCTCTCTCTCTCTCATACACATATTTACATATTAGCGAAACATATTTCTCATTATAACATGTCAAATTGTTTCCGGTTGTATTTCCAGTTGTATAATTGATAGCATAAATATCCTGGGAAAGTAAAGGTGGCTTTCACCCTTTTAATCTACATCACCCATCGGTTACTGAGTTTACTTTTTATAGGTAGAACATCCGAAACAAAATGGATTATGTTGTATATAATTATAAGAATAAAAACGGAAAATATATGTTACATGCTACATGATCAGTTGTATTACACCTCGTTGTATCCCATATGACTCAGTCTCTTTCAGTAGAGCTGCCTTTATAATTACGTGTTTGTAGAAAGCCTGCAAGAACAGGATACAAATGTACGACTTCACATTCATTATTACCCATATAGTTTGTGTACACACACACACACGCACACGCACATGCACACACACACACACACACACACACACGCACACACGCACACACACACACACACACAACAAATGCTTTAATGTTGACGTTTTAATGAATTATGTTATGGTCATGATCTGTTATCAAGATTATTAAACACAACAATTAACAGCTATATCAAGCAGTATTTGTTCACTCTGCTATGAATCACAACATGCAGTGTTTGTTTACATCTCAAGTGTTGTATTAAAAGCAGAGGCATAATTCACGCAGACACGTCACCCCAAGTGACTTATTTTGCTTCATTGCTATTACAGTTGTGTTTTCTAAACTCGTGAACCAACATAATAAAGAACAATCGCCTTATTGGGATCAAACAAACGACCCTTTGCTCCTTAATTCTGATAAAACAAAAGGCCTTATACTCTGAAATTCTCATCAGTGCCATGGAAGTCATTGACGTTTTTTCGTTTATAAATGGTTCTTTGAAAGGAAGCACTGTGCCCTTTAACACAATGATGTCCATTTATAGTTGGGTCATGTTTGGATGTGTTGGTCAAATAATCGTTATATATGGAGTTGGGACCAACGTCATCAACTTGACCTGTTTTGTGAAACAAGGCTTCAAAGACCAGATCAATATCAGTTTGACAGGTACATCGTTGTCCTATTGTTGTTGTTTTTTTTAACGTATGCTCTTTTTTTTAATTTAAACACAGGAGTTACCCACAATATGTTTCACGATTTACCATCAGCCATATTTTGCAATATGTTTCTCTGTTATGGATACTGCAATTGTGTTTTAAATTGCACTGATTGTATTTGTCAGCGTCCTTTGTCTCTTACTCATAGATGATGGAAACATGCACTATACCCCTTCTTCTTCTTCTTCTTCTTCTTCTTCTTCTTCTTCTTCTTCTTCTTCTTCTTCTTCTTCTTCTTCTTCTTCTTAATCTCCTTTTACTCCTTCTCCTCCTCCTCCTCCTTCTTCTTCTTCTTCTTCTTCTTCTTCTTCTTCTTCTTCTTCTTCTTCTTCTTCTTCTTCTTCTTCTTCTTCTTCTTCTTCTCCTCCTCCTCCTACTCCTCCTCCTCCTCCTCCTCCTCCTTCTTCTTCTTCTTCTTCTTCTTCTTCTTCTTCTTCTTCTTCTTCTTCTTCTTCTTCTTCTTCTTCTTCTTCTTCTTGCTTGTCGTCTCTGGGGACAGTAGAATCAACAAGCACACTTCAACTTCCCTTTTTCCAATTTTGGGTCTATTGCCAGACCTTTGTCTACACACCTTACGTTCCAGTCTTCTATTCACTATCTCTCTCTCTATTATCGCAATGCCATACCCCTCTTCACTTTCCTTCAGAACATACCCACACAACACTGCGCTCCAATAAATACTAACATTATTTATTGAATAAAAAGTGTCATGGGTGTGTATAGAGTGTATGTAAAGACGTTGTCGGTGTGTTCTATCGTGTAGGTGAGATAAGAGTGACACTCTAAGATCCACATCACATTTTCATCACGCAACGGCATATATTGTCACCACAGCACAGAATTGGATTGAGCTCACCCAGTGTAGTTTCTCTCTGACTGATGATGAGGATGTCTTCACAACATCCTTGACTTTTGAAATAACATGTATTTTCACAACAGTGTGTTTTTATATGTAATGTCTTTCCGGTTGAAATATCCAATATTATGAATGTTTTTCTTAAAATCCAGGGAATGTTTACACATCCGATATAGTTACTGGATTATTGTCTATGTGGAGTTGACTTTATTCTGCGGTAAGTCTCTTAGCTGACATGTATGTGTGATATTAGACTTCAATCTGGCCGATACGTATTACTGCACCAGACTAAGGTCCATTCTTTCTTTTCAGGAGTGTTGCTATTTCTTTGTTCATTGGAACCTGGTGAATATACAATAGCAGGTGCTATCAACCTAACTCAAAATCATTAGAGGTAAGAGTAGGCTTATGGCCCTTATCAGTTATTAACTTCAATATATTCAGAGAAATTACCTCTGACATAAGACATAGGAGTTATTCACATAACTTAAGACAAGGTAAAAGAAGGAAAAGTCATAGGAAACTTTAGAAATCCTAGTAACCACCTACACTAGAATCTCCTATCATAGACCTATCCTTATATTATCATAGTACTTATCCTATCGAGTGCACTAACACCTTACACAATCCACTAAGTTACTTCTTATCTAATTGCGGCCTACACTCAATATTACGGTCACACACTAAAATACTCTATGCTAGAGTTCTACTCTACACCACAACTACCTTATAACTATCCTCTGCTGAATTGGAAATACTATTGCACATCTATACAAATGCTCGTCGGTTTCATCCAACTTGAAACACTGTACATCCCTTTCCATAATAGCTCAAGAATAAATCCTCACTTTCTCTCGTGGAAGTCTAGTAGCACACTAAATTAACCTAGAATATCCAGACTATTAATACTCTGGCTCTGTACGACTATACTGGCCTATTCCACCAATTTTCTCCCTGTCCTCCGTCCTGTCTTTTGATTTTTCTACATCAACAACCGAATTTTTCCTTTTATGCACGGTCATTTCGGAACATCAATGATTATCCACTCGTTTCTTCGGACCACGGATATTCCTTTACGTTACTTCAAAAGACATCTGATAGTTTTTATCGTAACTACGTCTTCGTTGTTTAAAGGACTGTGAAACGGCGTGATCGCGAATCTGGGTTTCCCACTTCAAAGGTCCGTGAAACTGTCTTATCGTGACTCCCTCTCCGACGTTCAAAGGGTTAAAGATCGTCGTTCTCCGTGGAAACAAGTGGTATTTGCTTAGATCTTGGAGTCACCAACCTGTATTATCCTCAGTACCGAAGCTATCACTTGTTGTCCTGATCTAAAGGTCAATAACTTTCCATCCTCGTGTAATATAAGCAATTTTGTGTTTAGATATATCATGGGATTGTTAACCTGTCAGTATTCTGTGACACTTCTTCTTCTTCTTCTTCTTCTTCTTCTTCTTCTTCTTCTTCTTCTTCTTCTTCTTCTTCTTCGTTCATCCGGAGAGTTTTTTTTATTTGTATTTTATTTTTTTCTGTCGTGATTGTGGTGTAAAGCAATGGCAAACTACTGAGCGTAATCTTGCCAAGAAATCAACATACAGCTGAAAGATGCTGGTGTTGACAGCGATGTCCTGTAAAGGATATGAAAAAAAAGATTGTGGTGTGCCTGTTTTCAGCAAAGCTGCGATATTGCACATTTAGACTGAGGCATGCGATTTCTGCGGGCATGTGTTGACCGGTTTAAACTTCCTGGGTGTTTCGAAGCACTTTCGAATCTCACACTATACTATAATTAGCAGTTTGGAAATACTCAGAAACGGATGTTTACTTATGATCTTCCTCTTCTTCTTTTGTCCTACTGATTTTGTCGTGAAGCATCGTAGAGATATCTTGTCCCTTGGCCCTTTTACTATTTAAATGTCTTCTCGTATTCTGTTTGTGGATCACAATATATTGGTAGTCGCGATGTGTGTTTAAACCATTTTATTTATGGTCTTTAGATTAACATTCTGTATTGTCCATAGCACTCCTCCCCGTGCCATTCAATCACTGAAAATGTAGGCATCAAATGTGCTTTTCTTTCAATAATACTTAACTTGTGGTGAACGGTTCACTTCATCACATCTATAAACATTTCAGTGGTTATATCATTGTCAACATGATCGTCATAGCAAGTTATCTTTATATTATATTGTTGTAATTATACTTTTAATCTTTCCCTTGATTAGCGTTTCTACTTGGGTGTGCAGAAAACACGTTATTCTGCGTGCTTACTTCCTTGGCACAACTGAATGTATTGTAAAACTGAATGTAGTTTAAAAATGGAATGTGGCTTATTTTTATTATTTATTTAGATGAGTGTATACTGCCACGAAGTTTGCTGGTTTGGGCACATGGGTTTACTTATTCATGTGCCCTATATTGATGTTTGATGCCTAGGAGTTTATTTATCATCAATAATTAAGTCACCGTGGTCACTTCATAGCTCATCACTCCTCGCCGAACACAGACTCTATAGTTGGCCATGCGTTGTCACGCCACTGACTTCATTAAGGACTTTACTTGGAAACAATGTAACAAGCTGTTTTTATTATTTAGTGTCCATTCTCTCCACTATCAACCGGCCGATCACATAATGAAAGATAAATATAGTTAAAATAACTCAGAAATAGTTTCACTCTATTTTACTCACGTAATTACTACCATCAGTTATTCATACGTTTACATCACATGTATGCAATATATCCATCTCTACACATGTAAAATACGGCACTCTTTGAGGCCATTTCTATATTCAGACCGTGGTGTGTTCGCACCGGACAACAACTCGAACTAGAATGAATCTTAACCCCCTGTCACCTTCGCAAATCGTCTTTATTCGCATTGGTGACAACCTCAGCGTGCCTCTCGTGGTCCACGATCCATGATTGTCAGCCTGACTATATTTCAACATGCAACAAGCAACAACTTGACTCAAAGCATTTACTATTTATGATTGTAACGAAAGTGTTTCGTAACCTTATCTTTTAAATTATATTTTAATATATGCTACCTAAATAGGTATAGGACCCCACTGATGGAAGTGAGGTATCAACAAGGAATAACAATTGGGGAACTTGTTGAGTCCATTAAGACAATTGATTAATAAATGCACACGTATTTATTGGTGCTCATAGAAGTAGGAGACTAAAATAGAGACTAGAGGACGCATTAGACAACATAACAATTGAAAGCTATAGTCACCGACCGTAATTCGAACCTGTCACCTCCAAATGACGACGTCTTCAATGTTTGGCTTAAATACTCTGGATGATCGAGTAGGTTATATGTCCAGATCCCGTGGATTAAGCCTTTGTTTTCTGTATTAATCAAAGGAGGTTCCCTAGTTGACTTAGCATAACATGTGTACCATGGTCTGTTCTGGAAAGTAAAGACAGCCGATGTGATAATCACTACATCATCCATAGGGTGCGGATGTATCTATAAACATAGTGGAACTATCACCATATCCGCATTGTGCGTAAACACATGCCAGAGGGTCCTTTAATGTATGCTGCTTCTCTTGGAACATAGAGGACATTAGGTTAGAGATGTTAATATGAAGTACAATATACGATGCGTCTTTAAATAAAAATAAATGATTTTTAATGTGTTGCCATTTCTCTCCAAGCCCCCCCCCCCCCCCTACCTCAGCTGACTAATAGTAGAAACAACATTGACTATTTACTGCTGCTTCAAGTGTGGCTGTTATTTACATAAATTACATATAATTACTAGAATGTGTCTAAAACAAACTGAACATGCTAAAACTAATTTGGTTTAACTTTCTTTCTTATTAATAGGTGTGGCCCTAGCCGACCTGGGAAGTCTCTTAACGCTTTTAGGATGTAATGTGTGCCTGTGTCTTCCCTACATTAAAGTAGATTTACCGTTTGACCCTATAGACGTTCATTATCTGGTGACTGGGATGCCCCATACACTGCTCACACGCATATCTGGTTGGATGACAGCTTTCATTACGCTGGAGAGATTGATGTGCATTGCAATGCCACTGAAGGTTTGTTGTATTGACCATGCATTCATTTCATCTAAACCAGCAATACATTTCTGTGTTTAACAAATGCAATTCAAACGTAGGAATAATAATGTAAAAAAGAGAGTCACATCTTAAATGTATTTTAGCCAAATAAAGAAAAACAATGTTGAAATTAAAATATGTTGTGTGGTAAATAAGCATGTGCCGGTCTCCCTGGTCGTGGGGTTAGCAGCTTTCTCCGTTACCCCGAATACTCTCGTGGTTGACGAGAGCGCACGAGAATTGGAAGCGGTTCGAGTCGCGCCAGTGACTTATGAGAGTATGGAGTCGGTCGCTCAGAGAGTCATGGCGTGTGATGAGCGTAATATAGCCTAGGAATCAACATACAGCTGAAAGATGCTGGTGTTGACCGCAATATCCTGAAACAGGATGGAAACGCGTGGGGAAAAAAAATAAGCATGTAAGATGTGTACATTGTTGATGTAACAGTCGTTAATAGCGCACGGTTGTGACTGCAAAAACGGATGGAAAACGTATAGGCACATTTGAAACAAAGTGATGTCGACAAAAGTGGCAGGAACTAGCTGAAATAATATACTAATAACTTCAGGAAAATATAACAGTAAAAATCGATTTAATAAAAGAGCAAATAGTGAAGAAGATTGGTATGCGTTGGTGACACCGTAGAGATATTATGAAACACCAAAGATAAAATTTGAAGGTATACTACGGGGCGAATATAAATATGTATCAAACAGAGAGTATATGAGAGTAATTAGCGAAGAATGATCTACGAACTAGCATAGACGACATCAGAAGTTAAATACAACCCGTTGTTAATTGTGGAGTGGCTGTATTCAAAGCCTGTGACAATTATAATTTCTGCATTATTGATAGTAGTATATCCTGGCAACGGTCTCTGTGGCCAAAGGCTTGCGAACGCGGTTCTTGAGCCGCTTACTACTCGTTCGAAACGCAGCCGCGACCGATTTGCGCAGCAGGCAGTGTCGCGTTGTGTCGTAACGTGTTGGTACGGGTGCCGATCTTTCAGAAAGCAATAGCAAACTACTGAACGTAAAAACTTGCCTAGTACATCAACAGCAGCTGAAAAAAATGCTGGTGTTGACTGCAAAGTCCTGTAAGGGATGTGCAACATTAAAAAACAAAATTTATGGCATGAATATGCATGTGCTAATGAAGAGTCGAGTACTTTGTCTTGGACTGTGATAATAGCGGCGCTCCGAAAAGAACATATAACTTACTTAATGGTGGTAACAATAAATACTTTTTGGAAACATTTACCAATATTTGCATTTTGACTATCTTCTTTGGTATTTCTCTTGATCAGGTAAAAAACGCCATCACCAGGAGACGTGTGACTGCTGTCATTGTGTGTATCTTCGTCGTCCTGACTGCTGGCCAATGCCCGGTTTACATCGTCGGCAGACTGGACTGGAAATTTATCCCAGATACAAATAAAACCATAATCGGTATCGTATCCTTGGATAACCGCGACATTGTAGAGAATATATGTTATCTGATCAACAATGTTCTATTAAATTTTTCTTCATTTATCGTTATCATTGTTTGCACAACAACTTTGTCCATTCAACTATATAATAAAACTAAATGGAGAATGAAATCTACAAATGTTACCGCTATATCAAACCAGAATATGACGACAGCCAAATTGGTTCTTGTGGTTTCTTCAATATTTATTGTGTGCTTCATTCCAAACTGTGTCATATTTGTCATGATGTCTTTCTTCCCTGACTACTCGCTGAAAGGTAAGTACTTCGATGTTCTAATCATGATAGCCGGAGCAGGAAGTATTCTAGAATCCATCAACTCTTCTGTAAATATTTTTGTGTACTATCGCATGAGTACTAAATACAGAAATACACTGCGGCAAATATGTATTAATAAAGAAGAATAATACTATCTGGTGGTCGACGCACTAGCGTAATTGATAGCAACATGTACTTGTAATGTCATGGGCACTGTCGAACGCGGGTTCATTTGCCATAATGAGGGATTTGAAGGTGTATATAGTAATGACCATCTTATCACATAAATATTTAATTACTTTTACTCAAGACTACATTCTCTTCACGTAACTTATTGTCTCGCTTTATTCCAACATTTTCATTGCTGTTAGGATCAGGGATTTATCTGTCCAGGCATCAACGAATAATTCGCTTTAGTTGGCTTAGCTACGTTTTGACCTTGCTGTGTAAACGTCATTGTGATTTCATGTTGATTCAATCAGTAGTGATATCCCAAAAAGAGGGGTTTATTTATTATAGAATAGCATTCCGGTATTATAGACCTGTAGATCTTTCTTTGATAACAATTCTAAGCATACAATACAGGTCTTTCCGTAATTCCCAACAGTTGGAAGAAAGGTGACGGCTGTTGTCGACATTTGTGATAGAGACTATACCTTCATGCGTAATCAGCGTCGTCACTTAAACCCAACGAAGCAAATTTTGGAAATTACTAACAATCACAGGACGCAAAGAAATGTTCATGAAGGTAGATTTAACATCCCCAGTTGGTCAATACTTCCACAGAATCGGTATTACACCTTAACATTTAGAAATAACGCTCAATTTTCTTTCAGAACTTCCATAGCTTCTTATTGTAAATCTCCTTAGTAACTATCTAGTGTGTACATATAACACACTTTTATTTTAAAACACCTCGCTCTGCAATTATCCCATTGCTATAACAGTAATACAATCCTAAGTACGCGCGCGCACGCACGCACACACACACACACACACACACACACACTTAGTTTCTGATAGACTTGCAGTTTATACAGTTTGATGTCAGTATATAGATCAAGCGATGCATTTTCCTAATTCGACAGATCAGAAGGTAGCTTGTTTCGTGACACAGGCCTTCAGCAAAATAAAAGTAAAGTACTCTAACTTTTCTTTCAAAGCAACCCTTCGGGTCTGTTCGAAAACAGATACATGCACATGCCTCCTCCTCTAATATTAGTTGTCTCGATAAGTAATCGGCTCCCAAATGTTATTTTCCAGGAATTTATTTCACTGTGAATGTGTGGAGTGATAATAGTAATAACCACCTATCGCATGGGTATTTAACTACGTATACTTAAGATGGTATTCTCTTCACATTACTTATTGCCTCGCTTTGTTCTAACATTCGCGTTGCTGGAAGAATATGGGTTTACCGTCTCCAGCAATCAACAAATTATTCAGTTTGAGCACTTGGTTTAGGACACGTTTTTTCACCTGTGAAAGGTCCTTGCCAACCAATTTCTAGTCTGTTACTTCCTGTTAGGTGTAACACTAACACTTTATCGCCGACTTCTAATAGTCGGTCGTGCACCTTTATTTAGCAATACGAAATATGCTTCCTTCTTGCCCTCATTAAGTTCTTAGTAGCCACCATCGAAACCAACGGTAACTTTTCATTTAATCACAGATATATGGTTAGGCAGGTGCAAAGTGGCAGACACCGACAAATTGCTCCAAATGTGACAGGTGTCCAGTGTCGTGTGACAGACGTGGACTAAATGGATCCCTATATAGGTGTGTATGCCAGTAACGTTGTGCTGAAGGAGATAGTGGGGGGGGGGGGGGAGAGAGAGACCACCAGAAAGAGACTGTGCCGAGTAGACATTATTGTCGAAGACATAGACATCGGAGTTTCAAGGTTCGGCCGCCTAGCAATCCCAGTCTGCTGGATGAACAATTTTCAGTTGGTAGTTAAATAATTCTGTTTTGTTGTTGATTCTTTATATTCAGGTATAAGGTGTATGCGTAGATGTAACCGATTTCCCGATTGGCTGATATTGATTATTCTTTTTGATGTGACCAGTGAAGACAATTAATTTATTTCGCACTTACTATGTGTTAAGCGTCCAAAAGTGCAATTAGTGTGATGAGGTTATACATTCAATTATGCTCTGGTCGATATAATTTGTAGATGACGACAAAAACGTAAGAGGATGGAGATACAACAGCCCCATACTGATCACCTCAGAATTGGCCTGTTAAAGCAGAACTGCCAATACCGAAATATCAGGTGAGGAAACAACGATGAATATTCCTTCTAGTTTTTCCGGCAAGCCTGAATCGTAGAGACTAGAGATGTGAGAAGAGACGATATATGTGGGAAGCTTGCCCTGTCTTATTGATTTGTTGGCAGCCTATGTCGTAGACAAGATCCGAGTGGATGACTAGTGTCAGAGTGCTCCTGAGTGTCCTGTGGTATCACGATTCTTAGATTTATACTGGTATTTATCTTATGTTTTTGTAGTGTCTTAGTTTTGTCTTCATAGAAGTTCTGTATGAGAAAGTGTCGCATCTTTTGTTGATTGTCACATAATACACAGCTTAGGTGTGTGAGCATTCGATTGTGATACTTGGTGTTCTCTACAGATTTGGCCTAGAGAACAGAGGTCTGGTGACTGGCTTGTTGTTCTTGTTTGATACTAGACCAAAGTTTCATGTTGTATTTGTTATTGAACGTCATTGTTTGTATGAGCATTAGTTGTCACCAAAGCTTCAGTTGATGTAATAAATAAAGAACGCTTTGCGTTGTACTCTATTTGTTTATTTAGTCTCTGTTAGTTTAGTTTGTACTTTCATAGCAACTGTTGCTGCCTGACGTTTAAACTGATTGTTCTGGGTATGAGCACGAAAGTTCCTGTCTAACTATTAGTAATAGTTCAGATCCCTGTCTCCAGACTCCTGAAACTTCTTCCTGAGTTCTACCCCTCGTCTTGTGAGTTGGGGGTGGTGAGAGGTTTTTTCTCTCTCTACTCTGTTTCTTCGTTGGCCTGAACGCAATTAGAGTTGTGATGTACCTTCCATCACTGTAAAGAAGATACATATGCTATATATTTAGCTCATCTTTGTGTGTGTGAGTGTGTGTGTGTATGTATGTATATATATATATATATATATATATATATATATATATATATATATATATATATATATATATATATATATATATATATCCATCATGTGCCATGTCGATAAGCGTGGGCGGTCGTGTTCTGCCATCTCACTCGATCACTACAGTCGTGGATCAGCTCCGTGTTCCTGTTTCAACCATGCCACGAGGCTAAGCCATCCAGGTATTTATTTCTCGGTCTTCCCCTTGGTCTCTTCCCTTCGATCTTGCCAGTCGTCACCAAGTTCTCCAAGTGATTTCTTCTCATAACATGCCCAAAAAATTGTGACTGTCTACGTCTAATGATTCTACTCAGTTTACGATCTTCATTTGTTTCTTGAAGGACTTGTTCATTGGTTTTTCTGTCTGTCCATGGTATTCTTTGCATTCTCCTCAGAAACCTTTCCACAGCCATTAGCTTATTGTCCACGCTTCACATCCATACAAAAGTGTAGGTTCTATGTAGCACTTCAACACTCTTTTTCTCGTTTCAATTGATATCTTTTTATTTGTCAGTATGTTTTTCATCTTGCAAAAGGATACCTTCGCAATGGCAATTCTTGTTCCAATCTCTTCAAGTTTGAACTCACACACAGAAAGAGAGAGCGGGGACAGTGGGGAGAGACAAAAGGTTAGGTAGCACTGTCGGTATTGTCTGTCTCAATTCAAAGCTCCTCAGACTTCATTAGTTCAACATAGATGGTAACTGAGATTTACATATAGCAGAGCCAAGAGTTCCGTTTTGTTTTCACGCTACAATATCAAGTTAAGAAATGCAGGTACATATTTGCAGACATAGTATGCATATCGTTAATGGCCAAACTGAAGATGGTTTGCGCCCTACGTAGCCATTCCTGATGTATGCAAGCGAATGATGGACAATTATCAGACAAGTGAGTAATTATGTGAAGGATGCGGACATGTGGTTTTATTGTATAAGGATGAGAAAACAGTGGGTAGATAGAAAAGGCAATGAAGATATCTTGAACGAATGTCCTCACAATGAAGACAGGTTACTCGCACCAGAGAGCACATTAATAGGCATGCCATAAGAAACTGAACGCTGAGGTACGTCGTCACATGGGAATGTTTGATCACAAGAGACACTGCGGGAGACGAAGAGAGGCAGTAGTAGACCAATACTACAGATTCTATACATAAATCATAGCATGGAGGATTTCAGTATCAGACATCATTGACATCACATGCGGGACAAACGGGTTGTACACAGGCAAGATCATCAACGCCACATGGCTTGTAGACACCAAGACTTATTTACAGATTTTAAAACGAAAATTCCACTTTGTCTCTGCTTGCACTCAACACATTTCCTCTGTCTTTGCATATGGCGATCTTTATCATTTCGCTAATTTTTATTTCAAGAAATCTGCTGCTAGGTAAAATGTATCATAGTGCTCTACATACATTAACCATTATCCGCGTGGTTCTACTGTGTGATTCTAATATTGCACAGTTTACAAGATAATACTGTCCATGCACAATTAGCCACTATGAGTGGAACAGCCACAATGTGATATCAGCTTTGTGAATGGCCCGTGGTTGGCCACGTTTAGCCAAAAAAAAAAAACTGGTCGCCACAAGTTCTGTTGTTTAAATCTTTATTAATGTGAAAGTATATTCAGTAATACTCAGTTGATTCCAACACAACAATTAGAGTCAACATTGCATCTGTGACCTATTGAAATATGGGCGTCAGTTCGGTGATCTTCTTCTTCTTCTTCTTCTTCTTCTTCTTCTTTTTCTTCTTTTTCTTCTTCTTCTTCTTCTTCTTCTTCTTTTTCTTCTTCTTCTTCTTCTTCTTCTTCTTCTTCTTCTTCTTCTTCTTCTTCTTCTTCTTCTTTTTCTTCTTCTTCGTCTTCCCTTCTTCTTCTTCTTCTTCTTCTTCTTCTTCTTCTTCTTCTTCTTCTTCTTCTTCTTCTTCTTCTTCTTCTTCTTCTTCTTCTTCTTCTTCTTCTTCTTCTTCTTCTTCTTCTTCTTCCTCTTCTTCTTCCTCTTCTTCTTCTTCTTCTTCTTCTTCTTCTTCTTCTTCTTCTTCTTCTTCTTCTTCTTTTTCTTCTTCTTCTTCTTCTTCTTCTTCGTCTTCGTTCATCCAGGTAGTTTTTTCTTTCTCTTTTTTCGGACGTGTTTACTATATGCCTTTTTACAGCAGAGCTGCGTTCTTGCGCCGTTAGGCCGACACATCCTACTTCTTCGGGCATTTGTTGAAAGGGTTAACCTTCCCGGGGATTTCTAAGGACGTTTGACTCTCACTGTTGTGGTGTTATCCCCCATCCCAGCTGGCCCATTCAGAACAGCCGAAGACATCCTGGTCAGTTCTCAAGGGAAGGCAGGGGCAGACCATGGGCATATCCGGCTATCAAAGGAGGATTTCACAATTGCAGAGCCGACAAATAGCGCTCTGATACTGGAATCGTCACGTCCTGCACATGGCTGCTTAGCCTCACTACCGTATATTGGACCTTCCACTCACGACAGGCTGTTTATCCGGAAATCAGAATAATGCAGTCTGCAGATGACATCCACATAGTGAGCTTTCGATTCGGACTTTCTATGTAATGGATTTGCTAGCCAAGCAATATTCCATCCATGCTTCCGGGATGCTTTTGCTACTGAAATACCTGTGGTATGAAGTATGGCAGTCTAAGTACTTTTTTTTATGCACCTATAGATATCAACCTGAATATAGTTAAAGTAAGCTGCGGTCAACTTGAGCTTGTTGATATCTCAATAGAGCTTGTCCTCAAATGAAGCAGGCGTGGGCCAAAATATATTTCTCTCATCTCATCGGGAGTAGTAAGGGATGTGGTATTGGACACCCAAATGGGGTTGGCAACCCTCGATAAATCCTTATATACGGGGTTATCAAGCCCCTTTGTTTTGCCCCAGTGAGGACCGGGATTATTTTTTCACGTGGACGTCTAGTAAAAATTTCCCCTGGTCTCTGGTTAGTGAGATCGGACGCCCGTGTGTATTGTTGCGCAAGTAAAAAATCCCTTGGCAGTTGGAAATCGAAGAAGAGTAGCTCAACGCGCTGCCCATTCAAAATTTCGTGTTAAAAATCTACCAAAAGTATTTCAGGATCCTCGCCGGTGCTACGGAGTTCGTGCACTGAGATTAGTTTCTCCACACTCAGGTTTGAGTTAGGAGAAGAACGGAGCACTTATGGGTTGCACACGTGTGCCATGATGGAGGTTTTTTCCGACAATCAGCTGTGTGATGTCCTTCCCTTCCTGCAATGGGTACAGTAGTCCTTACCACTCATCTTGGCAACCTGAATATAAGATAGACTGGTGCTAGCAGATTTCTTCAACTTCTTATTGGGGCTGGTGCTTTCTTTTTCCTTGGTCTTGAGTTATTTGTCAGAGGGAGAAGCTGTGGTCGTCCGACTCTTACTTCCCACCTCCTTCTGAGATTTCTCCCATCTCTCTGCCGAAAGAATAATCTCCTCAAGTCGATCAGCCGCATTCTATGTCAAGAACGCCGAAGTTCTGATGACATTTCCCCCTTAATTGGTCAATTAAAATAATCTCTCAGAGTTCTTCAAATGATTCCTCAAACTTTCCCATCTCTGCCTATTTGTGCAGATAGGATTTTAATCTTTCTACCAATTGGCCTTAGCTTTCCCCAGGCTCTTTCTTAGCTGATCTAAATTTTCTTTTATAGTGTTTAGAATTAACCTCGAAGCGAGTTAGTAAAGCTCTTTTGAGAATACCGTAATCCTGTCGTTCCTCATGACGAAGTCTAGAGAAAATTTCAAAGGCGGTTGTTCCCAACCCCTGGGACAGCTTCACTGACCATCTAGATTCTTCATGCGCACAAGCAACACACATAAGTTCGAACCGTGAAGGTTAATGTTCAATTCCCTCAATGTTCTCATCATATGGTTTTAAAGGAAATGCCATGGATCCTGTGCGATGACGACTTTCCTCTACCTGTATGTCTGTAGTTGGCCTGCGTGTGGCAACGGGTGGGGTGGGAGGAACACCACTCTCCAGTCTCCTCAGCTCCAACTCAGCATCCATGCGCCTGATCTCCAACTGATGTTGCATTTCTTTTTCTCTATTATCCACCTCAGCCTGCAGCTTCCTATTCTCCAATTCAAAGCTATCCGGCTTTCTCTCTCTTTCTGAATTATTTCAGCCTCTCTGTCTTTCTCGTTCTGAATTATTTCAGCCTCTCTGTCTTTCTCTTTCTGGGTTGTCTCGGCCAGTAAACGCTCATGTCGATCGAATTCGTCAGAGACGTACTTCGTGAACTCTAAACCCGTTAACCCACATTGCCTGCCTACATCGACAAATTGTGCCCGTAGCATAGCTGTTTCCGCCATAATAGATTCTTGATTTTTCCCAAATATTTGAAGGAAAAAAAACAAAAACAAAAAAAACAGTGACACCTCTGCCAATTCAGGTAAGAGAACCTCTGTGATCTGACAATTGAACAGTGCATGCAAAGGCAAAATACAAATAGCAATGAGAAAGCGCATTGTTGCAGGAAAATGTGCACACTTAATTTGGAGTTTCCGACCATGAGAGAAAATGACCAAACACCCGAAGTTAATATCACTCACCAACAGAGATTCTGACTTACACCCGGTTACTTAAGACCTAAAGTGATTTATAAATCAGTGGTTCTGAATCGCGAATAACACGAAGTCCACCTGGTGGCTTTTCAAATATATTCTTAAAAATGTAAGTAAAGTTCCGCAAAAATGTAGAGTTTTATTTCACATGGAATCCTGAAAGAAAATATCCACATAAATCAAGTAATTGTGATGTGAACAAAATTAACCTTCCCGACATACGGGTCTAGCTAATTTTGATCTGGTTTACGAGAAGTCTTGAGTTTTCACCCCGGGCGACGTCCCCAGTTAATGTAATACTGTTGGCAGAAACATCGAGTTCTCATCCAGGACGACGGCCCCAGTTAATGTTGATCTGGTTGCGAGAAAACCAGAGTTCTCATCCCGGGCGACGGCCCCAGTTAATGTGGTATGTTTGGAGAAGAATGCAGTACCCACCCTGGCCTGCCCCGTGTTGAAGTCAAGCTAGAAGGATGGGACTAATTTCGTCTGGAGGGGATGGGTCTTTGGAAGCCAAAGTGTCCCATATTGGCTCAGGAAATCTAGGGGTTTCCAGAGAATATTGATGATTCCCCTCCAAACTTAGCCTTCACAGAAAGGAGTTACTTATCTAGCTCGTGTCCCCCACTTGAATCCATTTTCACTTATAGGTGAAACGGTTACAAGAAAATTAGTAATTTAACCTGGAACCTGGGTGCTTACAATAGTACATGCCGTTGCTGTCTATTCGTGGTTACCCAGCCACCTGTCGTTCCAGATTCTTCAATATGTGAGTTAGTAATGTTAACTAACCACATATAAAGGTTTTTGTCACATCACAATGTACCGACAAAAGAGGAAGTAAAAGTGAAATCAGTTTATTTAATAAAATTCTGTGGAGATAAAAGCAAGTTATGCATTTCTGAAACATGTATTTCAATCATTAAACCAAGTGATAATGTCAATATGTCCGGTAAGGATTATTTAACTCCCATTTGATCTAAGAATGAATCAGTCCAGATAGCCACAGTGCTTAACCACAAGCTCTTCCTATCAATGTATCTGGGTTACACACGATGTTATGGGGAATTTCCATGGATCGAAGATGTTGTGAATAAATAAAGTTCTCTAAACACATTTATGACTGGTCATTATTAATTCTAAGTCCATTGAATTTAATATGCCTTTGCTAATAGTTCTTAATTTCCTTAAAGTTTAAGGGAAATCAATTCAGTTCATTAACGTTGGTGGTGAGATTGTACTGTGTCTAACATGCTGGCTTTAAGAAAGACACCTAGACAACACTGAGCACTAGATTCTCTGGGAGTTATTAGGTTGGCATCTCCTCTATGAATTGTTTTCCAATAACAGATTCGGGGTAACTGACCACTTGACGTAGTGCAAGAATCCCTAATTAGTTCTCCAGCTGATCATTGGCATTGGTTTTGATTTAGTCTATTCCATACTCAACAGTCTGTCCCTCCATCTAAGATGATCTTATTGTCACGAAGTGATGTCGACGACTCATCTAAGGGTATGAGGACTAATACATTCCCATCCATTCAAACATTTCATCGCTCCTTATACTTGAAATATAAAACGATAACCAAGAAACGGCCACTGTAACAAACCTTTACAAGACGATATGGTTTTATATCTTGCAGACTTTAATCCGACGACTCCTGTCACATGTCGACAAACTCAATCGCTCCACAACGAAACACTTGAGAACACACACACTGCTGAACACAAAGAGCGGCGTAACAGACTGTTAGCCATGCTCTAGAAGACATGCTGCGTCCGTACAGGACGGCAGCCCAAGTCTAACTCCCTCAGTGACGTTTTTCGTGACGCTTCCCTAGTTTCCCTGTGCACTCTATAATTATACATTTCGGTGCATCTTTTAGGTAAGCTCCCTTCAGCCTTTCCCAGTCTGCTATGTGTCAGTGACTGATATGTGGCATTATGCCCCCCGCCTTACAAATTAAATGATATTATCATTTAATTCATATATACATATACATTTATTACCCATGAAAAATAGCATCACTGACAATCTAAGTTGAATCAATTGCTGAACATGACATTATGGTTCCCGTTAATAACCCTTAAAAAAAAAAAAATATTGACGAGCATGCCCTCCTACTCACACCCACGGTGAGCTTCATGTTGCCGGCCTATGGGAGGGCCGGACCAACTAATGATACCATTAGTCCCTAACTTGTCCTCACTCTAGGTCAAAACCCGGAGTTGTGGACGAGAGTATCAATCGGTATCATGCTGTCTGTATCAGTTGCCGATCCTCATTGTCGCTGGTTCTGTATATATCTTGCGTTATCATTTAATGGCTGTAGGTGAGGTAGAGGCTGTCGCTGATCACATTCTAATTTAAGGGATATTTCTAATATTATTAAGTGCCGTACCAATAATACAACAATATAATTCATTCAACTAGCAATGTCATAATAGCACCAGCTCTCTTTGTGTAAATAATGATCACCTAACCAATCATATTTCTGTAAATATTCTAATAAACTAATACTCCTCATACTCCAACATGATAAATCTTCTTCTTCAATCGACTGTTGTAATGTGGTATCATTGCCCAATACTCATACCTGTATGTAGAGAAGCTAACTCATCATGCTTTAATCTACCCATCGGTGCTTGTAAAATGCTGACATAACCATATAAGTTATTATCCATAAATCATCTTTAACTTTCTGACGATCATATGTCGGTATGATATTGACTGCCTTCGCCATAGCTCAAAGAGAGTTTCCCCAAACCTCTTAGATTAATGACGCTGGTTAGTCCATAGTGCACCTCTATATTCACATATCCTGGTACAATTCTAGTGTACTGTTACTTCCGCTCAGGGGAGTTGCTTCTATCCCAGTACACCTCATTGCACCCTCACACCACGCGTGTTTTCCTCTGTACCTTTATTATAACAACAATTGACAAACTTTTGCGTATGATCAAGCAGTAAATCCAAACTAATTTGTAAGTCCACTAGAATAGTCTAAAAACAATATGTAAGGATCTGTATACCAAAATTTAGCATAAATAAAACAGATTAAATTATTATAACCCACGAAGAAAACAAATCAACACCATTCACCCAATTTACTATCCTTAAACTAAGGAACACTCTTAATCACGTGCTGGATTCACGTGAGAACAACATGAAATTCTTTTATTTATGACAATGAATGATGTAAATTAAATTATTATTTAGCCTTCCTCGTGTGTATTTGACGACTGGTACGTCTTTAACTGTCATTAATATTTTTAGTATCTAGATTTCCATCTTACCACACAGTTTTTCGACCATATCTGTATATATTTACGCTCAATTTACTAATGACGTGTGTTTATAATTTATGACTGATAAATTCATTGTTATTCATGGTTGATTATCCTCCAAAACGAATATTCCACTGTATAGAACGATTGAAGTAAATTTCATGATTGAATAATCGGACATTCATATAACGAAGTCTCGAACGATGTATCCAAGGCGATCGATTGGCCTTACTCGAAAAATTATAGTCTATGTTGAATATGTTGATTGGAACTTCTTCAAATTCGCACAATAATATTAACTCATTTTTGTGTAAACTTAGCTATTGTTATTTATTTAACGTTAAAGTTGCACCCCGTTAACCGAATGTATACAACAGTCAACAAATAGGAAAAATATACTGGTCTTTTAACGCATCTCACGAACGTAGAGTAATAATTGAATAATTATGTGTAATGATCCGTAAATGGCAATTTTCCCACAATCATGCATTGCTTGCAGTTTTACTTTCAGTCCTTCCTTCCATACTCTATCAAATGATTTTTCTAAATCTACCCAGACCGCTGGTGTGTGCTTTTTCTCTTCGAAGGCATCATCTATTTCCTTAGTTATATAAGTTATTTGATCTTCAGTGGATCTGTACTTTCTGAATCCTGCTTGGTGTATTGTTAAGAGTTGGTTTTCTTCCAGATGCCATGTTTGCCTGCCATTGATAATGCGTTCCATTAATTTTCCTACACAGGTAAGTAGACTGATAGGTCGATAGCTATTTGGTTCTTTCAGGTCTTTTCCTATCTTTGGGACTGGTCTTAGAATGGCTTCCTTCCATGCCTGTGGGACTATTCCTCTCTTCCAGCTGTAATTTAGGACTGCTAGTATAGTAGTACCTAGTCCTATTAACATTTCATTTGTAATTCCATCCTTTCTTTGTGATTCCTTCTTTTTTTTTTAAGGGTATTCACTGCCTGTTCCATTTCTTCCACTTTTAGATTTGCCATCATATCTGTTATTATCACATTTAACCAAGAAACCTGGAAGTCACAAGTTCTGTCGTTTAAATTTTTATTAATGTGAGAGTATATTCGGCAATACTCTGTTGATTCCAATGCAACAATTACAGTCAACATGGCAGCTGTGACCTATTGAAATATGAGCGTCAGTTCCGTGATCTTATAGCGACTAATAATGTGGGTACGTTCTAAAGCTGGCTTTAGTCCCTATCCTCGCCGGTCCAGCCAAACTACTCACTTGTATCTATACTCGTAGTCTTCTCTGGTCAACAACAACAACTTCTCTCAACAATAACAAAAACAAAACAAAATAAAACAAACACACCAAAACTCTCCAAAGCAACCCCTTGCGTCTTGAATACCATTACGATAGAATGTGGCTTATGAAACTAGCTTCTTGTAGAATATTCCAGCTTGGAAATGCGGAACCACTCATTTTTATGACACAACTAGCTGACCCGGCCCGGCTTCGCCCAGTCCCTGGTGGGGAGCATCTCATTTAATTCATATAAGTAGTCATATAAGTTCTCTTTCCCGTTACCGACTGTCTGTCTGTCTGTCTGTCTGTCTGTCTGTCTGTCTGTCTGTCTGTCTGTCTGTCTGTCTGTCTGTCTGACCCGGCCCGGCATCGCCCAACTCCTGGTGTGGAGCATCTCATTTAATTCATATAAGTAGTCATATAAGCTCCCGTTCCCGTTCCCGACTATCTATCTGTCTGTCTGTCTGTCTATATGTCTGTCTGTCTGTCTGATCCGGCCCGGCTTCGCCCAGCCCCTGATGGCGAGCATCTCATTTAATTCATATAAGTAGTCATATAAGTTCCCGTTCCCGACTCTGTCTGTCTGTCTGTCTGTCTGTCTGTCTGTCTGTCTGTCTGTCTGTCTGTCTGTCTGTCTGTCTGTTTGTCTGTCTGTCTGTCTGTCTGTCCGTCCCTCCCTCTCTGTCTGTCTGTCTGTCTGTCTGCCTGTCTGTCTAATCATTTATTGGTTGCAGTTAGAACAACCTTAGATAAACGAAGACTAACTTACAAAAAGCATTAGAAAGAGCACTTGAAAGGTCTTTACATCTTCCCCAACAATTAACTTGGGTAAATGGAGCAGCGGCAGCAGCATCAGCAGAAGAAGGAATAGGAGGAGTAGGAGCTGGTAGGAGGAAGAGGGAGGTGGAGGAGGGAGGAGTTAGGAGGGAGGAAGAGATAGGCGGAGAGAGGAGGAGGAGGGAGGAGGAAGGAGGAGGAGGAGTAGGGGGGAATAGGAGGGAGGAGGAGTGATTAGGAGGAGGAGAGAGGAGGTAGGAGAAGGGAGGAGGAGGGAGGAGGAAGGAGGAGGCAGGAGGAGGAGGCAGGAGGAGGAGGAGGAGGGTAGGAGGAGGAAGAAGGAGGGGGAGGAGGAGGGAGGAGGAAGGAGAAGGAGGGAGGAGAAGAACGCAGGGGGAGGAGGAGGAGGGAGATGGAGGAGGAGGGAGGAGGAGGAGAGAGGAGGAGGAGGGAGGAGGCGGAGGGAGGAGGTGGAGGGAGAAGGATGAGGGAGGAGAAGGAGGGGAAGGATGAGGAGAGAGGAGGAGGAAGAGGGATGAGGAGGAGGAGGGCGGTGGAGAGAGGAGGAGGTAGGAGGAGGAGGAGGGATGAGGGGGAGGACGTAGGAGGAGGAGGGAGTAGGAGGAGAGAGGAGGAGAATGGAGGAGGAAGGAAGAGGAGTGATTAGGAGGAGGGAGGAGGAAGAGGGAGAAGGAGGACGGAGAAGGAGGAGGAGGAGGAGGAGGGAGGAGGAGGAGGTAGGAGGAGGAGGAAGAGGGAGGAGGAGGAGGGATGTGGAGGGAGGAGGAGGGAGGAGGTAGAGGTAGGAGGAGGGAAGAGGAGAGAGGATGAGGAGGGAGGAGGAGAAGGGAGGAGGAGAGGGAGGAGGGGGAGGAGGTAGGAGGGGGAGGGAGGAGAAGGGGGAGGAGGGATAAGGGGGAGGACGTAGAATTAGAAGGAGGGAGGAGGAGGGATTGGGAGGAGAGAGGAGGAGAAGGGAGGAGGAAGGAAGGGGAGTGATTAGGAGGAGGGAGGAGGGCGAGGAGGTAGGAGGAAGAGGGAGGAGGAGGGAGGAAGGAGGAGGAGAAAGAGGGAGGAGGAGGAGGGAGAGGGAGGAGGGGGAGAGGAAGAGGGTAGGAGGAGGAGGAGGGGAGAGGAGGAGGAGGATTTTAACGCATATGCCTGTAGACAACTGCAGCGAAAAGGTGGGTCTGTCTATCTATCTGACCCGGCGTGGCTTTGCCCAGCTCCTGGAGGGTAGCGTCTCATTAAATTCATACAACAAAAAAAGTAACTTAAAAGAATGTCCTTCCACACACCATCCATTATTTTTAATGAAAACTCTTTCTAATCACCTGCATGACTACAGTAACTTCTTAAGCATAAAAAGATGAGTTACAATGTTATGCATTGTGCATTATTTTTATGAAAACTTTGAAAATGCCTTACAGATTGTATCATTATTTATTATAACTCATATGCCGGTACATAACTATGGACAAAGAGTTTATAAATCTTTGAAAACGATGCCACAATATGACTATAAGTTATACAGAAAAGTTATCCCCCTTGAAATAACTTTTACAGAGTTAAGTCCCCTGAGATATATTAAATTATAAGGAAAAGTGAAAAATGAAATAATATTGGGTAAGCAGCCGATTTCACACTAAAAAAATATGACAGTGGGCTGCATTGGAATGAAAGGAAGACGTGTAGAAAATGTCATCTCAATCGGATGGGCCGTTCGCGAGCGCACAAAGGACATACGGACATACAGACAGACAGACAGACAGACAGACGGAGATCGCAATTTATATATAAGATTGACATGAGGATGTTCGGGACGAACGCTCCGCTGTGTTTTCCACGTACTAATGTACTGCTTGACGGCAGAAGTGGAAGATGATGATGACGATGGTGATGATGAATGTAAATATTTCTACCAAGTAATAAACTTAAATATTGAGCACAACCCACTACTGGCAACGCCGATCGCATTCCGGCACGAACCTAAAGCCTATCCACGTCATGGAAGCACCATACTCGAGTTTCGCCCTCGTTTGAGCTCGTCAGTAGTGCATATCCCTGACCGGATCCGGAAACAAGCCCCGGATCACGCGTGTGAAGCGGGTGAGTAACCACGCAGCACACACTGGACACGCCAAATTATCACACCGGAATACCACAACGCTACCCATCGTAGGCCATGCTCAAGATTGCCCAATCGCCGCGACTGACATCCGTCAATCGATGTGGACCCGAACGATCAGGACTTCTCACTGGCACTACTGACGAGCTCAAACGAGGGCGAAACTCGAGTATGGTGCTTCCATGACGTGGATAGGCTTTAGGTTCGTGCCGGAATGCGATCGGCGTTGCCAGTAGTGGGTTGTGCTCAATATTTAAATTTCAAATCCCGAAACAACCAAATAATAAAAAAGTAATAAACTTAGTTGACTTCCTGTACGCTTCTACTCAATTGCGCGTTTGTTATTAGTTCTTCGACCTGACCCGAGAGCACTTGCCTGTTGGTTTGGGGGACTATGGGGCATACTGACCAAGGTACTAAAGGCCGTGCACTCAGTCCCCATTGTTACAATAAGTCTGACTTATAGATATAAATTATTGAATGCTGGTCACTTCAATACTTCATGTCTGTTGCAAAAGCACTGGTACTCATTTTCTTCTTCTAATCCTACATTATAATTAACAAACATATTTTGTAAAGGTTTCTCTGTACTTAGTACTCATCCGATAATAAACGAAAATATTTACAGAGGAATTGATGCATTCTAGGACGCTTCCAGTTCCTCCAATCATAAGCATCACATCTTTGTACTTTCCACTAATAGAAAACGCTGGAAACAGTGACATAAGCACAAACAAGACACAGTTAGGAACAAAGCAAACGATAAATATTAGTGATAAAATCACTACAAGCTTTGCCACTCTCTTGTTTCGATCAGACACAGTGCTGTCTGTAGTTGCCTTCAGGTGCCACTTCATTTTACAATGTAAGAGAAGTGCTAGAGTCGCTGTACAAACAATAATAAAAACAAAAGCAAACAACGGCAGAAAAGAATTATTAATAATATCAAACGTGTTATCGACAAGATCCCGGTTCACCATGAATAGAAGACTAAGCATGCTTTTATTTCTTTCTGGGGAATATTTCCAACCCAGTCTGCTAACAATGTACACCGGCGTTTGGTCAGCAATTAGAATGATGAAGATGCTTACAATGATAACACATACTCGTGTTGGGGTCAGGGCATGGTTTACCTGTGAATACAAAAAAATAACAGATCATAAAGCAGTCATTGCCACAATAAGAACAATCAGAAGAAGAAAACAAAAAGCAGGAAAATGCATGCCATGCGAATCAGTAAACTTAAAAACTCTTAAAGAAGAGGCTGTAAGGGAAAATTATGAGAAAGAACTAACTGAACTCTTTGAAAAATTACCTACAGAAAGAAAAACAGTGGAAGAAGATTGGGAGATGTTCAAATCAAGCATTTTAAATACTGCAAAAATAACATGTGGAACCACGAAAAAACGCAAAACACGGATAAAAAAAAATAACAAGTTGGTGGAACGCAGAAGTAAAGGAAGCGGTAAAAGACAAAAAGGAAAAATATAAAAAGTGGTTGAAAAGCAAACAGTAATGTGTTTACATAGAATATAGAATAGCTAGAAGACATGTGAATAGAATAGTAAAGATGGAAAAACAAAAAGACTGGGAAGAGTATGGAGAAACCCTAAATAAAAACTACAAGGAGGCAACTAGAAACTTCTACAAAATGATAGGTGCAATGCGAACCAGAGGAGAACCCTTTGACCCAACTGAAATAATTAACAGCGAAAATGGAGAACCAATAAGTGAATAAAAACAAATCCTAATAAGATGGAAGCAGTATTTCGAACAACTTCTCAACATCCCATCAGATGTCACAGGAATTCAAGAGACCTATATAGATGTCACTGAAGAACTCGAACCAGATATACTAAAAGAAGAAATTATAGAAGCCATCAGATTAGCCCCATTGAACATATAACCGGGACAGGATGAAATACCAAATCAACTAATTAAAGCAGCAAAAGAAGTAGGAACAGCTTGGCTACATAGACTATTCAACCATGTTTGGGTAGAACAACAGACACCACGAGACTGGGGAAACGCCATAATTATCCCAATTTGGAAAAACAAAGGCAGCAAAAGAGACTGCACACAATACAGAGGCATTTCACTGTTGAATCATACTGGGAAAATATTTTGCAAAATTCTTGAAAAAAGATTACAAATACTTTAGAACTCCAGCTAAGCGAAACACAGCTTGGATTTAGGAAAACCAAAGGATACACAGATGCCATTTTTGCTCTTAGACAACTTATAGAAAAATCAATCGAATTCAATGAAACACTCTACTTAGCCTTTGTCGGCCAAGAAAAGGCATTCGATAGAGGAGATAGAAACAAGCGGTGGAAAACCCTTAAACAATATGGAGCGAGTACACATCTAACAAACCTATGTAGAAGTTTATACAACAACAGTGAATGCATAGTGAGAGCAACTGGAGGACACTCAGAACCCTTCACCATAAGATCTGGAGTACGACAAGGTTGTATCCTGTCCCCTCTCTTGTTCATAACATATATAGACAACATATGTAAAGAAACCAGCCAAGCAGAGACAGCAAGAATACCGTATGACGAGAACACAGAAGAAGAACTATCTGCAAATCTAGCCAATAGAGAACTCCTGTTTACGGATGACCAAGCACTTATAGCAAAATCAGAAGCTGAATTACAAGACCACATAAATAGTCTAAACGAAATGTGTAGGGAACATAACATGAAAATTAGCACAAGCAAAACAGAGGTAATGACTATAACTAAGGAAGAACAAACAACAACAATTCACATAAACAAAAATCCCTTGAAACAAGTAAAGAGTTTCAAGTACCTAGGAAGTATAATATCATCACATGGCAGATCAGAAGACGAGATTGAAAATAGGTGCAATCAGGCACATCAACTCATTGGACAAATGGTACCAATACTAAAGAACAACCATGTATCAATAACTACTAAGAAAGCACTTTACAACACAATCTTCCTGCCAACTCTATGCTACCAATGCCAAACCTGGACAATGACAGAAAAAGAGAAAAGAAAAATCACAACAACAGAAATGAGGTTCCTGAGAAGAATACTCGACGTATCAAGAAGAGATAAGATCAGAAATGAAGAATTCAGGACTAAAGTGGGGGTTAAATCAGCACTAGATTTTATCAGAAAGCAGCAAGTCAAATGGTTTGGCCATTGCAAGTAGGTTACCAGTCAACAGCATACCACAACAAGCAATGATGTACAGACCAGAGGGAAGCAGAGGAAGAGGCTGACCACTTAAACGTTGGACGGAGGGAATAGCAGAGTCCATGGTAATATCGATATATGAAGCCCATAATCGGGCACTCTCATGAAGTTTATACTTCACCTCGACACCGCAAGGTATACGAGGAACTTGATGAGATGCAGTAAGAGAAAATATATGAAACTATAAGTAGTGTTTGTGTTAAGTGAAGTATTATTAAGCTACAAGCACATTTTCATTCGTGCTGGATGCATTAGTCTGCACATGCTTATGACCACTTGAGGTCAATGGTCAATGTTTAATCCAAGCTGCCATTGCGTGGGGGTTATAAAATGCTAGAAGATCCTACTGCAAACATGCATATTCTATCTGCGGAAATCTCCGACGATTATTTAAGGACAGTAACGCTCTTCCGTCAAACAACCTACACAAAGATGCATTTGGTCAGCCTTCGTGGCTGTTCTGAAGATATTTAGTCAACATCCTTTTGCCACTCTGAGGCTGTCGAGGCTCTCTCTTTCAAGACGGAAATGCATAACCTCTGACCTGCCATTTCCCATACCTATCGCTTCAACAACATTGCTGTTAAAACCATTCATGCATCGTTTCCACATTGGGACTGACCTCAGCACTCGCATGTGTTTCTTAGAATCGCCCACCCACCCTAAACCACCTGATGACATATATGTACAATCGTAATCTGAAGAATGTAGTAGTCAAGAGCAAATTACATCAACCTCATTAGTCTCATTCAAGAACTCGGAATATCTTAGACTATGTGAGGCCTTCTGTATGTGCTTTAGACTTCGAGGGCGGTATTACCTAATGACTTTACATCCGCTATGGGGTCTCCCTCGCGAGACTCTCTATCATTTATGCCGCGATCTGCAAGCTGTGTTTCATAAAATATATCGAAAAGGGCAGTTTACTGACATAGAGCTGTTACAGGATGTGAATAAAACCACACAATTTGACTGCGAATATCGTCGCATGGAAAAACACACCCAGATGATACATGCACACGATTTTAACGAAGTCTTTGTCATCGGAAGAGCAAAACCGAAACATGGAAAACAAAGGAATACTTATCTGGACAGTCTGATCTACGAAAGTGGCCAGTTTCGTCGATCGGACTTCGTCCAAATAAGTATTATATAGTGTTATAAGTTTTGTAAATATGTCGTTTTTCTACACTATTTCGTTTAGTCCTGCCGTTGATTAAGATTAGTTTCGTTTAGTCATTCCATTGAAACATTCACCTATATGTGTGTGTTTTCCATCCGTCGAGCTTGTCACATAAATATTTGTATTTCAATGTGCAATGATGATGATATGTTGACTAACTAGCAAACTAACATCGGTGAAACGCGCTTACACATTGGCAAACGATTATTATATAAGTCTTTATTCCATAGTTGTGTTCATGTTGTCTATAAACCTAGATAATTGTGATACTTGTCATTAGGCTTTCTGACAGGTCGGACGTTGACGACATTTGTCCCTTCAGCAAGTCACCATCGTCAAACTCAACCGGCTCTTCCGAATCCCGGCACTATTACAGCTTTCAATTGTATTATTGCCAAGTGTTCTCTCGTCTCTAACGATGCCCTGTTTTTCTGAGCTTCCATTAATACGAACGATTTATTTCTCATACTATTTTAATGATCTAAAGTGTTCCCAGGAATTAAAAGTTGCCTTTGGTTTTATAATTGAAGTGTTTATATACACATATTAGATACACTTACTGACTCACACTAACATACACCACTTTTTCATGCACACAAAGTCGTCATACCACAAGCATACCTTGAACGGCACAGCGATACATAGACACCTCTCTAGTGTAATGAAGGCTGTGATCCAGGCAGTGATGCGAGCAAACAGAGTATACGGCATTGCACTGATCAGGTACTGAGTTTCTACCGGGTGAAATGACAGATCTAAGCTGCTGAAGCCTGGAGTCAAGCACACACTTGACCAGCAGATTGTTATAAGACTGCCGATGTCAGAAACTGCCATGCCTGTGGATAAGATACGAGAAATGTTGATTTAGTTAAATCATGCACGCGCGCGCACGCACACACACACACACACACACACACATATATATATATATATATATATATATATATATATATATATATATATATATATATATATATATATATATATAAAACAAGGCGTAACCAGGTGTACAAGATAGTAACGCAACAACAGATACGATGTTCGTTGCAAATCCTTTACAGGACGTCTCAGTGAACATCAGCATTTCTCGCTTTTGTTATCTCTTGGCAAGTTTACGTTCAGTAGTTTGTTATTGCTTTCAGAACGACCGACACCCATACCATTTCATAAAACACCAACGCAAGGCGGTCTGCTGCCAAATCGCCTGCAGCTGTGTTACGAACACGGGTATGCGGGATCACGAGCTGCGTCCGTAACCGCTTCGTCACGGAGCCGGCCAATAACAGAAAGTATAGCAGTATTGGACATATGCAAACTACTGAGCGTAATCTTGCCAAGAAAACAACAATCAGCTGAAAGATACTGATGGTGACAGCGATGTTCTGTAAAGGATATGCGAAAAAGAATAAAAATTGACATTTAGGGTTTAATTGACACTGCAGGTCCACCCAACACACAATCTGCAGAAGGAAATAATTCGGAACGTAAAGGCGGTTTGTGTTGTACTGATCAGATTGTGTGTCCAGTATCGATCGGAATAAAATGTGAAATTAGCATCGTATATCCAATAATACCACTGCGTGAAAATAGATCGTTTGCTTACCTTAATGTATTGCTTGGTGACTATCATCATTATCATCATCCAGTTCCTTCTTGGCTTACGTGGGCGATCGTGCCTCTCCACAAATTATGATCTCCGACATCATTGAACAGTTCGTGTGCTGACTCCCTTCCGTGCCATAACACAACACTGTCAATAATCTTCTCACGCTGTCTTCCTCTATTTCTCTTTCCGCAAATGCTGCCGGTTGTCACATGTTCCAGTTTTTGGTCTTCTCATAATGCGATGACTGTCTCTTTTCTGATGTTTGAGATAAGTTGTCTTTGCGACTCAGCTTCCCTTAAAAGGTCATGATTGCTATTTTTGGCTATCCAATTAATTTTCGGCATTCTTCTTTGAAACAACATCACCAAGACTCCCATGGATGTTTTCGCCTGTTTACTAATTGACCAGGATTCGCAGCCGCATGTCAAAACTGGTTCTATGTAACATGCCAGAACACTTTTTTTTTTAATTTCAAGGACAGTGACTTATTGCATAAAACGTTCTTCATTTCATAGGATGCAGTTTTTGCTTGTCCTATTATGATATTTATCTCAGTGATGCATCTTCCATCTGATGTTATCCATGTTTCTAGATATATGCATTTCTGCACATGCCCCAAAATAATGTCCTGTACTTTAATTGCACGTTTAGGCATAATATGTTTCTTTGGTATCACCGTGACTTCTGTCTTTCTTTTATTCAAACTAAGGCCCATATTTTTCACTTTCTACAACCACTGTATCTATCATTTCCTGTAGTTCCTTCTGACTTGTTGCTATCAAGGGTTTGTCATAAGCATAACGTAAATTATTTATATTATATATCGACCAACCAGGATCCCTGACATATTTTCTGTAGATCTCATTATTTATTCACTGTACAATGAGAACAGATCAGCAGACAATACGCAACCTTGTCTGAATCCGTTTTTTATACACTGAAATGTTCCCACAACGTTGTTGATTCTTATCGCTTCTGTTTGCTGACAATATATGTTCTTTATTATTTGCAGATCTTTGCCGTCAATGTTTAGTTGCTTTAACTGTCAAAATGTCATTTTCTGCCTATAGTACTGTGGGGTGTAGGATAGGGGGGTCTTGAGCCTAAGGAATTAAGGCCGCATGGCTAGTGCAGTCGCAGCGAACTGTGCAGGTTAGAGTTTTCTTTTTGTCCCGCACAGAAAAAAACTCCACACCTTACCGAGAATTCGAACCCAGGTCTCCCGAAGGAGAGCCCGGCATTTTAGCCACTCGGCCAGCCGCTCCACAGTTGCTTTAACAATTGTATTATTTCTTCATGCTGCACATTGTCAAATAATTTTGAGTAGCCTATGAAGCATAAGTACAGATCGAGAGAGAGAGAGAGAGAGAGAGAGAGAGAGAGAGAGAGAGAGATAGAGAGAGAGAGAGAGAGAGAGAGAGAGAGAGAGAGAGAGAGAGAGAGAGAGAGAGAGAGAGAGAGCTGTTAACGGGCTAGGGGTATCCCCTATCAAAGGAGATGTAAGAAGCTTCCTTTCCTCCGTTAGTCTACGGGACACCCTTGAGCAAAGTGGATTACCCGTTTAGCCCCCCAATCAGGGTTACGTGAAGCCATGGAAGCAGGTGGTGGATGAAGTGTGAGAGCAGCCGACATATTGTTGTTGGTTATGGTCATGCACTCTGCGGCGATAGGCTGATGATCTCATCAGTAGAGGCAATGTCTATGGCCACCGACTAATACAATCACTGCCCAGAAGGAAAGCAATGGCAAACTACCTCCTGCAAAACTTGCCAATAAACCTTAACAACCATGAAAGAAAACATAATAAGAAAGAGATCTGGTGGCGAGACCCCCAGGCCAGGCAGATCAGATAACACTGGGGAAGAGTGTGACACAGGGGCCAGTACTAGTAATCGTGATGACAGAGTTAATCACGACTGTGTTACCAAGGAATTAGTCTCAGACTAAGAAACAGAGTGAGAATAGGAACCTGGAATGCGAAAAGTCTGTATGAGGGAAAGCTTAAAGTAGTACGTGACGAGATAGAGAGGTTAAATGTTCAAATTTTAGGAATTAGTGAGGCAAGGGACATTTTACAAATGAAAATGGAAGGTCTTTTCATATATTCTGGTAAAGACTTCGGAGGCCAGAGAGGAGTAGCATTTCGTTTAGATAAAACAGCTGCAAAAACTTTAATGGGGTATAATCCAGTTAGAGATAGTATCCTCATTATCAGACTTAAATACCTTCCACACAAAAAATACAACTCTGATACATATATAAGCACCAACTTCAACAGCATAGGAGGGCGAAATTGAGGATTTTTACAGCACACTACAAGACACATTACAAAAGATTGGTCATAATGATATAACAATAATAACTAGAGATTTTAATGCTAAAGTAGGTACACTAAGATCTGAAAATGAGAGACACGTTTAAGGAAAATTTTTATTGGGAAAAAGAAATGATGTAGGTGACAATTTAATTGAATTTTGCACAGAAAATGAGTTAACAATAGCCAACATCCTTTTTAAACAACACCCAAGAAGACTCTTCACATGGAAGTCTCCGGACAGTATTACCAAAAAGCAAATAGATTATATTTTAATACAAAGACGATGGAGATCAAGCATAACATCTGCAAAAACCTTACGAAGTGCAGACTGTGATACAGATTATCAGTTATTAGAAGCAGATCTGAATTTAAAACTCAATATGCTTGCCCGAGGACCAAGGCCACTTCGTTTTGATCTCACAAAAATACCGTATGCATACAACGTTGAAGTGAAGAATCGTTTTGGGGTCTATATGTCTGTACAAGATGAAATGACACCTGATGAGCTGGCAGTACAAGCTAGAGATATCTTGATAACAGCAGCCAAAAATTTAATTCCGACAAGGACTAAGCAACATAAGCCGTGGATTGCATTAGACACGTTAGTATTAATAAAACAACAAAGGGAACTGAAAAAGAACGGAGATGAATCTGACAACAGCAAGATGAAGTATACATCTTTAACCCGAGAAATAAAAAAGAACACAAGACAGGACAAAGACCAATATATATAAGATTGTTGTATTACAATAGAGCAATAACATAAGAATGGAAGAGATTATGAAATGTTCAAAGAAATGAAGTTATTGACAAGAAATGTTCAACCTCAATTAAATGTTATATGTGTTAAGTTGGGAAATACCTTAACAGAATCTAGACAAATTCTAGAAAGATGGCAGGAATACCGCAGTGGAATGTATGATATGAATGACTGTGAGGATATGAATGATATACATGAACCAATGACAGCTGAGACAGAACCTAACCCTCATTAGATGAAATTGCATAGGCAATAAAGAACATGAAGAATGGTAAATCACCTGGATGTGATGAGATACCAGCTGAACTAATTAAAGCGGAGGGCGGGGGGAGAGAGAGAGAGAGAGAGAGAGAGAGAGAGAGAGAGAGAGAGAGAGAGAGAGAGAGAGAGAGAGAGAGAGAGAGAGAGAGAGAGAGAGAGAGAGAGAGAGAGAGAGAGAGAGAGAGAGAGAGAGAGAGAGAGAGAGAAAGCATAGAAATCTATGACGCATTATATGAAAAGATATGGAAATATGGTATGTGGCCAAAAGATTGGAAGAGAACTATCTTTATTCCAATACCAAAAAAAAAAGGCAACCTGAATTATGCACCAACTATAGAACTGTTGCCCTGATTAGACATGCAAGTAAAATTCTACTATAAATCATAATGGGAAGACTTCGTAAGAAAATGGAAAAAGAGGTTAACGTGATTCAAGCTTGTTTTAGACAAGGAAGTGGAACAAAGACTAAAACAACTGAATCAATTATAGAGTGAGACAGATAGAACTACAAAAATTAGATTTTTAAGAGTATGCATCTTTCCCATCGCAACATAACGTCCGAGAGACCTGTACACTTACTAAACAAGCTGAACAGCGCATAAATGCCTTTGAAAACAAATGTTATAGACGGGTTCTAAGAATATCTTGGGTAAAGAAAAGAACAAATGCATCCATACTTCAAGAGCTAAGTATTGAAGAGCGCTGGCTATTAAAAACGTTAAAACCAAAAAAAAAAAAAAAAAAATAAGAAAATTGAAATATTTTGGTCACTTGAAACGTCATGGAAGTTTGGAGAGAACACTAATGGAGGGGTATATGCCTGGGAAGAGAGGAACAGGAAGGCCAAAGAGAAGATGGGTGCAGGATGTGACGGATGATCTCCAGATGGGTGTATCGGACGCGGGACATCTTGCTTGTGATCGAGAGATTTTCCGGAAGGTTGTCATGGGAGCCAGGTTCAGCAAAGGACATGCTACTGACTGAATAAATGAATTATATTATATATATATATATATATATATATATATATATATATATATATATATATATATAGAGAGAGAGAGAGAGAGAGAGAGAGAGAGAGAGAGAGAGGGAGAGAGAGAGAGAGAGAGAGAGAGAGAAAGAGAGAGAGAGAGAGAGAGAGAGAGAAAGAGAGAGAGAGAGAGAGAGAGAGAGAGAGAGAGAGAGAGAGTTAGTTGTTTGTGCCCTTTCCCTCCACAAAACCACACTGTCCATCACTAATTTCAGGTTTAATTTTGTTTCTTATTATTTCCATAATTATTCTGAGTAACAGTTTTTTCATGTGTTTCATAAAACATATTGTGCGATTCTCTTCACATTCTAAGGCGCCTGATTTCTTTGGCAGAGCTATAAAGATGGATTTTTAATAAGTCGATAGGAATGTACCCGCTAGTGTAGATGTCATTTACAAATATTTCGTCAGTATTTCGATTCCAAACTCACCCAGACTCAAATGCCTCTACTGTAATGTTGTCTGGACCGGGTGCCTTACCTTTCTGTATGCGCTGTAGTGCATCTTAAACTTCCGCTGCAAGTATCGGTAAGTAGTAGGGGGGATGGTATTTGATTTGGATTTTAGGCCCGCTCATAGGTCCGGACCTATGAAAACACTTATATAAAAAGTCGGTACTTCAATTTTAAGTCACCGCAAACACCGCAAACAAAGAAATATCCCTTCGAGCCTCATTTGCATCGGTCCGTCAATCATTGTCTGGTTAAGTGTTTGGTGGACTGCTGGACCGATCGATGGATGTTTTTAAGTTTTTGGGCCCGTAGGGCCCTCAATGTCGACGACAAGTTTACGTTTAGTAGCAAGTTTACGTTTAGTAATGTGCCATTGCGTTCTGAACGACCGGCACTTATACAATTTCGTAACAAACCAACGCAAGGCGATCTGCTACCAAATCGCCCGAAGCTGTGTTTCAAATGCGGTATGCGGGATTAGGATCTGCGTCCGTAAGACCTTCGCCACGGAGCGGGCTGAAAGTTCAGTGCAAGGTTCATTTACTCTAGACATAATACATTCAAAGTAAGAGGCTATATCTGGCATATGCTAGGTTGATTCATCCACACAACTTTGCAGGGGCAGTGCAGTTACTGCTTATTATTTTTGTACTTTGCAAGCACCCTGTATTTAGTTAGCCGCATATCATTTAAGGGACGTAGCAGTCAACCCCAGCATTTTGACTTTTTTGTTTAAAATTTCTTGGCAACTTTACATTCAGTAGTTTCTTGATGACCGGAATTTATACCTTTGTATGGAAACCAATGCAAGGCAGTCTGCTTCCGGATCGCCCGCGGCTATGTTTCAAATGCGGTACGGGGGATTACTAATTGCATTCGTAACCCCTTCGCCGCACAGTCGACCTAAAATGTATAACGTACACAATTTGTACATAGGATCAATTGCTGTTGTCAAATGCTGAGAAAGCCATGCATCATTTGTTACTACTCTTGAATTAATGTAATGTGTAATACAAGATTATTACATTATTAATGGGGCTATTGATTATACATGTAATAAATACAACAATCAGTGCAGTACAAGTACATGTGTAATATTATAAACCTATTTTATATATACCCTATTCTGGCAGAGAATCAAGACACTTCTCAGCCACGTTTTCCATATTCCAGAATTTTGTATTTATTATTATATTTTTTGTTTTAATTAAACTGTTACATACACATATGCCAGCTTCGTGGCTTAGAGGTTATGACTATTCTCCGTAATCTCGTATACTCTCGTCGGTAACGTGATGATGGACAGAATCAGCAGTGGTTCGAATCGCATCGGTAACTTATGGGGTATGTGAGCCGGCATCTCAGAAAGCAATGGCAAACTACTGAGCGTAATCTTGCTAAGAAATCAACATACAGCTGAAAGATGCTGGTGTTGACAGCGATGTCCTGTAAAGGATATGCAACAAAAAAAAATACACATATACCTAGCATTCACGAGGCTAGTACTGAAGGAAATACAATATGAACAAAACATGGCGATACCTGTAAGGCTGATGTTGATCTGGTCTTGAAAGCCTTGCTTGGCAAAACATAAAATGTTGAGGATGTTGGTGACCACTCCAAATATTACAATTAGCTGACACACCACTCCAAAGACGATTACATTAAATACGAATGCTACATTCTGAATAAAACGCATGTCTGCATCTAACATACCATCGTGTGATGTTGATGAAATATTTACTGAAGATATTGAAAGATTCATTTCCAATTGTCATCGTATTGTTAGCGTAGCTTCTTTTGTGAATCCGCAGCAAACCGTTAAACAGCTATAATTTGAATTAAACATAATGCATCTATGAAATCGACGCGTACAAAATTAGATAACATAAAAGAGAATAACACAAACGAATGAGACTTGCATATTAATTTGAGAAATAAAGCGCAGAAATAAAAGTTTTTTGGCTGGATAAATAGAGATAAGCTGGAAAAAGTGCAAGAAGAATTTGATGTAATCAAAACAGTGTATTCCCTTTGTGATTTTAAACACAGCAGCCACAAACAGTATGTTGTACAATTTATTGCCTGGCATTTTTTGCTGCATATCCTCAGTAGACATACTGCAGACAGGTATATCATTTGAAGTGAATACATGAAGAATATTTTAGATGAAAACATTATAATCGCATGGTCACAGGTATTGCTCGAATATGGAACATCTGGGCACTCTTCCGAAAGACGGGTCTAAATAGTCCCGCAGTGAATAATTTTATATAACTAACACTAACCCTAACCCTAAACCCTAACTTATTCACTGCGGGACTATTTAGACCCGTCTTTCGGAAGAGTGCCAACATCTGTTATCCTCAAGTTAGTTTCAACTTTACCGCCAATTCTTCCTGTTTGCACACTACCGACTGGAACTGCTTAATTGCTAACGCTTCACTATGTGAGCAATCATTTATTGTTCGTCTGACACGGTAATCGAAACTGATTAATTTGGATGTTTCGGGATTAGAGATATAAAGTTTGAGCACACCCACTATTGGCAACGCTGATCGGATTCCTGTAAGAACCTTGGGCCTTGTCCACGTCAGGCTGGTGGAAGTACAAGACTCGTTTCCCGCTCGTTTACAGATCAAAATTCGCCCGATCACCACGACTGACATCATCAAATAAATCAATTTGTTCATTGCTCGCTGGACTATAGGCGGCCTGGTGTGCCTTGCCATATCGGGAAGATCTGATCATTCGGGGCTACATCGATTAACGGATTGTCAGTCTCGGCGATCGGGCAAATTTTGACCTATAGCCTACAACGGGTGACGGTGTGATATTCTAGTATGATAATTTGGTCGCGTCCAGTGTGAGTCGTGTGATCAGTGCTTGTATGCCCGCTTCATACGCCAGTGATCCGGAGTTCGATCCCGGGTCTAGTCAGGGATATGCACTACTGTCGCGCTCAAACGAGAGTGAAACTCGAGTCTATTACTTCCAGTCTGACGTGGACAAGGCCCAAGGTTCGTACTGGAATACGATCAGCGTTGCCAGTATTCGAAACGCTGGTTCTTTGGTTTTTTTTTCACGCTATGGCCATATTTTATTAGGTGTTAAGAAATCGACAATGAAGGCGTTTTATAGCCTCACGGCTGCACAGAGATTCCCGAAGACTGATTAACTCTTTTTTTTTCATCCACAATGGTATTTGTTCAGCTACTCGCTGTTTATTTTTCTGCTTATAACATGCAAATTGCTTGGCACTCACACTAGATTTTATAATTGCAGTTTGATGTGGTGTTTAGAGACAATTATTCTTTCACACATGGAGATGGAATCGAGGTGGTTTTATTTTGGCTGTGCAATTGTAGTAATTTCTCGAATTTGGACTTCAGTAGGCAGCGATAAATGTCAGACAATAAATCATGCAATATATTGTGTGTGGCTTCTGTGTTTGAATAAGGTGTAATTCCGCAGCCATGAAATAATACCTGGGCTATGTATCAACACAGTGAATGTGCAGTAGGAATAAATGTCGGCTTTACAAACAGGATGTGTTATCACCAATTTTGTTCATCAACTATTTTTTTTTTTTGCATATTCATTTTACAGGACATCGCTGTCAACACCAGCATGTGGCAGCTGTTGTTGATGACTTGGAAAGTTTATGTTCAGTAGTTTGCCATTGCTTTCTGAACGACCGGCTCTCATACCAACTCGTTAAGACCCAGCGCAACGTGGATTGCTGACAAATCGGTTGCAGCTGTGTTTCGAACGCGGGTAAGTGGGCTTTCAAATCGCGTCCGTAAGACCTTCGCCACGGAGTCCGGCTCATCAACTATAGGGATCAGATTAATACAGATCAACTCCAATGTATGACACCGGTAAACACGTGATTGCAGCGGGCAGCGATTGTGACTAGACGGTCGCCTGCCATCTCGGTGGTATGGGTTTGCTCTGCTGATTTGAACTTTTCAAAATGGACCTGGGTTCGTAGGTCCACCCAGCTTAAAATGTTAAATTTAGTTGCATATCCTTTACATGACGTCGCAGTCAAACCCAGCATGTTTGACTGTTTGTGATGTCTTGCCAAATTTATGATTAGTGGTTTGCCATTGCTTTCTGAACGACCAGCACCATTCCATTTTATAAAAAAATCCAAACGCAAGATAGTCTGCTGCCAAATCGCCCACAACTGTGTTTCGAACGCGGTATGTGAAATTATGATCTGCGCCTTGGCCATGGTAAAACCTTCATGGAAAACCTTCGCCATGGAGCCAGCATATCTCATTATGGGTCCCAGGAAATGCCTTTGGAAGTAAAGGCGACCGGTGTGGTACTAATTACTGCACCCACCGAATGTCGACTCGTCCGTATAAATGTGAGTTTAGCCCCATCTGACAAATACGCCGTAAGACGTGAGACATGAACCTTTAGTTTACTTTTCCCCCCGCAAGATTAGACATTTTAACGATAGTTAACATTGTCCACTAAAATTTCAATGGTATCACTTGTATGTAATTTAAGATAGCTTATGCAGCCAACTTTCTATGTCCTGAATCTTTGTGAAACATTACAAATACATGAAACAGTCAATGCCTTAGCATAAAAACGCAGACTCAATAACGTTGTGCAAAGATGATGCTATGTGTAGCGTATCAATCAGTTGGCGTTTTTTCGCATTTCAATTTGAAAGCAAATTTCAATGTTTTAAGCGAATCGTGATTATTAAATAACTCCACAATTATTAATTTTGATGATTAAATAATGCGTTAGTTTTATAACACGCAAGTAGTGATCATCCACGGGGAACTACATATTATTCCTATATTCTTCAGATGTAGTTTTTTTTTTCCTTTTTTGTTTGTTTGAAAAGGGGGGGGGGGGGGGGGGGGTGTGGAACTGAGACAGTTATGCACACACATATTATCAGCATGTACGTCCTCGGTTCTAACGGGTTATTAACATAAAGAAGTCCCCCCATATTACAGAAATAAACTGTATTTTGAAAAAATCTTCCTAAAATACAGACGTGCCTGTCCCGTCTTATATCTGTGTACGGAAGGAAGACTGCCATGAAAAATGTTATGTTTGGACACAACCTACGATTGGTGTACGTCTTTTAAAAAACACAAAGTATACTATGTAATACCTGTCAGGTACAATATAATAACTCTCAATTATATAGTGCTACACGTCATGTCATTTGTTGGCCTGGCGATCACTACTCTTTAGCCAAAGAAGCAAATATCGCTTTATTACACTGATGTTGAATCACGTGCCACTGAAATTGCCTTCTAACATGAGTAATTCAATATTTTGGTTGTTGGATAGTCAAGATAGGTAGGGAGAAAGAATGACAGTAATAAATGAAATACACCGTGGATGTAATGGTTACATCAAAGCAGATACTACAAGACGCACTAATAGTAGTATTTCCCGCTAATTACTATTTCGCAGTGAAGATTACGCACCGATAAATTGTCACCACGGCCTAACAATGAAGAAATTGAAAATGTCATATACTTTCCATATCCTGGCTTCATAATTAACAATACTAAGGTATATTGTAAATGCGACAGAAGAGGAGTGTCCATAGCAATGCAAAACGTGAATAACGTTAACACCCTAATTCACAATACCAGTCAAAATAGCATAATAAATATAACACTTCTGAGAACGTGTATTTCGTCAGCAACATGCGCAATTAGTTAGCATACTGTTTTCATCTTGAACAATCTGCAAATAAACAATACATTCCTAAATAAGCAAGCAATACTTTCCTAAAAAACTAGCAATATATTCCCAAAAAGTCTCAGAGATGTGGTTTTAAAGCAAAATAATGTAAATTCCGTGGACAGTCAAAATATGGAAACTAAATGTTCACACAATTCACTTTTATGCAGACGTTATGTCAGTTCACAATACGAGAAGAGAAAAAGAAGAAAATAAGAAGACAAAAAGAGAAGATACAGGGCAGTCTCTTTCCATGGCATGGACAACTGTGGCATACAAATTGATACATTATGTCTGGAAGAAAGTGTAGAAGTGCTCGCCCACGCTAGCAGGCAAGTTGCTTGCAAGCTGCTGATGACGAAATATGCAAATACTTAAAATTACTATTGACTTTTCAATTAGCAGTTATGTGACAGTTTTGTTTCAGCCAGTAACGGATACATAGGAGAATATGATGTTTAAAAATTGACCTAGACCTCATAGGGCGACTCAGCCTAAATTGATTTATTTCGTTGTTGGGATTTAAAGTTTGAGAATTGCGCACAACCCACCACAGGAAACGCTGATCGTACTCCGTTACGAACTTGGGATTTGTCCAGTCTGACGTGGACAAGGCCCAAGTTTGTACCTAAGTACGATCAGCGTTGCCTGTGGTGGGTTGTGCTAAATTTTTAACCTAAAATGTGTATAAGGAAAAGTCTTGGAAAGTAAACGTGGCAGATGTAATACTGACCACATCACCCACCGTGTGACTATTAGTCAATTTTAAATAAAACATGGGTCTAGTGATAAAAACTTCGCCGCGGTACAAGCACGACAGGGATCTTCTGATCGTCGAAATGTTTCAGCCTTGTTACCTTCTTGACATTCATATCGTCCATGCCATGTGGCCAAGCCATCCAGGTATTTTCCTCTCGGTCTTCCTCTTGGTCTGTTCCCTTCGATCTTGCCAGTTGTCACTAAATTCTCCAATTCATTTCTTCTCATAACATGTCCAACAAATTTTTACTCTCTACGTCTAATTTCTCTAAACAATTTACGATTTTCATTTGTCTCCTGTAGTACTTGGTCATGTGTTTTTTTCTATCTGTCCATGGTACTCTTTGCATTTTCCTCAGAAACCACATTTCTGCAGCCATCAAATGTTTTTCAGCTTGACTGCACATTGTCCAAGTTTCACATCCATACAAAAGAACAGGCTCTATGTATCCCCTCAACACTCTTTTTCTCGTTTCAATTGACATCTTTTTATTGGTCAGAATGTTTTTCATCTTGCTAAAAGCTACTTTCGCCATGGCGATTCTTGTTCTAATCTCTTCAAGGCATCTCCCATCAGATGTTATGACTGTTCCGAGATAATTGTACCGATTCACTTGTTGAAGAATATTCCCATTTACTTGTATATTACATTGTGGTACTTCGTTCTTCCTAGTAATGACCATAATCTGTGTCTTCTTACAATTTAATTCCAACCCCAGCTGCTCACTGTGTACAACAACCGCATCTACTAATTGATGTAGATCTTGTGCATTGTCTGCAATCAATACTGTATCATCTGCATAACTAATGTTATTGGTGTTTCGTCCTCCAATGTTGATTCCATTTATATCTTCTACATTCGTGAAAATATTTTCACTGTAAAGGGAAAAAAAAATCTGGAGACATTACACATCCCTGCCTAACACCTCTCTTAATAGGTTGATATTGTCCCACTTCATTATCAATCCTTATGGCAGCTTATTGTTTCCAATATATGTTTTTTTTTATAAGTCTAATGTCTTTCCCATCAATTTGTAGATCTGCAAGCATATCTACCATGTTGACATGTCTAACTCTATCAAAAGCCTTTGTGTAGTCAATAAAGCAAAGGTGCATATCCTTGTTTACTTCTATAGCCCGTTCAATAACTGTTCGCAGCATATACACAGCATTTACTTTACCCTTTCCTTCTACAAACCCACATTGTTATTCCCTATTTCGGGTTGTATTTTCTTCCTCACTCTTTGCATGATAATTCGTAGCAGAATCTTTGTGATGTGGCTCATTATATTAATTGTTCTATGTTGATCACATTCCAAGGTTCCTAATTTTTTTGGGATTGCAATAAATACAATGTTACATAATTCAGAAGGTATATCTCCAGTATCATATAATGTGTTCAGCAGTCTGGTGACTTGATCTAGTCCAAATTCTTCTAAAGCTTTAATCATTTCTGTTGTGATGTTATCTGCACCGGGAACCTTGCCAGCTTTTATATGCTTAAGAACGTTTCGAACGTCCATCTTCAAAATTGGCGGCCCTTCATTATTAAATCTAATATCATACTGTTCCTCTCTGTTATCATTATAACGGTTTTCACATAATCTGTCCATACATGTTGAATCTGATCTTTTGCTATTATGAATTTGCCATCTTTAGTTTTTAGACAGCCTGTTGATGTACTTGTTCTTTTATTAGTAAGTTCCTGAATTCTTTTGTGCACTAATTTGGTATTTTGACTGTTGTGTTTTTTTTTCAATATCTAAGCACTTTTCCTCAAGCCATGCTTCTTTAGCCTCCTTACATAATATTCTGACTTGTCTGTGAATTTCTTCACATTTGACAGGATCTTTTTGTTGAGTCTTCTTGTTTCGATTAGGTGTAAAATTTCTTCTGTCATCCATTTCTTACGACCCACCTTCTTTAATTTTGGAATAGGTGTTTCTGCAGCCAAACCGATTGAATTCTTCAACATTTCCCATTGGTAATTCACACCCTGGAATAATATCTCTAGATCAGACAATATACCAAATCTGTTCTGTACTTCTATGTTGAATTTGTTTTGTGTTTCCTTGTCATTACTCAATGTACACAAATCATATTTAGTGTTTCCTGTTATATACTTCACTTTCTTCAACTTTATCCTCGGTGTTCCTGTAAGTAGTCTGTGGTCACTATAACAATCAGCGCTGGGAACTGTTTTTACTATTGTTAGTGCGTTTCTAAATCTTCTGCTAATCAGAATGTATTCAATCTGGTTTCTGATCCTGCTATCAGGACTCCTCCATATCTATAATCTTCTAGGGTGTTGCTTAAACCTGGTGTTTCCTACAATCATTTCCTGTTCTTTTGCCCACTCTACGAGTCTGTATCCTCTTTCATTTCTCTAACCTAAACCATAGTTTCCTACTGTGCATCTATCACCTTGATTTCCTACTTTTGCATTGAAGTCTCCTATTATGATGTTTATTTCTGAGTTTTTACATTTCTTTAAGGCATTCTCTATGTCATTATAAAATTCCTCTACACTATCTTCACTGGATTCTCCTGTTGGGGCATATTCTTGAATAATATTTATGCTAAAAGGTCTGCCACTTAATGTAACTAGTAGAACTCTGTCCGACATGGCCCAATATCCTTGAACAGATTTTGATGTTTTCCGGTGCAAAATAATAGCCACTTCCATTTGTCAGTCTTCACCTCCAGAAAAAATAATCTTAAAATCTTCACCTATCTTGATGCCTGCTCCTGTCCATCTCGTTTCGCACATCCCTAGAATATTAATTTTTTTCTCTTTCAATTTATTGTTTTATGTTCTCTAATCTTTCGTCGTCGTTTAACGTCCTAACGTTCCATGTTGCTAATTTTAACGTCTCTGTCCTTGTCTTGCGATGATCAGTCTTTAGGCGAATCATAATGTACTAGGCACTTTTAAAGAGGTGGTGTGCCGTTGCTTTCGTCTATGGCAGTAACCATACTGGTCATTTGACCGCAGCCATTGACTAGAGAGAGCTCCTCTGCCTGCCGTCGTGAAACTTGAGACCATAGCTAACCAATATCTGTCGGCTGCCCTCAAAATTTCATCCACCACGTTCCTTCCGTGGCTTCTTATGAACATTTCTAATAAACGAAAACGAAATAACATCACGTAATCCACAGGAAAAACACTAACACAGCGTCATCCCGAAGAATAGATGCGTCACGTCGTCGCCATTGTACAGGAAGTGTGTGTATATATATATATATATATATATATATATATATATATATATATATATATATATATATATATATATATATATATAGTTAGTTAGTTAGTCCTTCCTCTTGAGCCTAAGGCGGCGCATAGGGCAGAAGTCATGGCTCTCCATGTCTGGCGGTTCTCTACTACCTGTTGTAGATCCTGGATGTTCACTTGGCCGTTGAATGAGCCATCTCTGATGATGGTTCTACGCAGGGTCTCTCTTGGTCTTCCCCGTTTTCTTTTCTCTACTGGTGACCATAAGAGAGCTTGGTTGGGGAGTCTTGTCTTGTCCATTCTGAGTACATGGCCGATGTAGTTCCAACGGCGTTTTCTTATAAAAGTGGATACAATGTCTTGCTTAGTCTCTTGTCTTATTTGCGTATTGGTTCTGAAATCTGTCCAGTGGAGGTTTTGAATAATTCTAACACATTTGTTCTCAAAATTGTCTAATTTTTTATCTAAAGCTACCGTTGATTTCCAACTCTCACATCCATACGTTAGCACTGGAATCACACACGAGTTGAAGATTTTAAGTTTCGTATGTTTGCTGAGTGTAATAGACAGACTTCCATATGCTTGACAGTTTATTGAAGGTACCAGATGCCAGTGCGATTCTATAGTATGTCCACATTTGTTTGCCTTCATTCACGATCAATTATTTTGAAAACTGTCTGTTGCATCGTTATGAAATTTTTCCAGCCGTCTTATATTTACCCCCACCCAAGGAATATGTCTTTGATAGGTCCAAAAACAACTTAAATCATTGAAAGCGGCAACATTCCTTTGATGTTTTGCTGAAAAACTAGTGATTTCTTGCTAACAAAGTTATTTTTACGGTAATAGTAGACCTGCAAATTCTGATGACACACAAAGGCGTATCCTGATTCGTATGGGAGTGGGTGCAATGAAAGAACTAGCTTAAAATCGACAAGGTCGGCTGCATTGCACCGGGTTTTTATCCCATATGGCTCAGTTTCTTTCCGCGGCGCGGAAAGCGTCGCACAAAGCACGAACTCCGTAGCTCCAGCGACGACCCTCGGGAGTCTCCGAAAAAATGCACTCGTGAAATGAAGAAGGACGCGGCCCGGAATCGAACATACAAACTTCGGAGCCCGAGTCAGACGGCTTGACCACTTCACCACGGAGAATCCCGAGAGGGGTGCAATGTGTAATATTAGTAAAGACAGAGAATTTACAGAGGCACGGGGTAAATAATTTGTCAATTAACAGGAAGTAGAAGGAATATATTTCTTACCTTATTTTTAATTTCCTTCTTGTTTCTTCAGCTGATGCTGATGCTATAATGTTTAGGGCCTGCAATTCGTCTGAATAGTTGGAGCAAAATATCCCAGTAAGTGTGTACGTAGATTAAGGTCTGCGATCTGTTCAGACCTTAATCTGTGTCGGACGATTCCAGTAGGTTGATGATTGCTCTCGGTTGCATAAAATTCAATCCATCCTTTCTCCAATAGTCCTCTTCCTCTTTCAACACATGGACCTGACGTTTTTTCCAGTAACTTTTATCAATATTTAATAGCGCGAACAGACAGACAGACAGACAGACAGACAGACAGAAAGACAGACAGACAGACAGACAGACAGACAGACAGACAGAAAGGTAGGTAGGTAGGTAGGTAGGAAGGTAGGTAGGTAGGTAGGTAGGTAGGCAGAAAGGTAGGTGGGTGGGTGGATGGCTGACTGGGTAGGTGGGTGGGTCGGTCGGTTGGTGGGTCGGTCGGTGGGCCGGTCGGTCAGTCGGTCAGTCGGTGGGTGGATGGGAGGGTGGGTGGGGCGGCCGGCAGGTAGGTACGTAGGTAGAATAGATAGATAAATAGATAGATAGATAGATAGATAGATAGATAGATAGATAGACAGACAGACAGACAGACAGACAGACAGACAGACAGACAGACAGATAGATAGATAGATAGATAGATAGATAGATAGATAGATAGATAGATAGATAGATAGATATATAGATAGATAGATAGATAGATAGATAGATAGATAGATAGATAGATAGATAGATAGATAGATAGATAGATAGATAGATAGATAGATAGATAGATAGATAGATAGATTGATGGATCCCCGCCATGAGTCGGGCCGAGCCAGCTAGTTTATTTATATAATCACGTTTCATGAAAAGAACCCACAGTTTGACGACACCTCTGAACTACCCCATATAAATTCCCTCAGTCTGCCAAAAGCGAAAACCGCGCTGACAAAATTCAAAAACAGCGGGGATCTGTCTTGCTGAAGCGGTAATACTCTTAAAAATGATGGAATGAATGCGGGGGACATAAAATATATACCGCGTATAAACAAACATTAAAATCTGCTGTACAATCTCCAGAACAAAAATTTCTTTGTTGGGTGGACATATTTATAAAGTTATATGCTAAATCTCATCATTTTCCCTCAGTTGGTTACTGAGATATTGAATTTTATATTGAGGCAACAAACAAACAAAACACACTATAGATAATATTTCTGGCGTTGAGTCCCCTGTAGATGTCATTTTGCTTCCTAGGTATGTAAAGCTGTTGATTTTTTCAAGAACATGGATGTTTAATTTGGTGTCGTCTGAACTGTTGGTAAGATCAATAGTTTTTGTTTTTGCAGTGTTAATTTGGAGGCCAATTACACACACACACACACACATATATATATATATATATATATATATATATATATATATATATATATATATATATATATATATATATATATGAGCATTGAAAAAAACAACAACAAACTAACTTGCAGATATATTTAGTTAGCGTGGTTTAGTGGTTACACACCCGTGTCACACGCCAGTGATCCGGGTTTGATCCCGGGCCCAGTCAGAGATATGCACTACTGACGAGCTCAAACGAGAGCGACACTCCAGTCTAGTGCTTCCAAAGTGAGGTGAACAAGGCCTTAGATTCGTTCCGGAATACGATCAGCGTTGCCAATAATGGGCTGTGCTCAAGGTTTAAATCACAAATCCTGGGGAAAAACCGAATAAATCAATTTGATTATTGCTCGCTGGACTTTAGACGGCCTGGTGTGCCTTGCCAGTCAAGAAGACCTGCTCTTTCAGGGCCACATTGATTGACGGATGTCAGTCGCGGCAATCGGGCACATTTTGAGCTATAGCCTACGATGGATGACGTTGTGATATTCTAGTGTGATAATTTGGTCGCGTCTAACGTATGCCGCGTGGTCTAATGGATACTCACCCGCCTCATACGCCAGCGATCCGTGTTTTAATCACGGGTCCAGTCAAGGATATGCACGACTGACGTCCTCAAATGAGAGTAAAACTCGAGTCTAGTGCTTCCAAATGTATGTGAACATGGCCTTAGGATCGTACCGGAATACAAACTGTGTTACCATAGTGGGTTGTGCTCAAGGTTTAAATACTTGCAGATTGCCTGGTCCAGATTATTGTTGTCACATGGATAACTATATAACGCGTGTAGAACGGTTGTAAATGATTACATACGAGCAATAACGTCGCATTGCTTGGTTGCTGGAGTGTTGATTGGCATACTTCATTGTCAAATTTACAGCTTGTCATCTATTTGACTTGCATATACTATGGTGACTGCAAATTAACGATGCATTTGTGTGACTGTATTGGGTGTGCTATTGTGTTTTCACAAACATGGATACAAATGTCAAACTGGCAAAGAGCTGTGCGCAGACTATCTATAAAGTCACAGATGTATTTCATTGAAATATCGCTACCATGTAGAAATGACTTTGCTTCTGTCATTATTTTTCGTGTAGATTATTTGTTTCTTCAAATTGTTTTTATATGTTGCAGTTGAAATATCATATTGTTTAACGCGATTCTGTGTCATCGAGGAAAGGAAATTTACCTAAGTTTTTTTTAAACTGTAAACGATTCTATATTTATGTCTCCAGTAACATTCTCAACTGTCTATTTCTATCCATATACATTGTTTGTAATCGTGCTAACTGTTGGTACCGTGGATATTAATGTTAATTTAACATGAGTGAGTGAATACTTGATGGAAACACACTACGGTGTGGCTATCACAGCTCTGGGGACCGAGTATCCACCGGAATAAGTGGACAACTCTGCAGCTGAGCAGAGCAGGGCACTCACTTGTCCTGACAGTCAGAAATGGCTGTCAAAGGCAGAGTTAAAAGACCACTGGGTGAATGTGGAAGGCAAGGGGAAACCACCACATTATCTTCCCAAGATTTCATGGCGACACACATTTCAGAAATAGTGAACGACGTTAATGGCTGTCTTAGGACATCCTCGTCCGGTAGGGACAGTCATGAGCCACAGGTGACACCAGACCGTCATCCAGCTACTGATGGCAAAACTAAAACAATAACTAAACTAAATAAATTTAGAGTAGGAACGTGGAATGTTAGGACATTAAATGAGCTAGGAAAGTTAAACAATGTTCTAAGAGAAATGGAAAACATGAAAATGAATATACTAGGCATAAGTGAGATGAGATGGAATGGATCTGGCAAAATTATAACCGACAAACACACAATAATTTATTCTGGAGGGGACACACATGAAAAAGGTGTAGGAATAATATTTGATGAAAATACAGCCAAATCTATGACTGGATACTGGTGCATTTCAGATAGAGTTATAATGGTCAAAATCAAAGGCAAACCAATAGATATAAATATTATACAAGTATATGCACCAACAACAAACAGTAGTGATGAAGATATACAAAACTTTTACGATGAAGTTGAAATGGCAATAGCCCAAATTGGATCACAAGAAATAAAAATAATACTGGGGGATTTTAATGCAAAAGTAGGAAAGGGAAAAATAGAGGATATAGTGGGGAATTACGGTTTAGGTACAAGAAATGAAAGAGGAGAGAAACTAATAGAATGGGCAAATATTAATGATATGATAATTGGAAACACATGGTTTAAACACCATAAAAGACGACTATACACATGGAAAAGCCCTGATATGAAAATACACAACCAAATTGACTACATACTTATTAATAAAAGATTTAGAAATGCATTAATTAATGTAAAGACATTGCCTGGTGCTGACGGTAACAGTGATCATGTACCACTATGTGAACAAATAAAAGTAAGATTAAAGAGAGGGGAAAAAATGGTTAAAAACTTGAGACTTAATAAAGAGGTTCTGAAAGTAGATAAAGAAATTCAAGAACAATACAGAGTGACTGTGAAAAATAGGTACAATGCAATAGCTAAAATACAGAGTATAGATGAACAATGGGAAATGTTAAGGGACTCCATTCATCAAACTAGCAAAGAAATATTACCGGAGAGAAGCCAAAAAGCTAAGAAAAATGAATGAAGAAATCTTAAGGTTGATGGACAAAAGGAAACAGAATAAAAATGACAAACAAGAGTATGCTAAGATAAATAAAGAAATAAGAGATAAATGTGTGAAGGCAAAAGAAAGTTGGTTAAATGAGCAATGCAGAAAAATTGAATTAAATTCCATTAAAGATCAAAAAAGTATGTACAGACAAATCAGCGAGCTCACAGGAAGAAAAATAGGAATAAATACAGGGTGTTTGAAATCAAAAACAGGACAGACTTTATTGGAGGAAGGTGCTATAATGAAGAGGTGGAATGAGTATATAAGAGAATTATATAATGGAGAAAGGGAAGAATTAACAGAAGAAAGTAACTTAAAAGGCCCACCTATTCTAAAAGAAGAAGTCGCTGATGCTATGAAACATATGAAGACAGGAAAAACAGCTGGGCCAGATGAAATCACAATAGAAGAATTAGAAGTGTTGGGACAATTTGGAGTAGATATATTAACCAAAATGTTGAATGATATTTACAGTAGTGGATATTTACCCAGTGATATGCTGAAATATGTATTTATAGCTATACCAAAAAGACCATGAGCAATTGATTGTGAAGATTTTCGTACAATTAACCTCATAAACCATGTCACTAAGCTTCTACTCAGAATTATAATTAGAAGAACAAGAAAGAAAATAAAAATGGAAATTAGTGAAGAACAGTATGGTTTTATGGAAGGAAAGGGTACAAACAATGCAATATATATATATTACGAACACTAATAGAAAGATCAATAGAGAAACAAAGAGACATATATTTATGCTTCATAGATTATACTAAGGCATTTGATAAAGTAAAACATGATGAGCTGATTAAAATGTTGGAAGATATCAACATTGATGGGAAAGATTTAAGAATAATAAAGAATATTATATACTGGAACCAAGTAGCAGCAATTAAAATGGGAAATAAAGAGGGTAGTTACGAACAGATAAAGCTAGGAGTACGACAGGGGTGTGTCTTGTCACCCGATCTCTTCTCCCTGTATAGCGAAGTAATAATGAGAGAGATCAAAGAGAAACCAGGAATACTAATAGGAGGATATAATATAAACAATATACGCTATGCAGATGACACAGTATTGCTAGCGGATAATGCAACAGACCTACAACAATTGTTGGACAGTGTAGTAACAGAGAGTGCACAGAAAGGACTGTCCTTGAATATCAAGAAAACAGTAACAATGGTGATATCAAAGAAAATGGGGACGCCAAAATGTGACATAGAAATAGAAGGGGAAATTCTCAAACGGATAAGTGGATAATTTTAAATACCTAGGGGCACTTATAACATCAGATGGAAGATGTACAAAAGAGATTAAGAGCAGAATAGGGCAGGCAAAGACAGCATTTCAGAAAATGAAGAGTATCTTATGCAATAAGTCGCTATCAATGAATGTAAGAAAGAGAGTACTAAAATGCTATATAGAACCAGTTTTGCTGTATGGCAGCGAATCTTGGAATGTAAATGAACAAATTAGGAAGAACTTAGAAGCAACAGAGATGTGGTTTTTAAGACGAATGTTGCGAATTCCTTGGATTGCCAGAGTAACTAACAACGATTGCCTGAAAGAGGCTAATGAAACTAGAACACTATATACAACAATAAGAAAGAGACAAACATCTTTCTTTGGTCATGTGATGAGAAGAGAGGCATTGGAGAACATCGTGACAACTGGAAAGATCGAGGGGAAGAGAGGCAGAGGCAGACCAAGAGAAATGATGCTGGACGGACTGAGACGGTGGCATGGAGGAATATCATCAGCAGAGTTGATCCAGAACACCATAGACCGAGATCTGTGGAGAGCCATGAACGCCTACACCAGCCGGCACGGCACTTGATGATGATGAGTGAATACGGTATAATCTAGAATCTAGATTATATTCTTTGTGGACGAAATCTTAATAATTCAAAATCCTTTATCAACACTATACAATTGTCATTCTTTTTTGGAGTAAATAGAATTTTTGAGGCAATCGGATCCGAAAGAAAATATTTACTGCACAATGTAAACATCCATCACTGTTAAAGACATGCATCACTCAGCCAAAACAGATATGTCCTCAATCGATACTGGATTGGGGCAGGGATGTGTGCTCTTCCCTGGTATATTGAACATTTATATGGACATAATATCTCTAGAAGCAAGCCTTAAAAAAAAAAATAACTTATTCAGAAAATGTCGTACTCTCTACATTAGGCGCTATAATTGATCCAGAGAAACAATGCATTTTATGTGCAAGCAATCACATTCTGTTTTACAGCAAGAAGGGAAGACTACAGAATTATATTAATAAGCTGAGTCCAACATGCAATAGATACAATATGAATACAGTAAAACCTCAGTTTTCGTTGCCTTCGGTTATCGCCGATTTCGGGTTTCGTTGATATTTTTCGCGAAAAATGTGTCTCAGTTTTCATCGGTTGCCTCGGATTTCTTCAGCGTGCCCACATGACCTCGCTGCTAATTTTGCGAAAACAAAGAGACCCACGAGTTCTTCTGCTCTGTTTGGCGCTGTTTTTCGTCTTGTGAGCTTCATTGGCTTATAATAATATACGAGAGTGGCATTAAGATTTGCTGAAATGGGCCGCATGTACAGGAAAGCGTCATCCACGATACGTTCTATTGTAGCGAAAAGGGAAGCAATAAAGGAGGCTAATGTAGCGAAAGGCATGAATGTGCTAACGAAACAGAGATGTCAAACAGTTGAAGCTGTCGAACAGTTATCAATAATTTGGATAAATCAAAACCAGTTAGATTTCGATTCTGTTTCGGAGGCAATCACATGTGAAAACGCCAGACTGTTGTTGGCCGATCTCATTAAGACAATACTTGGGACGAGTACTAGTGTACTTAGTGATTTTAAGGCCAGCAGAGGATGGTTTGAACAATTCAACAGGTGCACTGTCATACACAGTGTTACTAGGTGCGGCGAAGGTGCGAGTTCGGACAAGTCTGGGGCAAAAAACTAGTATTAACACTATATTTATTATCTAAAAAATGTGTTTTTGGTATGTGTTTTGGAGTGTCTAGAACAAATTAATTGGATTTACATTGATTCATATGTGGAAAAATGCCTCGGGTTTCGTCGTTTTCGGATTTCGACGATTGATTTCGGATAGATTATCGACGACAATCGAGGTATTATTGTACAGGAAGGCCCCGGTTAACGTCGGGGTTACGTTGTTGGAAAACGCGATTTTAAGTGAAACGATGTATAGCGAAACAATATTTCCCATAGAATTAAATGAAATACAGTGTATTATGTAATGTTTAATTTGTTGGTTGTTGATATTTATTGGCTAAATAGAAGTAGGTTGGAGGGCGAGTCGTAGAGTTATTGGGACGTAGAGGCATTAAAACCATGACTCGCTCTAAAACTATCAGCACTACTAGTACTGCTCTCACCCGCTTTATTAGCAAGAGCTTCATAGAGATATTGTGCTTTCTCTTGGAAAGCCATCAAGGATAATATATGGGACAAACGCCCGTTGCAATGAAGTCGATACTGTCGACTTTTAAGCGACTTGTATTAAGGGTAGCCATTTTGTTCACAGGCATATTCCGTTGGTTCTGGTCTTCAAACCAGATGGCCAATAGTTCTTTCATGTTCTCCATAAGAGTACTTCTGGTACGAGTGCTCTTGGAAGCACTCAAAGGGGTTACGTTCTTAACACCCTCTTTGATTTTGTTAGCACCTCCACGAATTGTCCTTACCGTGGTTGAGATAAACTATGGACGTTACCGATATCCACAGCCCGATCCCCAGCCTCAAAACGACGTAACACATCTAACTTCATCTCAAGAGTTCCTGGTTCTCTTACAACCAGACACAGTATCAGCACTTACTGTGCGCTTTGTACTCATAATTATGGGTGATGACACGATACAATCCTGGAAAAACGTACTACACAAAATGTGAAATGTCGACGTTAACGCAGCATAGCAACACAAGTGACGGCGTTATGGCGGAACGTAGCGACGTAAAGTGAAGTTATGTGCCATTGTGGCAAGGACGTTGTAGCGAAACGACGTGAACCGAAGCGACGTATAGTGGGACCTTCCTGTATAACCAATTCGTCCTGCAAAGGGCATAACATTTTCGTCTTCAAGCAGTAATTCTGGAGATCGCTAAAATGTCCTCGAGCTTCTTTTTTCAAGGGGAGTAATCGTTACCATGCACACATGAAAACACAAATATATGCGTTGTTCCCCCTGATTTGATTATATTAGAATCCTCACATTCGTGTACACATGCGAGGTATGGCTATGTGTGAATTTTCGTGGGTTCGTGTGTGTGTGTGTGTGTGTGTGTGTGTGTGTGTGTGTGTGTCACCGCCTCACTTTCACATATAGTAGAGGGCTGCAACTCCAGCCCAAGGGATACCATTGAGTCGCGCAGGACCCGAGTAATCTAGAACCTTCTCAAAAGAGCTGGTCACCAAGTCCATGATTCCGTGGACACTGATGTGGCCCGCCTAATGCGGGGTCCACGAGGAACTCGGACAGAGTTACCGCCCGTGTCGAGTTAGGACACGCGGAGACCGGCAGAGGACAAACGGACTGGAGAGAGACAACAAGGCCTGCCTGAGAGGGACTCATAGATATTCATAGATATACTTAGGCTAGATAGTGTGCTAGATTGTTGTATGACAACTATATGTTTGATGTTTAACTATCTGTGATATGTATTATAAGAGAGCGCGGGTCTGTTTACCCACTGCGCCAACTGTACACTTTATACAATAAATGTTCTATATCCTAGCGAACAGTGTATTGTTGCCTGTATGAACCCGAACCGTTATTTAGATAAGAGTAAGATGATGACAGGCTTTTTGGGGGCTAGTTTTCCGGTTTTGGCATAGAATGTTTTCTTAAAAACCTGTTAAATGCCATGTAAAATTAATTATTTAATCATATCACATTGAATTTTGGTAACACATTGATTTATTTAAATCAAAGAAATTGTTAACGTTACAAATTTACATAAAACTAGTAGCTATCTAGCGATAAAATAGAAGTAATCTGAGTCCCTCGGCAATGTCTCACCATTGCCTCCACAGTGCCTCATTATTTTGATTCTGTAAACAATTTTTTTTTTGACATGTTACTATTTTGACATTTTTTGTGTGACAGTGACTAATGTTTTCTCGCTCCACAAGCAGATTGTTCCGCAACAAGTACCGCGTCCAACCGATGAAACCTTTCCAACAGTGACGAGAGTACAAGACAACATCGAGGAGTTCTTAAATCAAAAGCTAAGTTTCACCCCATACTCACTGTACTTCTAAGCTGTACTTCTCATGTTTCATCAATGTATTATTTTGTATCATATTGATTTCTTTGCATATTCATGACCTTGTCACCAACATAACCTTGCATTTTGATTTACACATTAATAATTAAGGGAGTTAACCAAATTTTCGACCACACAACATATTTTTCTAAGGGATTTAACTCTATAAATTATACAAACAAGTAAAATACAAAATGTCTAGTTTAGATAAATGCATTGAGCAAGGAATAAAGTTAGGTTATAAAGAAGAGCAACTGTCAGAATGGGCACAGAAAACGCACGCAGAAAACATTGCCCGTGAAGAAAGAGCGATAGAACGAGAGGAAAGGAAACTGCAAATGGAAGCCGAAGAAAAGAAATTACAAATGCAAATGCAAGCAGATGAAAAGAAATTGCAAATGGAAGCCGAAGAAAAGAAATTACAAATGCAAATACAATCAGATGAAAAGAAATTACAGATGGAAGCCGAAGAAAAGAAATTGCAAATGTAATTGCAAATTGAAGAGAAGAAAATACAATTACAGGCTCAGGAAAAACAGATGGAGCTTGAGGCCGCCGCCAAACAGGCCCAATTAAATGCCGAGACACAGATTAAACTAAAACAGATGGAAATGGAGTCCAACACAGAAATATCAGTAAATAAGTTAAGAAGCAAAGAAGAAGAACAAAAATATAATAAATATAAAGGTCTCGTGAAGGCTTTCTGTTCAGGAGATTCCATCTCCGCCTACTTAGAAAATTTTGAGTGTCTCATGTCTCATCATAAAATCATTAAATCAGATTGGGCATTTATCCTAATGAGAAACTTAGCTCTTGAACCACTAAAAGTAATAGAGACAATACCACAGGAAATGCGAAAAGACTATGAGTACCTAAAACAACGCATTCTCCAACATTTTTCTTTAGACACTGCAGGTTACCAACAACAATTTGCCAAATTATCTCCACAACCAAACCAAACCTTTATAGATTATGTCAGTACAGTCCAAGACATATGCACAAAATGGATTAACTAGGCTAAAACCAACAATAGCCATGATAAACTTAAGGAGCTTATTATAATAGATAAAATAGTTAGCACCATCCCCACACCTTTTGCCAAGTTCTTAAAACAAATGGACTGTAAGAGCATTCAGGAAATAGAGGCAAAGGGGAATGCATTTTTCACAGCAAATAGAGATATTTTTCAGCTCAACATAAGTCACAATGATACAGCAGCTGCAGTAGTGAACACCAAATACTCCAAACAATCACAGAGTAGATTTAAACCACGATCCAATGTCGGTAAAGTAGTACAATGCCAATATTGCAATTACCATCACGACAGTTACGGGATGTGCGACAAATCACCCACCTACCCTCAACACCTTAAAAAAATGGTGGAGAAGCAAACAGCTAAACGCATGGCTTACCACAGAGCAATTAAATGTTATTTCTGCAATAGCTGGGGTCACTATAATAAGGATTGTGAAGGCCGAAAGTTATTGAAACAGGCCAATGCTGCATTAGTAGAAACGTCGTCTGACGAAGAGCTTGAGTCACTGAATGAATGTGACAATCAACACGACAATGAAAGCGAGCTTGGGAATGCTGTACACATCATAAACACCATAACAGACAGTAAGTGCAACACCTGTACGAAGTTCCAACTTGACACAACACTACATTGTGGACACACGATCCCTATTTCAAATGAAACAGCTAACGCTGCTTTGTCATCTACAGGCAAGCTAGTTTTTTTTACAGGGTTTGTTAACAACAAAAAGTGCACGTTAATTCGTGATTCCGGCGCAACGCTCTGTGGGGTTAGGAAAACATTAATAGACGCTAAAGACTACACAGACAAACATGTGACGTGTCGCACATTCTCAAGTACGATAGAGAAATACCCCCTTGCTTTGGTCGAAATTCAAACACCGTTCATATCTGGGCAACTATTGTGTGCTATCCTTGAAAATCCAGTCGCGGATATTATACTTGGTAATTTACCCAACATACATCCATGCTCTGAAAGAGAAATCAAAAGGTGGGAGCAAAAACACGGTATCCACCACACAAATAGCGACGCAAAAGAGAAACACCATTCTCGCTTGTCTCAAGCTGCCAAAATACCAAGGGAGACAACCACTGAGGTAATTCAAAAAGAATTTACCGAGGTGTACAATGCAGGGGCGGTCGAATCTAGAAACGATACGACCGAATTAAAACCTCGAATTGAGGATGCTACCAAACTACCAAGTACCGAACCTGTAAATGTGCAACAAAACACACAACACACAAACATAATAACACGACAGACAACCCACAAAACCAACACGGACCAACTGCAGGAATCATTAGAAATAGTAGCGCCAAACTCAACTAACATCACTTTTGGTAATGAACAGAAATCAGATACAACACTTGCACCATACTTTAAATTAGGTGGACTTAAACCAAAAGTTACTAAAAACGCATCGTGGACATTTAAGCTACAGAATAACATCTTAACTAGATTTTACACAACAAACCAGTCCACGACACAGCAAATAATGTTACCACAAGCACATCGAAACAAAGTGCTAAAAATAGCCCATGACTCCCCTTTTGGAGGTCATATGGGATACGAAATGACCAGGGCAATTGTCCTGACCAAGTTTTATTGGCCAAAGTTCGACCAAGACATTAAAACATTTTGTACATCTTGTGATATATGTCATAAACTTGTCAAGGGGAATAATCCTCCTACATTCTCTGTAAATGGAAAGTTGAAATTATTCCATGTAAATATGTTGAAACCATACTATGCTAGACAGGACAATGAGACAAATGAACAGACGCAACTAACTGTTGACGGAGACGAAACGACAATTTCCCAACGGAATGACACCTCGACAAACGAAGCATCGTTAACGACACATTCTTACGACGACGAAAACGACGAAGACATATGGACATTACCGACAATCTGTGATATCGACAATGACGACAAATTTGACGACATATTGACGATTGATCTCAACGACGACGACAATGACATCGAAGACAATTTACAAACTGTAGCATCTGTGATAAATCAGACAGACCTGGACAATACTGAAATCCCTGTGCCAATTATGACTGACGACGGAAGTATAAAGGACATACATATCTCTGACACTTTGTCACAACAACAGCGACAGGACATTTTGACGCTCCTAGACGACTATAAGACTATCTTTTCCAACAAACCTGGACGCACTGATAGAATAACACATTCAATTGTGCTAACAGATCTGAGACCGGTCAAATGTAGACCATATTCTATTCCTCTCCATTACAGATCTAATTTAGATAAAGAAATTTTAGATTTAGAGAAGAATGGCATTATTCAAAAATCTATGTCTCAATATTCTTCACCGATTGTCTTGGTGAAAAAGAAAGACCAGACAATCCGCTTGTGCATCGACTATAGAATATTAAATACCAGAACAACAACGGATGCAGAGCCTATGAACAGTTGTGAAGATCTTATTTTAGATATGGCTCAATCATCCTTATTTTCTAAGACAGATTTAGCGAAAGGATATTGGCAAGTTCCACTACACCCGTCTTGTAGACATATAACAGCGTTCGCAACACCTCTCGGTTTATACGAATGGCTATATCTTCCTTTTGGCCTGAAGAACGCACCGGCCACATTTGTGAGACTAACAAGATTGTTATTACACGGAATTAATGATGTAGTTGGTTATATTGATGATATATGCGTCCATTCCTCTGATATGACTTCTCACTTACTCACCCTAAAGCAAGTCTTCAACCAAATCTCTCTCTTTGGACTTACTATCAAACCTTCCAAGGTTGAAATAGGCTATACACAAATAGACTTCCTTGGTCATAGAATTTCTGAAGGAAAATTGTTGACTGATGATAAAATTGTTTCCAAGATCCTTAACCTAGAAGTACCTACCACAAAGAAGCAGATTAGAAGTTTACTAGGTCTGATTAACTATTATTCTAAATTCATTCCACATTGGGCAGAACTCACCTCAGTCTTCTCTGATATGTTAACTAAAGATCATCCATCAAAAATTTGTAAAAGTACCAGCTTAGATGATGCAATGTGTAGGTTGAAACATATTTTTTCTAATCCACCAGTCTTACGATTACCCAACATAAATTTACCCTTTATTTTGACCACAGATGCGAGCGCTATCGCAATAGGAGGATGTTTAATGCAGGAAGTGGATGGCGTACGACACCCGATCCTCTACGTAAGCCGCAAACTGAAGAAGGCTGAGACTCGTTATGCCACAGTTGAATTGGAGTGTTTGAGCCTTTTGTTCTGTATATTGAGATTATCTAAGTTCCTCTTGGGAAGCCACTTTGTGGTCCTCACAGACATTTCGCCATTATTAGTCCTTAACCATGGGTCGCCCAAAAACAACAGGTTACAAAGATGGTGTCTTCTACTTCAGGACTTTGACTTCGAAATTCGCCATTTTAAGGGCACCGATAACATAGTGGCTGACCTTTTATCACGGCAGACAAATGCGCCAATAGAATGACTCTAATCACATTGGCCAGTAGCCACACTATAAACTGTGATACTTTTAGTCCGTTACATATAACAGTGTGAATCTACACCTGCTAGAGTACTCTCAGTGATTAGGTGAATTACGACACCCATAAACATACGTGAAGAGCTATATTGTAAAAACTATACCATCAAATGCCTAAGCTCTAGAACGATTCCAGCAAGAAACAGTAACTGTGTTTATTTCAACCAATTATATCAACCAGTGAACTATCTCTGAACACTGTAATATTTCATACGGGACAGTGAGAGCAATCCATACTTGCTGTTGCTACAAATCTTTGCAAACAGCCGAAACAGAACAACATCGACGACAACACTCAAGAGACAGCCATACTAACTTTAACATTCATGGCATAACACACGAACGAAGGGACGTCAACGCGCACATCATCGTTGGAGTTATGTAATTAATTAGTTTACTATTAAATATGTATTAGATTTCCATTAATGATGTATATAAATTGTGTTAACCTATAACTTGTACATATTCTACTTTAATATTACAGACGGTACCATTCATAGGCTAAATAACCGTCCTATACAAGTGTCTCTAGTTAAATTATAACCTATTTTTCATTCATCGTACAAAAAGTACGTATTTTCTTAAAGGGCAAATATCGCCTAGCCCATTTTTTCTAAGGGCAATAACGCTTACCTCAACTTTAAGTATATATTTTAGCCAATTACTATTTTGAATGAAAGATGAGTGAATGACTGCGTGAAAGGATTAAATGAGAGAACGATACACTTGGCGGACAAATTGTACGCAAAACGTATTCATTGTAATTTGTCTGCGTCTTCCATGTAAAAGTGCATGACTTGTCTAATTTGTCAATACATGTATAGAACTTAGTTTAGTAGTGAGTTTAATTTAGTAATTATTGTAATATACTTAGTTTAGCAGTTAGGATACATCTAAGCACCACTACTTGGAATGCCTAGTCAGGTATTGCACACAGAGCAGTATTACATGATTGAGGTTATCCCAACTCGTGACGCTTGGAATTACACCACACATTCAGCACGCACGTTACACAAACCTCAAAACTCAACACTATCAATTTAAAATACAGTCACTTTATTAGAAACATCAACTTATTAGTTAACACACTAACAAGCCAACAGGGACACATGTAGTCTGAGGGGGATAAAAGAACAAGGTAACTACATATTTAGCATTATATAACATACGGGAGTAAAAGTGTATAGAAATACACACACAGATCAAGATTTGAAGGTGTACTTATTTAGCCAAGACTTCGGTCTTGTTAACCCTCTGTTATATAGGGGTTATTTGTCTGGGTACCATTTCGGGTACTATGAGAAGGGCGAGTTGTAAATACAACTACTAAAACGCCACGTAACTTCGGTCTGATAAGCATATTTAAGCACACGAGAGACAGGGATCTCTGCACCAAATCAGACAAGTGTTGTATGGTAGAATACATGAGTTTTTAGTGCTAGTAGGTAGGTTACCAGGTTACTATCCACCAAACTACAAACACCAACTTTATGTGATTCGGTGACAGAATTAGAACGGATCTAATTACCCAACAACAAATCATGTCAGGGGGGAGGGGGGATCCTGTCACCGCCTCACTTTCACATATAGTAGAGGGCTGCAACTCCAGCCCAAGGGATACCATTGAGTCGCGCAGGACCCGAATAATCTAGAACCTTCTCAAAAGAGCTGGTCACCAAGTCCATGATTCCGTGGACACTGATGTGGCCCGCCTAATGCGGGGTCCACGAGGAACTCGGACAGAGTTACCACCCGTGTCGAGTTAGGACACGCGGAGACCGGCAGAGGACAAACGGACTGGAGAGAGACAACAAGGCCTGCCTGAGAGGGACTCATAGATATTCATAGATATACTTAGGCTAGATAGTGTGCTAGATTGTTGTATGACAACTATATGTTTGATGTTTAACTATCTGTGATATGTATTATAAGAGAGCGCGGGTCTGTTTACCCACTGCGCCAACTGTACACTTTATACAATAAATGTTCTATATCCTAGCGAACAGTGTATTGTTGCCTGTATGAACCCGAACCGTTATTTAGATAAGAGTAAGATGATGACAGTGTGTGAGAGTGTGTGTGTGTGAGAGAGAGAGAGTGTGTGTGTGTGTGTGTGTTTGTGTGTGTGAGAGTGTTTGAGAGTGTGTGTGTGTGAGTGTGTATGTGTGAGTGCGTGTGTGTGAGAGAGAGTGTGTGTGTGAGAGTGTGTGTGTGTGAGAGTGTGTTTGTGTGAGAGAGAGTGTGTGTGTGAGTGTGTGTGTGAGAGTGTGTGTGTGAGTGTGTGTGAGAGTGTGTGTGTGTGAGAGAGTGTGTGTGTGTGTGAGTGTGTGTGTGTGTTAGAGTGTGTGTGTGAGAGAGTGTGTGTGAGTGTGTGCGTGTGTGTGTGTGTGTGTGTGTGTGTGCGTGTGTGTGTGTTCTTTAATAACATACATAAATGGGACCAGTGACAGTAATTCCGTCTTTCTATCCCGTAGTTATTTTTCTTTCAAGAAAATGAGTCTGTAACAAGCTTCTTTTTTTTTTAGAGTGTACACCGTCTTTTGATTGTTCCTGAAATTATACTTCACGTATTAGTCCATAACTGGTGTGCCTTTGATGTCTGTTGGCACAATTTCTTCTAACGTCAACCGTTTTCAAAACCTTGACGTTCTTAGTGGTCATAGATCCTATAATTCTGCCTACCTGTTGGTTATTCAGCACATGTTTAGAGTTCCAATTACACTCTCCGTTGAGGTTTTTAGCTCTTTCAAATTTCAGGAAGGTCGTTTGTTTGTTTTTTCCCTCCATTATTATCCGTTTTTTCTTTTAGAGTTTCTTAGTTAGCATCTTAAGAATTCATTGTCATCTTCCTAGTCCAGTCCCATCTCATCCGTCAGCTTGAGCTGAGTCAGGAATCAGCACGCGGGACATTCGCTTATATGTTCCGATCTCACCTTTAACAACCAGCGAGGGGTCCCAGTACTGATGGCACAAAATGCAATCTGATTATATATCCGTTTGGTCTTTTCCGGAGTTCTGAATGTCGACCAGATCCCTTGATTGCCCTCTGCCGCACCATTCTGCATCTGTTTGTTTGTTTGTTTGTTTGTTTGTTTTTTAAAACTATACACATGACCCCAAGAGTCCTTGACTACACCTGCCTTATCGGACATTAACAATTCACCAGCGGTTCAAATTCACCCAATTTTCCCGAATTCTCGATGTCAACAACCTTCCAACACACCAGCATGTCCTGTGGAAAAGATCCAATGGACACTCCTTATTGTTGATTTTCTTTTAATTATTCGTCAGCTATTCAGGTTTTCTAAGAAATTAGCACCCCTTCTCCCGCCTCTTTCACTATTTACCATATAATGAGGGAAATGGCTTTCAGAATTATCACACTAGTTGTAAACACATAGGATTTGTCTCTTCATATGCCCCCTTCTTGCTAGGATCAGATCTAGATCCGAACACAAACATCCTTACATGTGTTGCGGCACGCGTTATTGTGTCTTTAAACAGCAGTCATTCATAGTTGGTTAAAAAGTAATCACCCTATCAATCGTGAATGTTTCAACTACAAGTACGCTTGAAGAGTCAGCATGCCAGAGGAATAGTCACTGTCATACTACACTTATACTCAGTGTCTGCATATATGTTCGGGCAACGTTCATGTTTGGCATGAATTGTTCGTCTCGTTTCATTGCAATCATTTCCAGCAACAGTAAAGTACTAATTCAAATAAAGAGCTTAACCTATGTGCGAAGCAATGACATTGCAACTGAGATTGTAATTGTTTTCTAACCGATCTTCTTAAATGTAGTATCAAAGTAAACGGAACTTCTTTCACACAACCAGTGTAGATAACTATTTAGGAACCCTGTAAACAGGAAATGGAAGATGTATTGAAAAAATTGTAATTTAAAAAGTAAAAACAGTGAAATAATATGTGCAGTAAATCTTTATCAATGTAGGTGAGAAAATAATGTTAAATAGTCATACTGAGCCATTCCCGGAAAACCGGGAGTGAATCATGAACAGATAACAGACTTGTAGAGATGTTGTTGAGATGTTGTTTTATAGACACATTATTTTAATCGAACTTGTTACCCGCATCAGAAGAGGATAAGTGACAATCCACAATGGTTGGACACATTCTTTAGTGTGGGACACTGTGGTATATCGTCACAATGGGAAAAATTGAGGTGAAGATATGAAGAAGGAGACAAGGAGAGAAAAGTGTAGTCAGTCTGGCATCATGGCCTGGACGAACATCAGTATCTCAAATGATTGGTATTAAACGGGGCAAATGGCTGACGAGCGATACGAGGTAATCAAAATCATTTTAAATAGTTACATCCAGCCAATCCATAGGGCATGGACTATTTACTCAAACAACAAGAACAAAAAAAAATTGAAAATATCAACCATGTAAGCCAATACTACCTTTCTCTCGAACATTTAACATAAAAAATGTTTTTTTTACTTTAAAAAAACCCAAACATCGGATGACATAAGGTACCCAACCTCTGTTGTTGTTGTTGTTGTTGTTTTGTTTGTTTGGTTTTTCCTAAATTGAGGCATTTACTTTGCTTATTTGAGTATTTGGCTGATCTTTTCTATGACGTAATTCAACTTGAATCATTCATTCTTCCATTTAAATTCTGCAATACATCTCCCATTCCCTGACAAACGCACAGACGCACACCCCTTAACCATCAAAGCCCCGCCCATGCCTATTTCACAATCTCACGAAGCGAAATCAGCCAGCGAATTGCTTTCCTCGTGGCAACAAGCCCTATGTGGCCAAGTGTTCAACGGCTCCCGATAGCTGCAAATACGTTTATCACACACCCCACTTCTGCCAGACATGCATAGACCAGCCCACTTCCTAAAGGGACTTCACTGGCAATTCGGGAACACACTAACCTTACGCCGCGGTGTTACCTTTTCAAATACCTTTTCAATAAAATAAAGGACAATCTGTAGGACAGACACTAATGGGCTGGGCTTGGATGGCTACTTCGTGTGCACCTTTGCGCATATCAGGGAAGGGGTGGGGTGGAATAAAAAAGGGTGGCGACGGCCTGTATTTTAATTTAGGGAGAGTTTATACCGAGCTGGCTCTGAATAGACATAGTAGTTTATACCGAGCTGGCTCTGAATAGACAGAGTGGTTTATACAGAGCTGGCTCGGAATAAACGGAGTAGTTTATACCGAGCTGAAGTATGAAGCTGTTTAAATATCAAGAATAATTTTCCAGATTGGTATCCCCAATAAAAATAATTGTGTCCCCATGCGAGTTAAAGAATTGTTAACTTGCGTTTCTGTACTCTTACTGTTTACAGGCTTCCATCTTTAATTTATGTTGAATTAGGACACATAATCGCGCAACCAAATTCTCAAATAGCACAGAAAATTCAAGTCGTTTGCATGGCAGAGAAAGATCAACCCCAAGTTGCTTTTCTGGGTATTTTTACGTTCCGTATTTTAACATTGCTTTCTAAACGAGAAGTGAGAGAACATAAACAGCTAAATAACTGCAGACCCCCGATTGCTATTATATTGTTGTTGTTGTCTTTGGCGACGGCATTACGAAAGTAATTTAAAATCCCGCACATCGAGTACGAAACGCAGCAGCGAGCAATTTGGAAGCAGAACGCCTTTCGTTTATGTCCATTCAATGGTATGAATTGATTTGTTTGGTTGTTTTGGGATGTGAGGTTTAAAGATTGAGCACAACACACTACTGGCAACGCTGGTCGTATTCCGACACGAATCCAAGGCTAATCCACGTCAGATTGGAAGCACTAGACTTGAGTTTCTTGCCAAGAAATCATAAACAGCACAAAAATGCTGGGGTTGTCTGTGACGTCCTGTAAAGGGTAAGCAACTAACTTGTTTTTGGTAATGCACGGTAGGGTCTGGAAACGGTGACAGTAATTACACTTTCGTAATTAGTTTTCGTGTACATTATCCTTTTATGTTTTAATGAGATGTATGCTTTATCCTCCATCTGATGACTCTTTGATCTGCACTTTTTGTCAAGCAATAAAACTATAGCTAATTAGCCCAGCTGAATCACGACCTCTTTATATTCTGGTATTCACTCCGCAGATACGAAGTTTCAGTCCTGGCCTTGCACACACTGCTGGTGCTTGGGCTTGGAGAAGCAGACGAAAGTTCTTAAACAGTCCATAAGGATAAGATACTTTTGAATGAGGTCGGCAGAAATGTACCTACACTAACCTTACTGGATAGATCCACGTTCTCTTCGAGATTCATGCAATAGGAACAGCAGTGCAACGGACTAACGAACTAGCAATCAATCTGTAAGAGGATTCGCAAACAAACTATTAACACTACCACAAAACAATAAACTGCGGTATAGGATGGGGTGGAGCGGGTGGGGTGTTGCCTTGAGCGTGAGGGATTCAGGCCGCCTGGCTAGTGTAGTCATCGTGATTTGTGCAGGCTACGGATTTCTTTTTGCGCCCGAAGAAATAATACTCATCACCTAACCAAGGATTTGAATCCGGGTCTCTTAAATGGAAGCCTATCGTTCTAGCCAACCAGCCATACGGTCCTCATAGCACCATTAGCACTAATTTATTTGTGTGTGGAATGAACTCAGTATAATTTAACAGTTTAGCTCCAGTTTGCAGTCTACTAGGGCCAGGTTTGATCGCAACGTCTTGCAAAGACCACACAACATTTGTTTAAAAGTGTTTTGAGATCTCAGCCGGTAACTTTTTATCTGAAAGCTATTGTTCATTTTCAACTTTTCTTGTCTTTCAAGTTCATCTGACACATACTTCGATAATTCTGTGTTAGTGAGACCACACTGTTTAGAAGTTTCTAAATATTGTGCACGGAGTTTAGCTGTTTCGGCCATTGCATAATAATGCGTCTGGGAACCAGTAGGTAAGAACTACCTATAGTTAACACGCAGAGATATATACCACAGAATGAGTAGGCAAGGAGAGTAACTGGTAATCAAACCAACACTTTAAATATTAAATTGGTTAATAAATACATACACGCAAGGTAAATACCAATGGTCAACCTAAATGTTCCGCAAAATAAATCAATTATTTTTAATTATTACACTCATAATAATTTTTGCAAATATATGATGGATGTTTGCTAGGGGTGGGAACACGATGATAAGTATTGCAAATATGCAACTTTAGAACTATAATATACCGGAGTGAGCAACCTAATTGTGATATGTTAATTTGAGATTGGGGATAAATATCCCCAAATCGTTGTTTACGACTACTGATTGAAAACCAGAAATAGCCCGCAAGGTTCCCTAGTAGTGGATCAGACACATCGTGTAAGATTTCACTAAGGTATCAGGTAATGTTTTCTAGTAGTAGGCCAAGAGAGTACAGGAAAGCACTGCCTTCATAGAGGAGAATGCTCAGTCTGGGAAGACTGAATACGAGTAGTATCCCTGCCACACAGCTCTCCTGATCTGCTGTTAAGTGATATAGAACTATCACCCTTTTGTTTAACGCAGTCACACACACGTAACTCTGATAAAAAATTAAATAACTCGTTTGAAAGTTAAAAGATTATAGTGAATTAATCAGGGAGGGGTGGGGGGGGGTGTGCACAAAGGTTATATTCCGAAATTACACAATTATTAATAACACCATGCATCATTGTCCATACTAATTATAACACATTGGCCATCGGTTTTAATGATTTGCTATCGGTTCTAATCTCTGGCGTAATAGAATTATGATAGATTATTTGGCTGTTAGCTGTGGATTCCTTTTAGGTCTAAGCCATTGGCAGTTGGTGGTCACTGAGGTATCTAATGTTTGTAGTTGTGTACTCAATTTTTGATAGGCCTGGATGGTACAGTTGATTTGCGTGGTCAATGACAGATGAATAGTTCTCACTTTTTCGCTGCAATAGGAAGGAGGGATCTCTGCCGCATTCACTGATGACTTCAACAATCATGATATTGATGTACTTCTTTAATGCACATCATCATGTAGGCCATTCAAGTTATTCCGAACGAATCACATCACAAACCCAGTTCGAATTAAAACTACATGTTGACTGCCCAGGATGCAATTATATCTGTAGCTTATCAAGTATTGAAAATATTTTCCCGTTCCGAGTGTTAATTGCATTCAGGCCATGTTTAATCTGTTGTTGGTCATACGCCAGTGAATTCTCTTGTACAGACATTCCGTTCAGGCGTCTTCTTTTTATTATACCTCGAACTGGCAGGACAAACATCCCACGAACTGGACTAAAACAATAAGTCTCCGTGACCGTAATGAGAACATTGCGTTGTGCGCTAGGGGGGTGTTTTAAGAAGTTCTAAATTTGTAGTTGGGTGGTTCATTGCAAATATCACAGAGATACTAATTCGCGCGGTTTGATAATTCGCTGTCATACTGACTCGAGGGTTCCAGATTAGCTGCAGAAGCAGACAGCGTTGTGCTGATATCGGTGTTTTGAAGCGTCGACTATTTAGAAAGCAACATCAAACTACTGAAATAACATTGCATAGTAAATCAAATACAGTTGATAAATCATGGTGTAGATTACAACAGATTCAATGCCAAACAAGAGATAGGTAATGACCAAACAAACATGGTTGGCGAAAAATGGTAAGTTGGGGTGTGCCACAGTTACAAATTAAAAGTTATATGATAGCAGACATGCTGTATTATATCTTAAATTAAATAGTGATGCATAAGGAAAACTACTGTATATAAGCCAATGGCAATTCGGGAAGTCGCTTAAGACGATTAATCACACAATGGCACTTACTAAGGTAAAGGACATTCAGCTAACATTCAATTAGTCAAACAACTAACTTTTAACTATTCAACCAAAGTCATGCTATTTATATTTCACAATGATTACCGGGATATGTATATCACAGAAATGGCTCTTACATTTCATTTTTTCCATTGCTACCGAAATGGCCAGACTTAGCCGAATGTCATATGTTGTTAATTTGAGGAGAGTTTTTTACACTCCACTTTATTATCTAATTGAGGTATCGCTCCTACTGGCGTTCTAGTGGTTGCGGGTTCACTTCCCAAACCTTCCCAACCCAAATAAGCAAACTTGGAACAAATGTCTCTGTTAGGCTGAATAGAGATCAAGTCCCAGGATACAAAGGCACACATCTGGAAATGGCTCGTAACAAGGTAAAAGTAACTGGTCTTGGTATCCCCTAAGGACTGGGAAGGAGAAGGTTAGATCATTAGATTTAATTCTGTTACTTTACTACCAGGCCGGGGATGTTTCCTCCCTGATAATCCCGCCTCCCTGGTTAAAATAGCGAGTCACCCACCAAGTACTGAAAGTAACAGGTACTTATACACAAATATGTACACTTGAAATATATTAAGATAAATCTACGAGTTTGTCGTGGATTTATTTATAGTGTCGTCCTTGGGGTGAGGGGAATCAACACCCACATTCTTTTTAACCCCCATATCATTATTCTGGAGAATCCACTAGATTCCGTCTACAACACCCCGTCAATCCCTGGATTCCTGTTTCTCTCTCACCACTCACCACTGGATCATGCACCCTCTCATTCTTCCCCAAAACAACATACTACACAACTCTAGCTTCTAAAAATAAATAACAATTTAATTTAATGAAGAAAAGTGTACGTATGTGCGAAGTGTATGTGTAGAATGTATGTCGTATACTCTAGTGTGTCTGCAGAATCAGACCGGACAGCTCAGGAGCAAAGTCTGATCATCCCGGTAATGGCCACACAAAATCATCATAGCTCAGCACACAATGACCTCACCAAACGATGTATCCCTCCTGCCAGATGTTTACTTCCTCCAGTAGCTCTTTGATAACCAAAATACCTGGTCACCAATCACGGATATAGTCCACTACTGATCCCGAATCGATCACACACAATGTTACTAAATGTCCCTACCGTTCTGAGATTTAACAATCCCTGTATCGTGAAAACACGGATCACTGTCACTTGAAACAAAATGATTCATTCCTAAATGTTCTAGAGTTTCACGATTACACAGTTAATGATTACAGTTCAACAGGAATCTAATAACTAAGAAGAACGCTATGTTCGTTGTTCCTGTTCCCCTTATAACCCTTATTGCTCTTTTTACATGTGGTATGGAAAATAATTTCACTCAAATTCCGTGAATCCTATCACTAAGGAGTCATTTCCAGATAGTTATCTGTTTCTGCTCAACAGGGCCATGTTCCTTCAGACCCTCTTGATTATGGGCCCAGTGCAAAAGCCGCTGAATCAAACTTCCTTTACTGAATCATCCAGAATCTTAAACGGTGAATATTCAGCTTGTTTTCTTCACAACCGGAGTGGAACCTGTGAAAGAGAGAACACACCTGGTGAGAGCAACCCGATACTGACCCCTATTAGATGAGTGCAGGTCGACGGCCGCACTCAGAAACATAACAGTGAACTAAACTCTGTCATGGGGCAGAGAAGCTCATCACATCGGTCTGAGTTAGGGTAAGACAAGGAAAGACCAAAGGCGACGTGCAGAACCCCAGTAGACCCCCACTGGAAGATCCCACCATTGGACAATTCCCCCATCCCCTAACTATCCTCAATCTCTCTAAATATCTTCCCACTACAGTATTCTCAACCAGATGAGCTAATTGACATCTCACACTAGTTAATTTAACAACGCGATTGCCTACTGTCGCCGACACTCCTAGAATACCTAACCACAAAGCAACAACACTATGCTCAAGTCCTAAACTCTATCTATCACTAGACTATCCTACATTACTTATACCTAAACGCTATCTAGTGAATACATTATGTACACCAGCTCTATCCTGAATTGAATCTACACATTGCCATGAAAGACACATGCTCATCAACTTTAATTGACACAGAACACAATAGATTCTTTCCAAATTAGAAGAGAGCTAGCCAAACACTTCAGTCTAGTTTAATTCCATTTTTCACACTGGCGGCAAATAAGTTATGTTTCCTCCAGTCGGAGATTGTCCGAGTGACGTCATTCGCTGTCAACAACAGATGGTCTTGGCGGCAACCAAGTCAAGAAGGCGCTTTCCGTTTCATCTTGCGATTCGGGCAAAATAACATGCCGACAATTTTCCTGTGTCCTGGGGAAATCTCAAGGACTTTTGGTTTCGTGTGATCCGATGGAAGTGCCCCCCCCCCCCTCCCTATCAACAAAAGGTTGCAGCTGTCTCTGTAAATCTATCATCTGATCGTTAACTCCAGTGGTCCCGTGACAGATTGCGGGAGGGGGATGTGTCGGTTGGTGGGGTATGTATGTGTCCCTTGGTGTGCGTGTGTGTGGGTAGGTGGGTGTGTGTATGTGGGTGGGGTGATGTATGGGTAGGTGGGAGATGGGCCTCATAACATGGTAATTTGCCTTGTTTATGTTTACAACATTCATTTCACATTGTTTATTTTTCTTCCCATGTAAATGTATAATGCTCTTGATGAATGAAAGACGAGTGATTGGAAGGGCCGAATGTAAGACGGGCCTGCGCGCCCAATTTGTGACCTTAATAAAGTTTATTTGATTTGATTTGATTTGAGTTAAACAATCTAATACTTTGTTTATTTTCTATCAAGGTAAATCATTTAACACATGATTGTTTGCAGTATGATGAGAAGTAACTGGTGCTTTTGAGACATAAGGTATTCGCATACACTATGTAGTGATGTGAAATGATAGTCGTTGGAAATGGTGTAAATAATATGATTTCACATCAACATGTGCAATAAATTACGTAACTCAAAATGTGCTTGATAACAGGAACACTGGTCTTACATTGAGATTTCGCCTTGGGTCAGCTGAGACAGTGTTCTTTTCTAATGAAAGTATTTTTAACCACCAGCTTTATCATCTTTGTCACTGAATGGGATTGTATAACTTGGCGCTCTATTTGAGAGCTCGGAATAGACTATCAAGAATGTGTTCTTTCTAAGATCTACACATATACAATCATGTCTATACATATACCAACCAAAATACACAAATACAAACATAGTGATAATGACTGGCAATGTCTCTCATCCAGGTTAACCGCTTTCACTCCCTCCCCCCCCCCCTCTCTCTCTCTCTCTCTCTCTCTCTCTCTATTTCTATCTATCAATCAATCTTCCTTTCTCCTCTTTTGTCTCACTCTATCAAGACGGTAGGAATTTTCCATAGTCTAACAGGTCATGTAGTTACAATTGCTGCCTTGACCTTAGCGTTCACGTCATGAGGGATTTATGTTTTTCATTTCTGTTGTTGTGATGTATTTTCTCTGTTCCTGTCATTGTCCAGGTTTGACATTGGTAGCTTAGAGTTCATAGGAAGAGTGTTTTATAGAGTGCCTTCTTAGTAACTATTGATGCGTGTTTGTTCTTTAGTATTGGTGTCATTTGTCCAATGAGTAATTTCGCCTCACTGCATGTATTTTCGATCTCGTCTTCTTATTTGCCATTTGATGATATATTTCTTTAGTACTTGAATCTCTTTACTTGTTACAGGTGTTGTTCTTTGTTGTTGTAATTTCTTTGGTTATAGTCATTACCTCTGTCTTACTGATGCTACGATTTACGTTGTTTTCCTTACACACTTCGTTTATATTATTTATTTACTCTTGTAATTTGTGACATTTGGGAGAGTAATTTACATTAACATAAGTTATGTTGATTCGATGAGAGGATGGAGAGTCTGCGAACAATTCCAATATGTGGTGCAAACCGCCAGGATTTATTGTCAAGGAGGGATATGATGTCAGTTCGGGAGAGATTTATGTGGGAGGTTTCTTAGTTCTGACCACATTGGTAAGTTGAATACAGATCGCAATGAATGGACTTGGATTAATAGATATAATATGAGGGATCATCTTCACATTCTCGATTCATTCAGATTCTTAATGTGTAGTTTATGTTTTTAAAAAAAAAAGAACTCCATGATACTTTTCTGAAAGATCACTTTCATACTTTTATAGATTATACTTCTCTGACCTATCATTTATGATCTCTGTATATCTATCAGAAAAAGAGAATGAGGCTTTTTATATGTATTGAGGTACTTACACATGTGTGTTCTCTATAAATATGATGTGATGTTGCGTTATAATTATAATGTGATGTTACAAAACCACTTATCCTGCATAAGAGAGACAATGCCAGGGCTATGTAATGGTTTCACCCTTGCTAATGGTCAATAGATAATCTCGGCGACAGAGACCTGAGAGCACGAAAATGAGTCACATCCGAATGTTGGATTGATGAGACCCAACATGACAAGATTTTGCTAGCCTTATGTAATAATCCTTTACACCGCCTCTCTCTCTCTCTCTCTCTCTCTCTCTCTCGCTCGCTCACTCTCTCTCTCTCTCTCTCTCTCTCTCTCTCTCTCTCTCTCTCCCCTTAACTAAAATACCCCGCCACTTATTTTATGTGAATATGGCTATATGGTTGGCACATGTTTTCCAGAGGGAAAGGTGGTCTTTATTTTGACTGATACTGGGGTATATTCCTTAATGTTGTATTTTGTCATCAGGGGTCAAAGTCATCTATGAAAGATGAAGGGATTCGCCTTGCTACTTTTTAAAGAGCGAATTCACCTTAGCCGTTATTGACTTCTCAGATTACACAGCAGCCCCAGCATTATGTGCAATATGACTATCTTTTTGATAGATGGCCAATAGAAGTAATACTTACACCAATAATACCTACATTATTAGAATCCTGAGCAGATGAATATTTTCACTAACGTTCGTGATAAAAAAGGGACAATGTTAGTCTTGTGATTCTGAGGACACCGGGACGTTTTTTTAAAGAACATCTACAGTGAAAGACGAACCATTTTAGCACTCACTGTTGAATGAGCTGTGTTAGTTAAGTATGCACCCCAGATGACACTTGAAACATTTTAGTGATAAATAGAGATAATTAGTGATGTTATTATGTTTTTATTTGGGTGTCATAATTTGTGAGTTGTGTATATGTTACAAATGTCACACGAACTTACATACTCCTTATCCACCCCATCCCCCTCCGTTTTCCCAATAACAAGTAGTGTTGTCTTCCTTCGTGTTGATTGATGTAAAGTCTTGTGGTGGTAAATGTGATATTATTGCATAAATTTAACATCAACTCTAGAGGAGAGTATAAATTGACAGACAAACTACAAGTGTTCAAAGTATCCAGAGTGAGCTTCCTCCTCTAAATAATGCGGTTACTTTCCTGCCATTCTACCAGAAAATCGTTCTTATATCAATTAGAGTCTTACTCTATAACCTGTCTAAACCTCTAGGGATTCTTATGAAGCATTCTTATTTTTCTGTTGTAGTTGGTCTTATCGAATAGGGATATCTTTCTCCCTGTTCCGAATCAACTTTACCACATAATTCTACTTCTCATGTTGTTATTAGCGCTTTATCGTCGGCAAATAGGAGTTCTTTAATAGTGTAATTTACCATTGGTTTGTATTATGTATTCTATTCTTCATGTGTTGTTGTTGTTACGGTCTCTGTTTGGTTGGTTTCTTTATATATGTGTTCTATATAGATTATGAAAGAATGGATGGACAGGGCACAACCAACGGGATCTATTGTGAAGGTTTCTGAATGTCCTTCTTGTCTTCAACATGCATTCACTGTTGTTATATAAGCGTCTACATAATGTTGTTAGATGTTTACTCACTCCATATCGTTTAAAGAATTACCACATAATGTTTCTATCTACTATATCAAATGCTTTTTCTTGGTCGACAAAGACAAAGTAGAGTATTTCATTCGATTCGATTGAATTTACTATTACTTGTCTAAGAGCAAAGATGACATGTGTGCATATTTTTTTGTTTCATTCTAAACCTAAGTTGTTTCGCTTAGCAAGGGTTCAATTGTGTGTTGTATTCCTTTATCTAGAAATGTACAGAATATGTTTATAGTATGACTCTATAGGGAAATGCCTCTGTATTATGTGAAGTCTCTATTACTGCCTTTGTATTTCCAAATTAGGATAATCATGCAGCTTCACCAGTCTCGTGATGTCTATTGTTTACCCAAACATGGTTAAACATGTATGTAGCTATATGTGCCATGTTTTGAAATGCTTATATGAGTTAACTGACGGTTTAAACAGAATCGACTGGAATGAACGATTAATAGTCACCGAGAGAACAGCTCAGAAGACCGAATTATAAACGAACATGAATTTTAATCAGTTCGGATCAAATTGGTCATGTGACCATGTCGACGTGAGGACCAACGGGCTTGATGAGTTATTCCGGCCGAAAGATTCGCAAGAGTTAACATCTCCACTATTGCCGCGAACTTGATGAAGAAAGACATTTTCGGACAGAAAGCCTGATGCATACTTCGAACCGAGACTACAGAATGTAAGAAGTTGGAATAAGTTGTAGTTCGCAGCAAAGTGCCAGGAAGTTCCATTGACTAACTTTCTGTAATTCAAGTATGTCGTTCAAAACCCGATCGATTGATGAGCTTGTAGCCCAGCAAATGTGGGTCAAGAGTTCGGGGTGCCCAGACTTGTGGTAAGTAAAGTATCGTTGTAGCATAATGACAGCTGTGTGGTGACAAAAAATGTGACAGTTTCGCACTCGGGACAATAATTCGACCACCGTCCGTTGATTAGTGACAGTGTGCAAGTGGCAGTTTACAGGAACGCGTGAACAACCGATTAACCATCCATGTTAGTGAGGCGTGAGGTTAGTGGTATATCTGAACTTGTCAATACTGTGTTGTAATAAACAATGAGGAGATTAGGACGCCGGTGTTGTTCCGTCATTCTACAGCTTCGCTGCTAACGCTGCCTGACTACTCACGACGAGCCTAAGGAGAGTCATGGCAATGTTGTTCCTACTTCTATTCCTGATTTAATTAGTTATTTTGATATTTCGTCTTGTCCCGGTGATTTATTAAATTTTGCTATCCTTATAGCTTCTCTGATTTCTTGTTTCAGAATGTCTGGGTTTAGTTGTTCGATGGCATCTGTGTCTGATTCTTTGATTTTTGTGGCATCTGGTTGAATGTTGAGAAGTTGATCGAAGTACTGCCTCCATCTTTGATTTTGTTCACTCCGTGTTTAAATTTTTTCGCTGTTAATTTTTTAAGTTGGGAGAAAGGGTTCTGTTCTTGTTCTCATTGCACTTAACATTTTGTATTTTCTAGTTGCCCCTCTTGTAGTTTTTATTTAGGATGTCTCCATATTCTTTCCAGTAATTTTGTGTGTGTCTCTTTATTATTCAATTCGCGTGTCTTCTTGCTATTCTATATTCGATGTAATCATGTTCCCGTTTGCTTTTCACAAGTTTTTATAATTTTCCTTTTGTGTCGTTTACAGCTGTCTTTACCTCGGCGTGCACTCAACTTGTTATTTTCTGTATCCGTGTTTTGCGTGTTTTCGTGCTTCCAGATGCTATTTTTGCCGTATTAAATACTTGGTTTGAACATCTCCCATTCTTCTTTCACCAATATCACTGTGTGACCTATGCACAAGAAGTTTCTTAATTTCTTAATGGTGACCAATGTTTAAACGTTTTCTCGAATTGCTCTCTATATTTAGTGCTCATGCGATAATAGACAAAAATATTCACTGACGAATTCAGAGATTCAAGAAAAACTCCTATTCCACCGAAGATGAATGTAATGTCTCTATTTTTGCCTGTAAAAGAATATTCGGGAAACACAGACCAGACTACAAAAATAATACAATTTGGAATTAAGCAAGCTATAAATATCACCGATACTCCCACAACCATTTTAGCTACTGACTTGTTTTGGTTAGATAGGTTGCTAGACTTTGCAGATACCTGTCTCCATTTCGTGTGTTTCTTTAACTGAACTGTGAGAATAATAGTGCACACGATCGTGACAATAAAGGCAAGACAGTTCAGAAGAACATTATTGATCATATAAGAAATTATCTCAACAAGATCACGGTTACTCGTATGAACAAGACCGATTAAAGTTTGGTTTCTGCTCGGGAAAAATTTCCAGTCCAGTCTGTTGACAAAGAACACAGGGGCTTGGCAAACCGTCAGCATGATGAAGATGCATACAATGGTTACAAACACTCGCCGACTGTTGATGATACTTTTCACCTAAAATAATAATTGAAATATTATGTAAATAATATTGTAAATGTTACATTGCACATGAAGTGTGACCATAATTCATACTATTTTACAATTAATAGAGACAACCCGAAAAATAAAATACAACATCTGTGTATTTATTAACGTGGAGTCCAGGCCAATTCAACAGTTGTGTAGCTAATGCGGCAGCTATATATTTTAATAGCCTAATGCACTTTGTAGCCGCGAAGCGTGGAAGGGACGTGTTTAGCACACTTGCCAACCAGTACTGTGGTCTTGTGTTCAAATCTCGAAAATGTGTTTCGTTTATAACACAGAATCCACAAACAGTATGTTGCACGATTTATGCCTGGTATATTTCTCTGCATCACGTCAGATGCATACTGACGTGAATAAATGAATAATACGTAGATAGAAACAATTAAAACACATTGTCAAGGTATGGTCCAAACATGGAACATCTATTATCCTCACTATAATTTCATGTTTACAACGAACGCTTTCTGTTTACACATAACCAACTGGAATCGCCTAATTGCTAACGCCTCACTATGCTTGAGCAAACGTTTATGGTTCGTCGAATACAGTTAGCTAGTTAGTTGTAAATCCGTCACAGGACGTAGCAGTCAACCACAGCATTGTTTGACTGCTTGCTATTCCTGGGCAAGTTTACGTTCAGTAGTTTGCCATTTCTTACAGTATATGTTTTAAATCGATCCAGTAGTTTGCCATTTCAGTCTTAACATCCGATCTCATACCATTGACATCAACGACAAGATGTATTCCTGCATATCTCCTGTGGCTGATTACGAACCCTAAACTCGATATGTCGGGAAATGTTACAATTACATGTACTAACCCCCAGTCCATAGGGATTGCCAGTATGCAGCTTCCAATAGAACATCTTAGAGACAGTTCTTGGACATAACGTTCATGTCCATATCATGGTAATCTATTATAGGAGCATGCATTATGAGTATTGTGGTATTTTGAATCTTTCATTACGTTATGAATGTCTTTAAATTGAATAAACACACATTTATGATGACCATTGTGGCATTTGGAATCTTTCATTACGTTACGAGTCAATTTAAACTGAAAATAAAAACACAACTGTCTAATGAACATTGTGGTATATGGAATCTTTCATAACATTACGAGTCTCTTTAAATTGAATAAACACACATGTATTATTTTTCGCTCATATAAATAGAATAAAGAAGTAGAGACAAGAGGACTCACTGGACAACACAAACATTGAAAGCTACTTCTTTCGTCTACTTCTATGACCGCCAAGCAATACATGCGTGTTTATCTATGAACTGCCTTAGTGGCCCCAAAGGGTTCCCCAATTGATCTTTAAAAACACTCTGTGAAATCAGTTGTAAGAAGACTCATACCTTCAGAGGCAAAGCAATGCATAAACATCTCTCCAGTGTAATCAAGGCAGTGATCCAGGCAGATATACGGGTGAACAATGTGTGCGGTATGCCAGTTGACAGGTATTGGACTTCTTCCGGATCGAAAGATAAATCTAACCCGTGGATACAAGGACTCATGCACAAGTTCGTCCATAGAATCGTTAGGAGACTTCCAAGATCAGATATGGCCATGCCTGTTCAATGAGAGAGAGGGAGAGAGTTAAAGAAAGTGCATAATACCAATCGCGGTAAGAAATAATAAAGCCATCCCAGCACACACACACACACACACACACACCCAAACACAAACACACACACACATACTCACACACTCATATACAGACACTCATACACACATACATACACACATACATACACACACGCATGCACATATGAGTATCTCTCTCTCTTTCTCTCTCTCCCTCTCTCCCTCTGTTATAATACGCACCGTGGCATATTACTGATCAGGTCTGTCTACAGACCTCTCTCTCGTGTACCACTAATGATTTCTGTTACCGATGTTTCTCCATGGTATGGTGTCACACTGTACAACATTTGTTCTACCCATCATCCCCTGCCCCAACTTATCTTCACCTTTCCCGTTCTAATGGCATCCTCCAGCTTTCGTCGTCTCTTAAGATGGTTAAAGAATGTGAACTGTCTGCTTCTGAAACGAGCAGTCAGTTTTCTTTGTGAAATTAATTATGTCAGGATATCTTCATTACTCTTTCTATCCCTTGTCTGTTTAGCGAGACTTATTTTGCTGCTTGACATTGTCGCAATATCTCTCTAAATATTTTTTTTTATTATCTTGATTTTGTTTACTTTGTCTTCTAATATGGGCTCTTTGATGAAGGGGTTACGGGCAAAATTCGTAATCCTGCATTCATTCATTCATTCATTCATTCATTCATCCATTCATCCATTCAGTAGCATGCCCTTTGCAGAACCTCGCTCCCATAACAACTTTGCTGAAAACCTCTCGATCATAAGCAAGATGTCCCGCGTCTGATACATCCATCTGGAGATCATCCGCCACATCCTGCAACCATCTTCTCTTTGGCCTTCCTCTTCTTCTCTTCCCAGGCATATACCCCTCCATTACTGTTATCTCCAAACATTCTGACGTTTCAAGTGTCCAAAATATGTCAATTTTCTTTGTTTTATCGTCTTTGATAGTCAACCTTCTTCAATATTCAGTTCTTGAAGTATGGATGAATTTGTTATTTTCTTTACACAGGATATTCTTAGAACTCGTCTATAGCATTTATATTCAAATGCATTTATGCGCTGTTCAGCTTGTTTGATAAGTGTCCAGGTCTCACAGGCGTATGTTGCAATAGGAAAGATGCATGCTCTTAAAAATCTAAGTTTTGTACTTCTGTCTGTCCCACTTCATAATTTATTCAGTTGTTTTATTCTTTGAAGAGCAATTGATAGTCGCTTTATTTCTTTCATAATGTGACCGTTGTTGGTAATCAATGACCCAAGATATTCAAAAATTTTCCACCATCTCCAATTTTTCCTCATTAACATATATTTCTTTCTCCAAAGTAGTTTTATCTGTATGCACTATTTTTGTTTTTGCTATGCTAAGATATAAGTTGTGATTTTCACTATTCACTTGGGTTGAGGCTATTAGGTTTTCTATAACATTCTGTGTTGTGGATAGCAATACTGTATCATCAGCATACCGAATCTCTGGTATGTCATGACCACCGATATTTAGGGCATCATATAGCTCGATGTTTTTATCATCTCTTACATTTCTCATTATATTTTCGGCGTACAGGTTAAACAAATTGGGGGACAGCGCACATCCCTGACGGAATCCCTGCTTGATGTCAAACCAGTCGGATGTCTCGCCATCTATTCTAACCGCTGCTTGCTGGTCTATATAGGGCATTCTCATGAGTTGTATTACATGTGATGGAAAGCCCCTATTTCTCATGATTTCCCAAAGTTTCTGATGTTGTATATAGTCAAATGCCTTTGAATAATCCACAAAACAAGAGAAAAGGTTTACATTAAATTCTCTGCACTTCTCTATTATTAAACGCGTGTAGAGAATGTGATCTCTTGTTCCTCTTCCTTGTCTAAATCCAGCTTGAACTTTATTGTTTTCTTCCATTTTCTTACGAAGTCTTCCCATTATGATTTTTAGTAGAATTTTACTTGCATGACAGAGATATACCTTCTGAATTATGTAATTCTGTATTTATTGCAATCCCAAAGAAATCAGGAACCCTGGAATGTGATCAACATAGAACAATTAGTATAATGAGTCACATCACAAAGATTTTGTTACGAATTATCATGCAAGGAGTGAGGAAGAAAATACAACCTGAAATATGGGAAGAACAATGTGGGTTTGTAGAAGGAAAGGGTACAGTAAATGCTGTGTATATGCTGCGAACAGTTATTGAACGTACTATAGAAGTAAACAAGGATATACATCTTTGCTTTATTGACTTATTTGATAGAGTTAGACATGTCAACATGGTGGATATGCTTGCAGATCTACAAATTGATGGGAAAGACATTAGACTTTTAAAACAACTTGGAAACAACAAGCTGCCATAAGCATTGATAATGAAGTGGCACAATATCAACCTATTAAGACAGGTGATAGGCAGGGATGTGTAATGTCTCCAGATCTTTTTTCCCTATACTGTGAAAATATTATCAGAAATGTAGAAGATATAAATGGAATCAGCATTGGAGGAAGAAACATCAATGTTAGATATGCAGATGATACAGTATTGATTGCAGACAATCCACAGGATCTGCAACAATTAGTAGATGCTCTTGTCGTACACTGTGAGCAGCTGGGGTTGGAATTAAATTGTAAGAAGACACAGATTATGGTCGTCACTAGGAAGAACGAAGTACCACAATGTAATATACAAGTAAATGGAAATATTCTTCAACAAGTGAATCGGTACAATTATCTCGGAACAGTCATAACATCTGATGGGAGATGCCTTGAAGAGATTAGAACAAGAATCGACATGGCGAAAGTAGCCTTTAGCAGGATGAAAAACATTCTGACCAATAAATATATGTCAATTGAAACGAGAAAAAGAGTGTTGAGGGGGTACATAGAGCCTGTTATTTTGTATGGATTGAAACTTGGACAATGTGCAGTCAAGCTGAAAACATTTGATGGCTACATAAATGTGGTTTCTGAGGAAAATGCAAAGAGTACTATGGACAGATAGAAAAACCAATGACCCAGTACTACAGGAGACAAATGAAAATCGTAGACTGATTAGAGAAATTAGACGAAGACAGTCAAAATTTTGTGGACATGTTATGAGAAGAAATGGATTGGAGAACTTATTGACAACTGGCAAGATCGAGGGGAACAGACCAAGATGAAGACTGAGAGGAAAATACCTGGATGGCTTGGCCACTTGGCATGGACATGACAGGAACACTGAGCTGATCCACGACTCCTATGATCGAGTGAATTGGCGAGTCATGACCACCCACGCTTTCCGGCATGGCACATGATTGATTGATTGATTGATCACGGCAACAGTTCCATAGTTGGTGAATAATTTCAGGTTGCCCTTTTTTTATATTGGAATGAAGATAGTACTCTTCCAATCTTTTGGCCATATACCATATTTCCATATCTTACACAATTAGCTTATCAAATAACAAAGATACATAACAATGTTTTATAATAATAGAAGAGAAAGTATTTAACAAGGTTGAACAATTTAAATACATAGAGGCAAACAACACTTCAGATACGAATCGCATTCCAGAGATTAATAACATGAAAAGACTAGCAAATACTGCATTTCCGGAAATGACAAGATCCTTTTATTTTTCTTTCAATAAGTCACTATCATTGAATGTCAAAAAACATGTTGAATTATTATATAGCGTCTGTTTCTTCTGTACGATATGTAACGTAAGTGAAATAATCAAGAAGAGCCAATTGAGATTCCGTTTATGAGACGAATGTTGCAAATATTTCATACCTCAGAGTAACTAATAACTATTCTTGCTCTAGGCTAATGACAGTGTACACCAGTGATAAGAAGACAGCAGCCAGGTTACTTGGCCATATAATGACGAGAGAGTACCACACTTAACTACTACATCAATTGTTCATTGTACAATGGGGACGATTCATAGCAGAAAATTTATTACCTGTTAGACTGATATTGATCTGGTCTCTGAAGCCTTGTTTCACAAAACATATAATGTTGATGATGTTTGTTCCTGTACCGAATATTACAATTAGCTGACACACCACACCTAACACAATCCACTTGTAAATGATAACAAATTGTGTACTTAAAAGTGGGCGCGAGAATGACGTCACAGACACATTTATTGCCAAATATGAGATGTGCTCTTCCATGTTTGATTTAACGGTGTCGTGCAACCTGCTTATCTTTTAAAAAATAGTGGACTTGTTATGTTTGTCTGTTCCTTTTCATCAGCGCCTATTGAGGCAATTACGAATCACAGTGACAGTTTAATTCTGGTGGCATTGACTACAATGTTTATGTAAACAAAAAGCTGGCAACAAATATTGCTATTCTAGCTATTTTAAATATCTAATACTGTCACGGGACCACTGGAGTTAACGACCTGATGATAGATGTACAGAGACAGCTGCAACCTTTTGTTGATAGGGGGGGGGGGGGACACTTCCATCGAATCAAACGAAACCAAAAGTCCTTGTGATTTCCCCAGGACACAGAAAATTGTCGGCATGTTAGTTTGCCCGAATCGCAAGATGAAAGGAAAAACGCCGTTTTGATCTGGTTGCCGCCAAGACCACCTGTTGTTGACAGCGAATGACGTCACTCGGACAATCTCCGACTGGAGGAAACATAACTTATTTGCCACCAGTGGGAAAAATGGAATTAAACTAGACTGAAGTGTTTGGCTAGCTCTGTTCAAATTTAGGAAATACTCTATTGTGTTCTGTGTCAATTAAAGTTTATGAACATGTGTCTTGCATGGCAATGTGTAGATTCAATTCAGGATAGAGATGGTTTACATAAGGTATTCACTAGATAGCGTTTAGATATAAGTAATGTAGGGTAGTTTAGTGATAGATAGAGTTTAGGACTTGAGCATAGTGTTGTTGCTTTGTGGTTAGGTATTCTAGGAGTGGCGGCGACAGCAGGCAGTTGCGTTGTTAAACTAGCCAGTGTGAGATGTCAATTGGCTCAGCTGGTTGAGAATAGTGTAGTGGGATGACGTTTGGAGAGTTTGGTTATTGGGGGATGGGGTAAATGGCCAATGGTGGGATCTTCCTGTGGGGTGTCTACTGGGGTTCTGCACGTCGCCTTTGGTCTTTCCTTGTCTTACCCTAACTCAGACCGATGTGATGAGCTACTCTGCCCTATGACAGAGTTTAGTCCACTGTTAAATATCTGAGTGCCGCCGTCGGCCTGCACTCATCTAATAGGGGTCAGTGTTGGGTTGCTCTCACCAGGTGTGTACTCTCTTTCAAAGGTTCCACTCCGGTTATGAAGAAAACAAGCTGAACATTCACTGTTTAAGATTCTGGATGATTCAGTGAAGGAGGTTTTATTCAGCGGCTTTTGCTCTGGGCCCATAATCAAGAGGGTCTGAAGGAACATGGCTCTGTTGAGCAGAAACAGATAACTATCTGTAAATGACTCCTTAGTGATCGGATTCACGGAAGTTGAGTGAAATTATTTTCCATACCACATGTAAAAAGAACAATACGGGTTATAAGAGGAACATGAACAACGAGCATAGAGTTCTTCTCAGTTATTAGATTCCTGTGGAACTGTTGCTTGCTTGCTTGCTTGTGTTCGTTGGCTTGAGCTCCAACGCGAAGTCCTGTATGTCGGATGAAGGCATCCTGTTGTCCAACATCAGTGTGATGTCATACAGGACCTGAGTTTTGCGTGAGTATCCGTTGTCCCATGTCTGGCTTATTGGTGTGCAGACTGGTGGTTCCTCGCCGTACAGGCAGACACTCTCCGACTTCGGAGGAATCGGCGATCCTACTGACTTTAGCCAGGACCCCGAAGGGACCTGTTGCCCAGGACGCTCGACGAGGACGCGTCAATAGGTCTTGGCCAGTATATAACCCGGCCCTGGTGCCTTGGAAACACCTCTGCGTCCCCTGTGGAACTGTAATTATTAATTGTGTAATCGTGAAACTCTAGAACATTTAGGAATGAATCATTTTGTTTCCACTGACAGTGATCCGTGTTTTCACGATACAGGGATTGTTAAATCTCAGAATGGCAGGGACATTTAGTAATATTGTGTGTGATCGATTCAGGATCAGTATTGGATAATATCCGTGATTGGTGACCAGGTATTTGGGTTATCAAAGAGCTACTGGGTGAAGTCAACATCTGGCAGCAGGGACACATCGTTTGGTGAGGTCATTGTGTGCTCAGCTATGATGATGTTGTGTGGCCATTACCGGGATGATCAGACTTTGTTCCTGAGCTGTCCGGTCTGATTCTGCAGACACACTAGAGTATACGACATACATTCTACACATACACTTCGCACATACATACACTTTTCTTCATTAAATTAAATTGTTATTAATTATTTAGAAGCTAGAGTTGTGCAGTATGTTGTTTTGGGGAAGAATGAGAGGGGGCATGATCCAGTGGTGAGTGGTGAGAGAGAAATAGGTATCCAGGGATTGACGGGGTGTTGTGGACGGAATCTAATGGATTCTCCAGAATAATGATATGGGGTTAAAAAGAATGTGAGTGTTGATTCCCCTCACCCTAGGGACGACACTAGTAATAAATACACGACAAATACGTATTTGATTTACCACCTTATTAAAAATGAGAAAAACAGTTCTGAGTAACGGAAACTTACCGCCGAATTTTCTAATTCTATTAGACTGGCTTCAGTATTTGAGACTGCAAGTTCACAATTAAGTACACACTATCGTACTCCAGCCATGAGTGCCGTAGTAACTTAGTGGCTCGACGCTCGCAATACAGGCCCGCTTGTCACGGGTTTGAATTCTCATCGTCAAGTGTTGTTAAAATTGACTTAGGCTCACAAGACGACATTGGTAACAGAAAATGCCTTGATAAGTAAAGGCGGCCAACATTATACTGATAATGTCAGCCAGCGATAGCAGACTGGTGTATACAATAGTAATCTAGCACCACATGACCAATAATCTTAAGCTTGTAAAGGAGCTTTTTTGTTACATGACTTATTCCATATAATTGCAAGAAAAGCGTGACTCAACAACGCTCACACAGGAAACAAGCCGAACAGGCGAAGGAATGAGAGCGAACAAGCGAAGGAAAGAGACCAAACAAGCAAGGGACGAGACTGAACAAGTGAAGGAAACACACCGAACAAGCTAAGAAAACATACAGAACAGCTTAAGTAAGAAACGGTCATCAGTGTGGCCAAATTGATCAGACCGCTCGTTCTTAAACATTCGGTGTGGTGATGCGGAGGTAGCGCATTCAACCCAAACACCGGTTAGTTAAACTAAAATATTGAATCCCAAACTCCTGCCTTATGGAGGTGAATCATCCTCGCACTTTCTGGGCTCGGTAGCCGAGAATATCTGGCGGCCATCAGTAAGGGTGATTCCATTACAACGTCTTGGCATTTCTTCTTTTCTCCCGTATAAATGGATAGGTAATGTCACATCATGTGTATATGTAACATCACATCATATATAAACATTTAGAGATTAATTAATTATACCTGAATACATATACAAAGAAACTCATTGTCTTTTGAACATATATCAAAGAGATTATAAGAGATAGCCCAGAAAAGTATCAACCATATAAGAATACAAGTGTTATTCTAGAAAGTATCATGTTAGTTCTTTTCTAAACAGTATCTACTTCTGAAGACTGAATAAACAGACAATGAGAAGAACATCCCTCATAAAGGGCATGAACTGGACCAGAAAGACATTTATCCACTATCTCTATAAGCCAAAGAAAGATACCTAATCCTCAGATCATTTCTCTAGATCATCACAAAGAAAACTCTGCTTTAAATTCAGTTCCTTTCTATTTACATGTACTAGTCTTAAGTTTATTGGCTATGATCTCCAACTTACCAATGTCGTCAAGAAATAAATACTACACCACATCTCCTGGACAGAACACCACATACTTCCTTGACGAATCATTTCGGCAATCTTTACGCAAATAGTGCATTTTTCTGCCAACATCCTCTGAGCTCCTACCATCAACATTAATTATGTTTATATGAATTACCCTGGCCGCACCAATAGAAAGGCTCACTTCTAGCGCGAACAGTGACGTAATTCTGGTGGGGTGTTTGCTGATGTTACTGGGATTAGAGAGAGAGAGAGAGAGAGAGAGAGAGAGAGAGAGAGAGAGAGAGAGAGAGAGAGAGAGAGAGAGAGAGAGAGAGAGATTGGGGGGGGGGGGGGGTTATAGTTACCTGCCCCTGTCCTGTGTAGGCATTAATTCTCAATGTGGGCGAAGTCTACTTTTAGTTGTTGACAATCTCCAAACGTAGAGGTGGTGAAAATATGTTATCATTAAAAACACGGGAGTGCCCGGCTTTAACATTGGGAACTTTGAAACGATGTAACATTGTGAACTTTGAAACGATGTTTCATCTTTATTCGGAAGGGGGTTGATTGGCGTTGACATTAGAAATGTTACAGATGGGAAGAAAGACACGTCTCGTACGAAAGGCAATAGTAACAATATGAGAAAAGAAAGGCAATATGAGAGAGTACGATACGTATAGGGGTTGATCACTCCTGACACATTGATACAATGTACGCAAAACCGTTGGAACAAAGAGCTAGGCCCATATCAGTACAAAAGTTCACTGATTAAGTGGCATGAAATGACTAATCGTCTTAAACTGTTGAGTCTTACCTGCGACACACCCATACTTCATATTTTTCACTATTTCTGTTTGTTACTTGTTGTTTGGCACAGAATCTGTTAAGCAAAGTACATTTGGTTTCAGGAAATTTAAAACTGTACAGAAACACTGTTCAGACTAAACCAAATATTTGAAAGAACCGGCACACACTGACCAGCAGAAAAGTATGTTTGTAGATCAGTAAACATGGCGGATTGGCATTTGAACCGTTAAGCTTCTGGAGTGTTTATGATTCTGGCTACGGTCTGCAGTCGCAGTTTCCTCGTGTTGGACTGGTAGTGCATGGTTCCGTCGCCCTGCTACTGAGGTGAGTGCGTGACGCGACACTGTGAGCTGTGAATTTCGTTTGAAATATTTGTACATCTGTTTGTACATCTATCTTGTTGTAGCGTGAACAGCATGTTCGAAACTATTGCGGTCGGCCTGTCGCTTGCAGTTGACTGGGTTGCCTTTTCGGTTTACGAGTGCATGTTTCTCGGAGCCTCCGGGGATCGTCGCCGGAGCTACGGTGTTCGTGCTTTGTGTGATGCTTTCAGTGGTTCGCCCTGCCGAATCATATAGGGTACATCCCGGGGCAATGAAGTCAATCCTCTTGACTTATAATGCAGTAATGATCAGTAATGTGTGGCTGCTGGTTTTCTAGTGACTGCCGCTTCCAGCGACTATGAACTGTATTTTTCGCGGATGACTTTTGTGTTGGCATTCTGACGGCGGCATTATGCACAATGTACCTGTGCATTCTGCTGACTTGTCGAGACTCCTGTCTATTCCTCTTTTCACATAGGGCAGTGAGTAGCATTGTGTGTGGTATTCACTGGCACAGGAACGGAGCATAGCGGGGACGACCCCTTGCCGTGAAGATGGAACTGTGACTAACTAACTATGATAGCCATGTGCAAATCTAGCCTAACATAAGTACAGTGAGAACATAAGAATGTATATCACCTATGTTCACGGTTTATACGGGTGTAAGAGAGAGGAGTGTGCTCTCCTCCCAGCTGTTTAATATCTACATAGATGGAATACCTAAAGAAGCAACCCTAGACAGAACATCCAAAGAAGCAATCCTAGACAGAATATCCAAAGAAGCCACCCTTGTTAGAACCGATCCAGTAAATTTTTAATTCTTTAATTTGGACGAAACAACAGATACAGCTGCAATAAATGAACGTTTATTTGCCGACGATAAGTGCCTGTTTTACATCGATGATGACAGATTGCAAAATTATATTAATAAGCTGAATTCAACATGTAGCAGATACAATATGAAATACAACCACAACTGAAGCAATGCAGGATAGCAGATCTCCTAGACAACTAAATATAATAATAAATAGTACACTTTTGATTCGAGTCAAAGAATGTAAATGTGTATGCGGTAAGATCGCAGAAGATTGCAGGATGCTGTGTGGCGTTCGTTATCATCTCTGTCCACAGCTTTATGATCCTTGTGCTGGGTATAATTTCCTAAAATATGGTGAAGCCGATAGGATGGAGGAAACTGGTTGTGGAATTGTTCTGTTTTTAGTTCTTTGCGTAAGGGTTATGGACGTAATACCCAATCCCACACGCAACGTTAGAAACGCAGCTACGGGCGATATGAAATCAGACCATATTGCGCTGGTTTCATACAGGTAAGAGTGCCGGTCGTTCAGAAATCAATCGCAAACTACTTAACGGGAAGTTGCCAAGAAATCACAAACAGCTAAAAATGGTGGGGTTGACTTGCCAAGAAATCTCAAACAACTAGAAATGCTGGGGATGACTGTGACGTCTTGTAAAACGATATGCAATTTATTTTAACTTGCACTTTAATAACTGGTCTCTGTGGCTAAGGGCTTGCGAACGCGGTTTGTGAGCCCGTATACACGGGTTCGAATCACAGCGGTGCTGTTTTTTTTTCGAAAAAGGTATAAGAGCCGGTCGTTCAGAAAGCAATGGCAAACTACTGAACGTAACACTTGTCTAGTACATCAAAAGCAGCTGAAAATGCTGGTATTGACTGCAACGTCCCGTAAGGGATACGCAACCAACATTTTTTTTAACAATAATTTTCTTCCTTTATGTAATACGATGAATCATTTCCGTCTACTGCAAAAAAAAAGTGAGTTTTTTGTATTTTTGTTTTTTTGTTGTTGAATTTTTCTTTACGTCTTCATCATACTTGTTTATTTTATTGTGTTGTGATATTGATATTCCCGTCTTCCCGCATTTTGTATTGTTATCAGTAACGGTTTCTTTATCTTGTTTTGGAAGGCCTTCTTTAGAGCCTAGTAGTTATGTTAATGACTAAAAAAAAAAAGAAAACAATACCGAGAAGTTTTTCAGAAAGTTGTTATGGGAGCGGGGTTCTGCAAAGGACATGCTATTAAATGAATCCATGAATCATGCTAATGCCTGAATTACGAACTTTTGTAACATCCCAACAGCTTCCTAACTCATGTATGAAATAGTGCAGCTATATCTTATATTTTCATGAGCATCGTTGTGTGATTGTCAGTTATTTTAACAATTTCTTCTTCAGGACAATGGAAATAATAATGTCCCAGCCACGCATTTTCTTCAGACGCTTGTGTCCATTTATTGTTAATAGTGCTACTTATACCAGTAAAGTGCACTAGGCATTTTAAATGCTCTTTGTTTTTTGTTTGGAAGGTGCTTTCCTTCTGGCATCATCATCATCATCATCATCATCATCATCATCATCATCATCACCCGTAAGATAATCTTATGCATCAACATAATCATTATCAGTTTCTTTGTTAAGTGAGTAAGTGAGTGGCCGTTCATTGTTTTCAGAAGTAGCCAGAATCAAGAATTACTCGTATATATATATATATATCAATTCGTGTGCTAACGGTCCTCCGCATGACGATAATATGCTGTCGGCAATTGTATATCACTGCCTTTTTATATGTGTGTATCCATAGACCAAACATGGTAAATGCCATGCCACTTAGAAACTGTGATATTCTCATTACAGTAAGGATATTTTTTTACATATATTTTTAGATCTGCTAATATTATACCACAGATTTGAAACATCTAGTCAAAATGCCGGAATACACCAATACACGTAATATTTGTTCAGTTGATGGATTCACGTCTCAATTGGACGTTCCCCATCCAAGATTTATAACTATTTCTTTCCTGAACCAAGCAATCGATCGTTATTGTTACTTCCCTCACCTCCGTTGTCATTAACACAAACATATGAGAGACTGCTGATCAAGACCGAAATATGGTGTACACTTATGTATCAATCTTCAGCCAATTGTGAAGCATCACAGAGAGTACAAGCAAATCAGCGGAGACCAGCAGAAACATATTCCTCGCTCATATTGGTCTAACCAGTCACATCCTGAATCACACTCATTTAATTTGGACGACAGGTGGTGATCATAATTCATGATAAACAAACAGCATACCATAATCATTTTGATAACATTAGTTGAGTCAGACACCCGTTATCTGATTATATGTGTTTCATATATTTAAACAGAAAGCCGGCGATGAAAATATGTCATTCAGATCTTGGACATAAGTATCGCTGTGGAACAATTATGTTGTCAAGAATAACGTGTCTCAGAAAATGGATGCTTCCAACTACCATTTAGACAATTGTAATTGCGTGTGACAGCAACTAGTAATACACCGAATGCATTCTGTTAGACAGAAATTGATATGAAGATGTTATTACCATCAATTCTAAATGTCGAAAACACAAATTGTATAATATTATTATACAGACATAACAAAGTCGATGGACAAAGCTAGTTTATATTTTTACTTACTCAATTGACACATAACAAGTTTATATCATTCATTCTCATCCCATCGTGTTCCACTTAAACCTTACGGTGTCGATGTGAAGCATAAACAACTGAAGTGTGTCCGTTTATGGGCTTCATGTATCGTGACTCCCATAGATTTGGTAGGTAGATTGTGTTATAGAGTGTTGTTTGTTTTAGTATCTATTGATACGTATTTTTTTCCCTTAGTATTGGTGCCATTTGTCAAATCAGTTGGTTTACCTTATAGCATGTATTTTCGATCTCTTCTGCTGATTCACCATTTGATGATATTATACTTCCTAAATATTTGAAGCTCTTTACATGTTTCAGGTGGTTTTCTATCAGATAATTCTTTTTGTCTTCTTCTTTGGTTATATTCTATTTTTCATCTCGTCTTCTGGTTTGCTATTAAAAGATAGTATACTTTCTAAATACTTGAAGGTCTTTAATTGCTTCAGGTGGTGTTCTTTTAGATGAATCTTCGTTGTTATTGTTGTTTTTTTTTCCTTTGGTTATATTGTCATTATCTCTGTTTTACCGATGCTGATTTTCATGTTATATCCCTTATACACTTCGTTTAGGCCATTTAGTGGATATGTAATTCTGCTTCTGATTCTGATATTAGTGCTCGATGGTCCGAAAATATGAGTGTTTTTTTTGGTGTAATTCGCCGTTGATTCTTCTTCTGTGTTCTATTCGTCATGCGTCTCTGTTTGGCTGTTTTCGTTACATAATCTCTCTGTATATGTTATGAACAAGAGGGGGGACAGGACACAGCCTTATCGTACTCCGAATTTAATGGTGAAGGGTTCTGAGTGCCCTCCGTTTGTTCTTACCGTACATTCACTGCTGTAGTATACATTTATGCATACGTTTGTTAGACGTGCACTTACTACATATAATATAAGGATTTCCCAAAGCGTATTTCTATCTATTCCATGAAATGTCTATTCTTTGGTTAGAAATACTAAGTAGTGTATTTCATTAAATTCGATAATTTGTTTTTAACAATAAGTTGTATAAGAGCAAAAATGTCATATGTGTAACCTTTGTTTTTCCAACAGCCAAGTTGTGTTTCGCTTAGCTGGGGTTATGTTGTAGGTAGTAGTCTTTTCTCTAGAATTTTGCAGAATATTGTCCCTCTATGACTAAATAGGGGATTGACTATGTATTGTGTACAGTCTCTCTTGTTTTTTTTCTAAATTGGAATAATTATGGCGTTTCCCCAGTCTCGCGTTGTCTGTTGTTCTACTTCAAACATGGTTAAACAATCTATGCAGCCATAATGCTCCTACTTCTCATGCCGCTTTCATTAGTTCTTTGGTATTTCGTCTTGTTGTCAGGGGCTTATATGTAAGCAATAGTGTAAGTGCCGGTATGTAAGCGAGAGTCAGTGTAAGTATAGCTGAGGTCAAGGGCAGTAGGGGACATCACGGCTTGGCTAATGGAGGGTCAAGCAAGAAGCCCGTGAACAGACCCACGTGATGTGGGAAGGTCAAGGAGAACGGAGGCAGTGTGTGTGAGACAGCGGATAGAGACGGACGTGTGAAGAATAGCGAGAGATAGAACGATCGAACGAGAGAGTTGTGACGGATAGCTGAGATGAACGTTGTGTAGTGATATTCGAGGAATGTACTAACTGTGATATGTGCGGGATGATGTGAGGCTGTGATTGCGAATGATCATGCGGGCGACAGTGTAAATATCGCCCATGTGAGCTAGCGCGTGGCTGCTGGTGTTGAACGATTGTTAGTTAGTTAGTTAGTCGACAGATCATCCTCGTTGCACATCGGACCATTCAGTCCATAAGTGCTCGGATCCCCTCCTCAGCAAATCCCGCAGCGTGTAGCGGCTAACGACGCCAGTTCTGTGTTGGTTTATCAATCTTCTTTGGCTTCCTGCGTAGTGTTCTTGTTTGGCCACCCCTCTTTTAATTTGCTGCTCTCGCAGTCTGGCCATTGTTGTAGATTCACAGTCATCACTTGGTTCTTGCAAAAGTCTCACTTCTCGTAGAGCATTCAGAATGTCAGCCTGGTCCATGGCGCGTCCGCCCTCAACAGTAGCCTCACCTGCGAGCTTGTCAGCCCGCTCATTTCCTTGTACTCCTGCATGCCCTGGCACGAAGATGAAACTAATCTTTGCCAGCCGAGACCGCTTCAGAGGCAGCAACCATTCTCTTCGGATCGACCCCTCCTCTATCCTCTTGATCATGTTCATTGAGTCGCTAAGGAAACAAGCCCTAGTGAATGTCTGTGTCTCGAGCCATGTTATTGCTTTACTTACTGCCATGACTTCCATGGTCAGGCTACTTGTGGTTTCAGTGAAAGCACCAGAGTCCTCCTTCACAATTCTCCCTCCGGCCCGAGCTGTAAAGGCCCATGAGCTTCTCACATGTCGGACGACCGACCCATCTGTGTAGATGACCGCGTCACTGTCTAGCGAATTCTGGAAAATCAACGCTTGTACTTCAGCCTCAACAGCAGCCGGATTTTCTTGTCTGCATTTTCTATCTAGTTGGATGCAAACTGAAAAGGATGTGCAGAAGTCTGTTGGCACTTGCACCCACTCCTCGCCAGGTTCTAAGTCCTCAAGTGAACACACCTGTTGAAGAATGTCCTCGGATTGACCCATCCAAGACCGTCCTCTTTTTAACCTGCTGCCCTTCACCTTCCTAATTTCACTATGCAGTGGATGCTGTGTGTTTGCGTTAATTCTGAGGTAGGCACGTGCCCTGCAAACTTGCATTCTCTCTTCAATGGTTGGAAAATCAAGAAGGTAGCGCATCGCCCTGCATGCTGTATCTCTTGTACATCCAAGAATAATGCGCATAGCTTCATTCTGTATCCTTTCCATCCTTTCTATCTGCTTATGGCTGACGGTCAGGATTGCCATTGCATACTCCAAAACAGACATGACCAGCCCCTCGTACAGAAGACATAGATGGCGCTGCTCACAGTTTGCTGCCGCCATCACCCGCATCGCTGCCAAACCCCGCTTGGCCTTTGTTATCACCTGGTCTATGTGCACATTATAAGCAAGGCTTCGATCAAACCGTATCCCCAGGTAATTCATTGCCTGCGTTCTTTCCACCGTCTCTGAACACAGCATTACAGTTGGTGTTGGATTGTTGACAATATGATTATTCAACGAGAACCAAGTCACTGTTGCCTTTGTTGGGTTGAGCATTGCCCCAGCTTCATCACACCAAGTACTTATGCGATTGAGTTCGGTTTGTAGTTCCACAGCAACCTCCTCTCTATCCTTACCCTGACGATACACTAAAACATCATCGGCATATGACAATGTCCTGCCAGGTCCAGTGATCTGCTCACTGGTGATTCTCACTGTGTAGGCGTTGAACAGTACCGGAGATAATGGTGATCCCTGTGGTAGGCCAGGATATATTGTTGTTGGTTCCGAAGTCCAACTGCCACATCTAAAAACTACTTTCCGTTGGAAGAGAGCTGCAGCGATCTAACTAAGGAGGAATGGACTTACGTTTAGTTCAAGAAGCTGAAACATTAAAAAATCCAGTGGTACTCTGTTGTATGCGTCCTCAAGATCAATCGCTGCAGCAACGGTTTCAGTGCCTGAGTGGAAACCTTCATAGACATCGTGGGCAAAGACTGCTGCAATTGGTCCAGGTTTCTCTTTTTGGACGGTACCCACCCAGGGTAGGTGGGAAAACACCTTGCCTCTCTAGTTGGCTTGATATTTTCCTGGCAATTACCTTCTCCAGCAGCTTGCCTATTGTATTCTGCATGGTTATAATTCGATATCCCTGAATTTTCTTGTGGTCTTTGTCAGGCTTCGGCAAGGGAATCAGATAGCTGTGTAACCATTCCTCCTTGATGCTAGCACTCCCTATACTGTTGTTGTACATGTCTGCTAGTTTCTCTAGCTCATTGTCGGTACACCTATTTATGTCGTCGTATCTTATGCCGTCAGGACCTGGAGCACTGTTTTTTGATCGTCGAAGCACAGCCTTGATTTCTTGCACTGTCACTGTGTCTTCATCCGAAGTGTTCTGGGCCTTGCATCTGTCTGAGGTGACCTCCTTGGCCAGATTCCGGCCTCCCATGTCTGTCTGGTTGCTCTGCTCAAGGTAGCGTTCAAAGAGGGCTTTGCCCTTGTCCTCGTCAGTCCTCTGCCAGATGAGGTCAGCACCTTGGAAGTCAGAAATGCTCTTATTCTTGACTACACCACTCATGCTTTTATGTAGTCGCCAGAACAATTTCAGTGACTTGTCTGTGCTTACTCTTTGACACACCTCTGCCCATTTTTCGCTTTTAACCACCGTGACCAGTTTTTTGAAATAGCTTACTTTTGTGTGCATCTCTCTTTCTAAGTGCAAGCAGGGACTAGGATGACCAGCTCTGTTCTTCTTGGCATTTTGCCATCTCCTTACAGCACTACGCTTATCCACCCAAGCCTTCTCCACCTCGAAACTCCACCACGGTGGCTGCTCAAAGCTTTTTTTCCTTTTCTTCCTGCCCTGAAATGTTCTGCGCTTGTCACGTCTTATTTTACTCACCACATCTTGCCCTGTACTGTCATACTGGAACGTCTTTACCTTTAGCTTGTGCTGCCTGGATCTGCCTTTCTCCACCAATATGCTGCATGGGTGGTGGTCGCTGCCATGGTGTCCTAGGACACCCCATCTACACACTGTAGTGAGTGAAGGTGAAACTAGCGCCAGATCAATAGCACTGTCCTCATCGCCTGGACGGCTTGCTGTCCTGGTGACACAGCCACTGTTGATACAAACCAGGTCGATGGTTTCCAGTGCAGTCTCGAGCTCCTCCCCTTGTGTATTGGAGGAAGTGTTTCCCCATGATCTGCCTTTAGCGTTGAAGTCACCACAGAAAATAACATTTCTCTCGTGGCCTAATATGTCACTTAAGCACTGCCACTTCTGGGCGTCCACACGATTGAACGATTGTTTGAGCGTGAAGTGCGACCATGTTGTCAGCCTGTAATATATATTGTAATAAATGTTGCTCAGGAGAAAGCTCCTGCGAGTTTCCGATTGCATTCATGTGTTATTGGTATATGTGTCGTAGATGTTGTAATTTGCCTGTCCAAGTCCAGTGAGCTAGAAGGAGCAAATAGTTAGGACTCTGACAGGTATAATGGTGTCAGAAGTACACATGAACCACATTCCCATGTAAATTGCATAAAAGAACGCTACTTTTGTAAAGAAGAAGATCAAGTGCAGAATTTTGTAAAAAGTAATAAATCGGAGATTTGTTAATAAAATCAGAACGAAAATAACATCTTTTCTTTCCACAGCAGGTTTCAATTCTACAAAGCGACCGACGTAACCAGAACAGGTCAACGGTAACCAGCACGAGAATCACGGTCCTGTACATCAAGCGTTCGAGTAAACAGCTGATAAAGATAAGTTGATTAATTTTGATTGCTAAGTACCCAAATCTGCATTCTTTGATTTGCTTGAATAGATATCATCATTTGTACATTTAAATATTAATTAACAGAAAATGTCGGAGGATGAATACCAATCACAGTTGTGGGGCACAAAGCATTACAGAAAGTTGCAAGACCTTTTTCATAGTACACGGGCACAAGACAAAGCAAATTGTAATAGAAAACATGACCTAATACGTGATTGGACACAGAAATTTGAAAAGAAAATGCAAGACTACAAAATCCCAAAAGATTATTGGGGTTTATGGTACTCGGGATACGTACCAATAAAAGGTAAAAAACTAGCGGAGATCATACCAGATTCGTCAAGTACAGACTATGAATATTATAAAACAAAAATATTAAAACACTATCTAACCTCTTTCGAGACTCTAAAAGTAGAGGTACAAAATTTGAAACCAGCCACAGACAAGTCATTCACCCAGTATATAAGGGAAATAGAAGAATTTCTCATAAAGCTAACATTTGAAATTAAACATGCAGACAACAATCAAGAAGCAATAAATTTCTTGCTAGTGGAAAAACTAAAAGCAACAATCCCAGCCGAATGCGGAAAATATTTAGAAGAACACAACACAGAACCTATCAAAAACTTACTAGAAAAATGCCGCGAATATTACAACCAAAGTATAACCCTGGTTAAGAACACTCAACAGAAAAGTACCGTGAAAGCAACGGCATCTGCAGCCACAGATGGTCAAAACAAATCACAGAAAACAAAACCAGTACTGTGCAAACATTGTAGCACTCCACATACAGAAAATGGAATATGCGATAAAAATCCCACTTATCAAGAATACCTAAATACTATTATAGCACAAAAACTGGGGAAGGTAAACCAAAGGAAATATAGAACAAAATGTCATTTTTGCCTCGCGTATGGCCACAGACGTTTTGAATGTGAAGGAGTAAAAAGATTACAGAAAGCAAAAGCAAATGCAGCCATAAGCATTACAACAGACAGTTCAGCAAAGAACTTAGACAAAGTAAACATCACAGAGACGAAAACAAGACCAAACACTGCAAATTCAGAACAGACTGAGTTTTACCCATCAGACTTTGTACCATATTTCAATAATGTTGTTAATATCACTCAGCCTCATTCCTTATTTAAAGAGGGCAATACTCAACAAGAAAGTGAGGAAATGAACAAAACCCCAAGACTGTCGTTTGGAAAACTAACCTTCCATGAGGGATACATCAATGACACAGTATGCACATGTGTACGCGACACAGGGTCCTGTCTTATCGGTCTTCGAAAGAACCTAGCTGATCCTAAAGACTACCTAGATGAGTACATCTATTGCAGAACTGTTTCAGGGACAGTAGAGAAATATCCTATGGCATGGGCTAATATAAAATCACCTTTCCTATCAGGCAGAGTAACTTGCGCATTATTAGACAATCCATGCTGTGATTTATTAATTGGAAATGTATTAAATGTAATAGACTACACAGAGTCCACAACCCAGACATGGCAGAAAGTGAACACCACAACAAACACTGCCTTAACTATACCACTCATCATACAACAACATGATGAACAGACCAAAGTACCACACCATACCAACTTGATTACCATCTCACAACAAGAAAAAACAGAAACTGGTGTGTATCATCAAAGAAAAGAAGGTACAGATAACAAGCATTTCACAAGGGCGAGAAAAGATCACAAAACATCATGGTACATGCTATACCTCCTGTTAACTACATACATGCCCAAGTGCGCACAATGGATGGTTCTACTCACACTACTCATGGTAAATGCAAAACAAATGTCTTCACAAACAATTTTATTCACATATCATCATGACGCAACACAGATGATATTACTCATGACAAACCAGTTGACTTTGTTACTTGCATCATTACTGGTGAACCAAAGTTTGTTGTTACCACTGCTAAACACTATGTCAAATCAACTCAAACACATACTTATGCTGAACAATGTAAATCATCAATCGGTGGAATTTCTGACAAAAATCAGCAACAAATTACCCTACATATTTTGGAAAATATACACGAATTGCAGAAAAGCATACAAACATGCACGATTACATTTCAAAACTATACATGGTGTATTATTATTATTTGAACTATTGAATGTATACACACATGTACGAGTGCAGGTTTGGAGATAGCACTCAAAATGATCTCAACATGAAATTTGAAAATCCCCACCCTTTGGAAAATTAATTTTAACCGTAACCCACTTTATATCTGTAGATCGAGTAACTCCAGAGTTGCCTTGTCTGCTGTACGACTCCAGCGCTATGATACTAGCACACTCCATTGTACAGACCAACATAAACGTTCCTTCAACGTGAAAATTGTCATCAACAGAACAGTAAGACTCAACATGTGATTTCAGGTATCTAACAGTAAGATATACCCATATTGACTTTGTTTCAAACGAGTATCTACAGAATCCACCTTTTGAAATCGACTAACAACGACGACAGCTTCACAAGCACAGACATTCATTTCCGGTGATCAGTTTAATGAACCAGATGCCAACCTACAAACTATGGCAAAGACAGTCACAGACAGACGCACCATGGCCACACTCAAAATTAAGGCCACCGAACTTAATTAATTCTTATTTTATACGTGTGAATTCCAGCAATTTTACAGAACGGACTTACAAATTGTCCAAACGTGGTGAAAAGTCTTAATCACTATACAGAAGGAAAGACAATATCATGATATACAGAAGACGTCAATAATCGGTTCAGAAAGAAGAAATGCCAAACATTCCAGCACCGCAGTGAACATTGAACACGAGTAATTTAATTACGTGTGCATAACTTTCACAGGACAAGAACAGTATCCTATATGTGCATAAAGGCAGCGACGATGAACATTTTAGTGTATAGGTATTAACTGCGTGACATCCAATGTCTAATTTTATTGTTGTAATACTTTGTATTGTTATAATGTGATATGTACATATGAGCGTAAGTATAATGGCGAATAGAATAAGTTGTAATGCTGAGAATCAACGCCTGGCAATCCCAATACGCGAGTGTTACCAAACTTGCCTTCGCGTATGGTGGATAGCCCGACGAATGACGCTTAGCAATAGGGGTACAGAATTAACATCATAAGATGGTAACAAGAAAGAACATACCAACAGGGTGATGCCAACCAAAGAGATTAATAAGAACTCTCCATAACAGTAAACGAGGTGTGCTCAAAAAGGGAAACAACTCACGGTCCGACATAAGATGAGGTAAGGGGGACTATGACATACATGAAGTATATTCGAACCATGACCACAACATTGACATAGCGTGCTCATAAAGAATCGATTATGGTGCATTAAATAGAGACGAGGGGGACCACGTCTGAATAGAGAGAAAATTTAAGAATGCTGTAAGAGGAAGTTGTAGCCTTATTCCAGGCGTGGATCAATGGAGAATCCTTAAACCAGCATAGCTACAATAACTATGAGATGATAATGCACAGACAATCGATTGAGAAACATGAACGGAATGTAATGTCACGGATTGGGGATTGAAGAATATAACGAGGTATGACGAAGTAGACCCAACCAGAACATTTGCCAGACCACGACAAAACCTTGAGAGAAACCTCAGTACTGAAAAAGAGAGAACAATAGTAGTTGAATCTCGGAAAAGATCAGAGTAAGAAGGTACGCACGCGTATACTGATGGTCATACTAATCCCCTGACAAGGTTAGAAAGATGTAATAAGAACAACAACAGAATGTGTCACATTTCTAAGGGAAAGTGCCACATTGTTTGTGCGGGGGGCAGAGTGTCAGGGGCTTATATGTAAGCAATAGTGTAAGTGCCGGTATGTAAGCGAGAGTCAGTGTAAGTATAGCTGAGGTCAAGGGCAGTAGGGGACATTACGGCTTGGCTAATGGAGGGTCAAGCAAGAAGCCCGTGAACAGACCCACGTGATGTGGGAAGGTCAAGGAGAACGGAGGCAGTGTGTGTAAGACAGCGGATAGAGACGGACGTGTGAAGAATAGCGAGAGATAGAACGATAGAACGAGAGAGTTGTGACGGATAGCTGAGATGAACGTTGTGTAGTGATATTCGAGGAATGTACTAACTGTGATATGTGCGGGATGATGTGAGGCTGTGATTGCGAATGATCATGGGGGCGACAGTGTAAATATCGCCCAGGTGAGCTAGCGCGTGGCTGCTGGTGTTGAACGATTGTTTGAGCGTGAAGTGCGACCATGTTGTCAGCCTGTAATATATATTGTAATAAATGTTGCTCAGGAGAAAGCTCCTGCGAGTTTCCGATTGCATTCATGTGTTATTAGTATATGTGTCGTAGATGTTGTAATTTGCCTGTCCAAGTCCAGTGAGCTAGAAGGAGCAAATAGTTAGGACTCTGACACTTGTGCCGGTGATTTATTCAACGGGGCTAGTCAGAGGCTTCTATAATTTTTGCTTTCGTAGGACAGCATGACAGAATTGATAAAAGGGCGTATTCTTAACATCCGGTGGGCTTATAACGAAGTAGGTGCTTCAACCCCTACACCGGACAGTTGGACTAAAATTTTGACCTTTCGTCCTTGACTTGGAGACGTAAATTACAAGTACCTCTCAAGTCGGAGTGAGTTCGCTTGATGGCGAGGGACACAGTTAAAAGGGGAAGCTAACCCACACGCAAAATTCAGGCCAGCGCTGCAAAAAGAAGAGTGAATGGTCTGCACTTGAGTTCAAAGCGAGCGAGCACAAAATAAAAATAATGTCTTCTTTCAGTATGTCTGATTCTAGTTCTTCGATGGCATCGGTGTCAGTTTTCTTGATTCCAGTGGCATCTGGTGGAATGCTGTTGTTCGAAGTACTTGCTCCATCCTTGTGGATGTGTTTGTCTTCACTTATTTGTTCTCCTTTTTCGCTGTTAATTATTTCAGTTTGGTCAAAGGATTCAGGTCTGGTTCTCATTGCACTAATGTTTTTGTAGGCGTTTCTAATTGCCTCCGTGTAGTTTTTATTTAGGGTTTCTCCGTATTCCTACCAGTCTGTTTATATTTCTTTCTTTATTATTCTTTTCGCGTGTCTTCTTGTTATTCTATACTCGATGTGATGATGTTCCGTTTTGTTTTTCACCCAATTTTTATACTTTTCCTTTTAGTCTTTTACAGCTGTCTTTACCTCGACGTTCCACCAACTTGTTATTTTCTTTATCCGTGTGTTGTGTGTTTTCATGATTCCACATGTTATTTGTGTCGTGTTTAAAATACTTGATTTTAACATATCCCATGCTTCTTCCACCAACATTACAATGTGAACTATGCAAAAGAAGTTTTTTTAAGATCTTAATGGTGAGCAATTTTTAAACATTTTCTGAAATTGCTCTCTATATTTAGTGCTCATGCGATAATAGACAAAAATATTCACTGACGAATTTAGGGATTCGAGAAAAACTCCTATTCCACCAAAGATGAATGTAACATCTCTATTCTTGCCTGTAAAAGAATATTCGGGAAACATAGACCACACTACAAATATAATACAGTTTGGAATTAAGCAGGCTATAAATATCACCGATACTCCGACAACCATTTTAGCTACTGACTTGTTTTGATTAGAAAGGTTGCTAGACTTTGCAGATGCCTGTCTCCATTTCGTGTGTTTCTTTAACTGAACTGTGAGAATGATAGTACACACGATCGTGACAATAAAGGCGAGAAAGTTCAGAAGAACATTATTGATCATATACGAAATGCTCTCAACAACATCACGGTTATTCGTATGCACAAGGCCAATTAGAGTTTGGTTTCTGCCCGGGAAATATTTCCAGTCCAGTCTGTTGACGAAGAACACAGGTGCTTGGCAAACGGTTAGCATGATGACGATGCCTACAATCGTTATAAACACTCGTCGACTGTTGATGATACTTTTCACCTAGATTAATAATGGAAAAATTATATAGATAATAATGTAAATGATACATTACACATGAAGTGAGACCATAATTAATACTCTTTTTCATGTGTAGTTAATATAGACAATGCGAAAAACAAAATACAACATCTGGGTATTTTTCAACGTGGAGTCCAGGCCAGTTCAACAGCTATTTAGGTAAGGTGGCAGCTTTATGTTTTAATAGCCTAACACACTATTTCCGCGAAGCGTGGAAGCGACGTGTGTAGCACACCTGGCAACCTATACTGTGGTCTTGTGTTCAAATCTCGAAAATGTGTTTTTTAACACAGAATCCACAAACAATATGTTGCACGATTTATGCCTGGTATATTTCTCTGCATCACGCCAGGTGCATACTGAAGTGAATAAGTGAATAATACGTAGATAGAAACAATTAAAACACATTGTCAAAGTATGGTCCAAACATGGAACATCTATTATCCCCACTATAATTTCAAGTTTACAACGAACGCTTTCTGTTTGCATATAACCAACTTGAACCGCCCAATTGCTAACGCCTCACTATGTTTGAGCAAACGTTTATGATTCGTCGAATACAGTTAGCTAGTTAGTTGTAAATCCATTACAAGACGTAGCAGTCAACCACAGCATTTTTTGGCTGTTAGTGATTCCTGGACAAGTTTACGTTCAGTAGTTTGCCATTTCATACAGTATATGGTGTTAATCGATTCAGTAGTTTGCCATTGCTGTCTGAACAGCCGATCTCATACCATTGAAATAAACGCAAAAGGGTATGTCTCCATATCTCCTGCGGCTGATTACGAACCCTCAACTCGATATGTCGGGAACTGTTACAACTGCATTCACTAACCCCCAAACCATAGGAGGAGACAATACTGCAAGTACGCAGCTTCTAATAGAACTCGTAGATAAAGTTCTGGATATCACGTTCATGTCCATATCATGGTAATCTGTTATAGGACCAATCATGATGAGCATTGTGGAATGTTGAATCTCTCATTACGTTATAGGTGTTTTAAAACTGAATGAACACACACGCAGGATGAACATTGTGATATTTGGAATCTTTCATTACGTAACGAGCCGCCTTAAACTGAAAAGAACAACAGAAAGAAATATGTATTGTTTTGTGTGTTTGTTTGTTTGTTTGCATGTTTGTTTGTTAAAGGGGGAGGGGGGGGGCATTTAGTCTGTGCTGAGGTAGTGTTTAAACAGGTTGCGACTGTATGTATACTGATTAGTGGTGTCTTTGATTTCTTGTGGAAGATTGTTCCACAACTCAGCAGCAGAGTATGCTAAGCTTGTTTTATATGTCTATCCTAGGTTTATGAATAAAATTTGGTGGAACTGCAGTAAGGCTGTGAAAAAGTAAACAATATAAAATAACACAAAGAATGCAGCTTTACATAACAAAATTACGACACATACAGGACGTTTCGGCGACTAGCCTTCATGAGCAAACGAATACTTACACAAATCTCAACATATAGTCACGGAGAAGACCCTCCGGTGGCTACATTAAGGCGTGACGACGGGATGAGAAGAATAAAAAGAAGACAAAATGAAAGCAATTAACAGAAAATGAAAATGTGAAAAACAACAACCCCTCATACTTACCCCAATACCCAGCTCAGGATTCTGAGGTAATTAGGAACTTTTTTTTCCCTTCTTTTTTTCAAATTTGCATTTTCTCTTCATTGCTTTTATTTCTTCATCTGTTTATTCTTCTCATCCCGCCTTCACGCCTTAATTTAGTCACCTGAGTGTCTTTCCGTGACTATAAGTTGTGTTTGTGTATGATTTTGTTTGCTGATGAAGGCTAGTCTCCGAAACGTCCTGTATGTGTCGTAATTCTGTTATTTAAAGCAGCGTTACTTTTGTGTTATTTTATGTTGTTTACATTATCCTGGGTTTAGGGACATGAAGTATATTTAGTCGTTCCCTGTGTCTTGCGTTATATTTGAACAATGCCAAAAGTAGCGTGGAGCATTTTGAAATAGGATCTTGTGAATTAGTTTAGCCTGATTGAAAAGTAGGCGTTTATCGAGTGACAGTAACTGAAGACGATCATGTAGGTAAGAATTGTTGGTAAGCTTTTCACCGTTAATTAAACGCACTGCCTTTTTATAGTGTAAATACTTGTAAAGGTATTTTAGTGATTTGGAGCATCCATCCCCGATTGTGGAGCAATACTCAATATGTGTTTGTATATGGGAGGTATAGAATATCTTTCATGTGTTTTCGTCAAGGAAATTTTTAATTTTGGCAAGTTGGTATACTTTTTGGGCTATTTGTTTAACGAGAGCTTTGCCAAAACTTTCTCTAGGCTCGTCGTGAGAATTTAGTCAGTATTTTCAGCGATACAGTAGAAAATGACTGGATAACACCGGCGTCCTAATCTCCACATTGTTTATTACAAAACAGTGTTGACAACAAGTTCAGATGTACCACCAAATTCACGGATCGCTAACATGGATGGCTAATCGGTTGCTTTCGCGTTCTTGTATACTGCCACTCGCACGCTGTCACTAATCAATAGACTACGGTAGAATTATCGTCCAGAGGCGAACATGCCACTCTTAGGATCGCTACATAGCTGTCATTATACTGCAGTACAGTACTTACAACACGCCTGGGCCCCGAGCTCTTGACCCACATTTACTGGGCTAGTCTCTGCAATCCATTTGGGTGTTTGATGACATACTTGAATGACGGTTAGCTAGTCAATGGAACTTCCTGACACTTTACTGTGAATGACAACTTATTTCAATCTCTTACATTCTGCACTATCGGTTTGAAGTATACACCTGACTTTAATCCGTAAATGTCTTTCTCCATCCAGTTTGCGGCTAAAGCGGAGTTGTTAACGCTTGCGCATCTCTCGGCGCAAATAACACGCCAACCGCGTTGGTCCCGAGGTTGACTTGGTCACTTGATCAACCTTGACCCGTACTGATTCATATTCATGTTTGTTTCTAATTCTGTCTACAGAACTGCTCTATCCGTGACTTAATCATTTCTTCTTGTCGATTCTATCTAAACTTGTGATGCAATTTATCACCGTCGTCTCTTTTTGTTAACACTAGTCAAAGTCTTTTCGGAACATGGCAGGCATGAACTTGGGAATTAAAGGTTACATTTTGATCAATGATAAGACCCAGTGCCTTGTGCTCGGTTACACTTTCTACAGGCGTACTACCAGTATGCAGCTGAAAAGTTTTCTGCGTGTTTAGAGAGTGCAGTCATTGCCTGGTTGCTATTAGCATAGATTGTATTTTAGAAATGTTAATTTTCATGCGGTTTCATGACTCCAGTTAACTACACTATTTATTTCATGTTGCAAGGATGATTCTTGCACATTGCAGTCAATAGCGTTTCTATATACTGTGCAATCGTCTGCAAATAGATCGCAGGACGACGAAAGATATAGGGGAGGGACCATTTATATAAATGGCAAATAACAGAGGACCGAGTATAGACCGCTTAGGTACTCCAATATTAATGGTGATGGCTTGAAATAAAGATTTATTCTGTGATACTACTTGTTGTCTGTCTAATAAAAATTATTTTATTAATGTCACAATATTAACGATTACGTTCATTGTTTCCAGTTTTTTAATTATAATAATATGGTCTATCATATGGAATGCTTTTCTAAAGTCTACAAACACCGCTCCACATATAGTTTTATTGTTAATATTTTGATGCCAATTTGCTATCATGATTTTTAGGGCCGTATTACAAGAATGCTGAAAGATGCTGCTGTTGACAGCGATGTCCTGTAAAGGATATGCGAATTAAAAAAAAAAAAATTACAAGAATATTTTAGCCTATACCCTGACTGACTTTCAACGATTAGTTTGTGGCGAACTAAGTATTCTAGTTTTGTTGTCTGAATGTGCTTTTCTAGTGGTTTGAATAGTGGGGAAAGTATGGAATCGGCCTATAGTTACTCATGTGACGATCGTCTAATGAACCAGTTTTTAAATGAGGATACACTTTAGCGATTTTAATAGCTGCTGAGAAGTGACCTTTGGTGAGACACTGATAATATATAAATGATAGTGACTCGCAGATCGCCGGCGCATCACAAAATTACGACAATAAAGGTATGTCATAAGGAGAATCTAATACTGCATCCTTCAATTGGTTTATGTCGGATTGAAATAAACTATTAAATAGATCACAATTAACTTGATATGATGGTAATAATTGTGATGACTTGTGTTTGTTTGTCAAGGTATTAATTGCTTCTCATATATCTTTGGTGTTGGTTTTATTTATTATTAAGCTTTTAAAATAGTTTTTCTTTTCCTTTCGAATTGACATATTGAACATGTTGAACATTGTTGTATTTGGAATCTTTCATTGCGTTACCAGTCTCTTTAAATTTTAATAAATAAACATGTATGGTGAACACTGTAGTTTCTGGAATCTTCCATTACATAATACTTACTTTACGGGTCTCTTTACATTGAATAACCACACACGTAGTATTTGGCGCTCATATAAGTAGAATAAAGAAGTAGAGACATGAGGACTCACTAGACAACATAAACATTAAAAGCTAATTCTCTCTTCTACTACTATGAGCGTCAAGCAATACATGCGTGTTTATCTGTGAACTGCCTTAGTGGCCCCAAAGGCTTCTCCAGCTGATCTTTAAATTTAAACTATATGAAATCAGTTGTAAGTAAACTCATACCTGCAGAGGCAAGGCAATGCATAAACATCTCTCCAGTGTAATCAAGGCAGTGATCCAGGCAGATATACGGGTAAACAATGTGTGGGGTATGCCAGTCGAAAGGTATTGGACTTCTTCAGGATCGAAAGATAAATCTAACCCGTGGATACACGGACTGAGGCAAAAGTTAGTCCATAGAATCGTTAGGAGGCTTCCAAGATCAGATACGGCCATGCCTGATCAATTAGAAAGGATTAAAGAAAATGCACAAAATCAATGGCGGTAAGAAATAATAAAGCCTTCCGGGAACATACACACACTCACACACGCATATACAGACACTCATGTGCGCGCGCGAACACACACACACACACATACACGTACACACACGCAAACACAATCCCCACCCTCTCACTCTCTCTCTCTCTCTCTCTCTCTCTCTCTCTCTCTCTTTCTCTCTCCCTCCCTCCTCTCTCTCTCTCTCTCTCTCTCTCTCTCTCTCTCTCTCTCTCTCTCTCTCTCTCCCTCTCAGACCACTAATCATTTCTAATACCGATGTTTCTCCATGGTATGGTGTCACACTGTCCAGCATTTTTTCTCCGCGTCTCCCACTGCCCCACCTTATCCTCACCTTTCTCGTTCTAATGGCATGCTCCAGCTTTTTTCTTCTCTTAAGATGCTTAAAGAATATGAACTGTCAACTTCTGAAACGAGTAGTCAGTTCTCTTTGTGAAATTAATTATGTCAGGATATCTTCATTACTCTTTCTATCCCTTGACTGTTTAGTCAGATTTATTGTGCTGTCTAACATTGTCGCACTATTTCCCTACATATTGTTTTATAATTATCTTGATTTTGCGTACCTTTTTGTTCTAATACCAGATCTTTGGCGAAGGGGTTACGGACAAAATTTGTAATCCCGCATACCGCTTTCAAAACACAGCTGCGTATGATTTAGCAGCAGACAGCGTTGTGTTGGTTTTATGAAATGGTTTGAGTGCTGGTTGTTCAGAAATCAATGGCAAACTACTGAATGTAAACTTGCCAAGCAATCATAAACAGCCAATAATGCTTGGGTTGACTGTGGCGTCATGTAAAGGATATACAGCTAACTTTGTTTTCTCCAATGACAATTAGTTGTAGAATTGCGTCTGCTCTGGCATCTATTTCGCCTTCGCAGCCTTCTATTTTTCTGGTATTATCTCCTTTCATTTCTGTTGTATTTACTCCTTTTGCATCTACCATTATTCGTCCCTGCTGCTCATTTGTTCTCCCCCCATTTATTATTTTTGCTTTATACCTAATCATAACTGTAATGCCGTATTCGTCAAGCATTTCTTGGTGTTGTTCTTCTATTGCCACATCTCTCTTGATATGTCTTAGATTCACGCTTAGTTTCTTGCATTGTATACTTATTTTACCTATTTCTGGTGCATGTCCTACAAAATAAAAAGTGGAAGATATCAAAGAATGGCCAAGAATACAAGCTAAGAATTATAATATAAACTATGTACGCAATACCCATGACACAATACTAACTGTTTCAAAACGCAAAATATCTACATGTTGACAATTTAGTAATAGAAAGTGCAGGACAAAAGACTTACCCAGAATATCAAGAATACAGACACGGCTAGTTTATCAAATAGTAAAGGTACATAACAATGTTCTATAATAATAGAAGAGAAAGTATTTAACAAAGTTGAACAATTTAAATACATAGAGGCAAACAAAACTTCAGATAGGAAACGCATTCCAGAGATTAACAACATGAAAAGACTAGCAAATACTGCATTTTCGAAAATGACAAGATCCTTTTTTGCAATTCGTCAATATCATTGAATGTCAAACAATGGGTACTGAAATATTATATAGACTGTTTCTTCTGTACGACGCGTAACGTAAGTGAAATAATCAAGAAGAACTTAGAGCCAATTGAGATTCCTGAGACGAATGTTGCAAATATTTTATGCTATCTGAGTAACTAATAACTATTCCTGGACTAGGCTAATGAAGGTGTACACAGCGATAAGAAAATAGCAATCCGGATTACTTGGTCATATAATGACGAGTGAGTGAGGCAATTACGGAACACAGTGACACTTATCTACAACACCAATTGTTTATCGTACAATGGTCATGATTCATAGCAGAAAATACATTACCTGTTAGACTGATATTGATCTGGTCTCTGAAGCCTTGTTTCACAAAGCAGATAATGTTGATGATGTTTGTTCCTGCCCCAAATATCACAATTAGCTGACACACCACACCAAACGTAATCCACTTGTAAATGATAACAAATTGTTTACTCAAAGGTGCTCGCGAGCTTAACGTTACAGACACATTTATTGCCATCAATGAGATGTGCTCTTCCATGTTTGATTTAATGTACTCGTCCAAATTAAATATCTTTTAAAAATAGTGGAATTGTTATATTTTTCTGTTTCATTTCATCAGCGCCCACTGAGGCAATTATGGAACACAGTGACAGTTTAATTATTGTGGCATTGTCTGCAATGTTTACATAAACAAACCGCTGACAACAAACATTGCTACTTCGAATTTACCACCTTATTAATCATCATAAAAAAGAGTTTTGAGTAACGAAAACGTAGCGCCAAATTAACTAACTCCATTAGATTGGCTTCAGTATTTGAGACTAAGTCCACAATTAAGTACACTATCGTATTCAAGTCCATGAATGCCGTAGCAACGTAGTGGCTCGACGCTCACAGTACAGGCCCGCTTGTCACGGGTTTGAATCCTCATCGTCAAGTGTTGTTAAAATTGACTTAGGCTCACAAGACGACCTAGTATTGGTACCAGAAAATGCCTTGATAAGTAAAGGCGGCCGACATTATACTGACCATGTCAGCCAGCGATAGCAGACTGGTGTATACAATAGTAATCTAGTACCATATGACCAATGTTCTTAAGCTTGTAACAGATCATTCTTTGTTACTTGGCTTATTTCATATAATTGCTAGAAAAGCGTGACTCTATCAGCGCTCACACAGGAAACAAACCGCACAGGCGAAGGAAAGAGATCGAACAAGCGAAGGAAAGAGACCGAACAAGCAAGGAATAAGACTGAACAAGCAAGGGACGAGACAGAACAAGTGAAGTAAACAGACCGAACAAGCGAAGGAAAGAGAGCGAACAAGTGAAAGAAAGAGACCAAACAAAAGAAGGAAAGAGACCAAACAAGCGAAGGAAAGAGACAGAACAAGCGAAGGAAAGAGACCGAACAAGCGAAGGAAAGAGACCGAACAAGCGAAGGAAAGAGACCGAACAAGCGAAGGAAAGAGACCGAACAGGAGAAGGAAACATGCCGAACAAGCGAAGGACACAGACAGATCAAGCAATTGAACACACGGAACAAGTGAAGGAAACACACCAAACAAGCAAAGAAAACTCGTCGAACAAAGAAGGAAACACCGAACAAGCAAAGAAAACTCATCGAACAAAGAAGGAAACACCGAACAAGCAAAGAAAACTCATCGAACAAAGAAAGAAACACATCGAACAAGCGAAGGAATGAGACCGAACAAGCGAAGGAAACAGGCCGAACAAGCGAAGGAAACACACCAAACAAGCAAAGAGAACTAACTCATCGATCAAAGAAAGAAACACATCGAACAAGCGAAGGAAACATACCAAACAAGCGAAGGAAACGGACCGAGCAGCTAAAGCACGAAAGGTAGAACAGCGTGGCCAAACGGATAAGAAAGCTAGTTCTTAAACATTCGGTGTGCTGATGCCGAGGTAGCGCGTTCAACCCAAACATAGGTTAGTTGGACTAAAATGTTGACTTCTTGTCCTTGACACGTTGACGCAAATTGCAAGTATCTCTGAAGTCGGAGTGGGTTCGCATTATGGCGAAGGACACTGATAATAAAGAAAGCTAATCCACAGGCAAAAATCGGAAAACATATAGTCCTGTGTACTAGATATAGTACAACGAGGATGTACAACGCTTGAGTTCAAAGCAAGCAAACGAAAAAAACAAAACAATTAAAACAGTACGAAACAGCAGGAGATATCTGAGATTTGGAATGTAAATGTTCTTGGGGTTAAAGAACCAGCACCAGCAGACTTCATGAACAAATCAAACATCAACATATTAGGTCTTGCAGATGTGAGGAAAAGGGGCAATAAGAAAAACCAATACATGCACGTTAAGTTATAATATGGAGTGATGTCGATCAGCAGGCAAAGGCTAAATATGGACTGGGTGTGGATTCTAAAAAAAAGTGCAAGACATTATAAATACTGATTTTATATATGAGATATTATTATATATTAATAATATGTTTTTAATACAGCTATGAAGACACCCCCCCCCTCCCCCCCCCCCCCCCAAAAAAAAAGAAGACACGAATACTTTGATAAGATATTGTTTGTTTGTTCGCATATCCTCTACAGGACATCGTTGTCAACATCAGCATCTTTCAGCTGATTGTTAATTTATTGGCAAGATTACTCTCAGTTGTTTGCCATTGCTTTCTGAGCGACCGCTTCACATACCCGGTAAGTTACTGACGCTGAGAGAACCGCTACCAATTCTCGCTCATGTCATGTTCCTCACGAGAGTATACGGGATTACGGAGAAAGTCATGTAAGTCCAGGGAGACCGGCTGGATAAGATTACAGACAATTTAAACAATGGTAATGAGAAAGATGAACTTACTGTAATACATGCTTTCAATGGAAGAACAGGAAGAAGATGAACACGCGGGATGAATGCATCTGGTCATTCAGCGACACAGAGACTTATTGTAATAGCAATGGTGAAAATCTACTTAACATTGGCTATGACAAGATATTAAGAAGCGAATGGTGGAACAATGAAGTTAAAGTTGGCATTTCCAGAAAGGTAGCTTTAACAAATGGATTACATCTAACTCTGAACAAGACTGTATTACATATATAATAGTGCGACGAAATGTAAAAAGAACAATTAAAACACCTAAGGATGAATCCCGAAGGATATACGGTGAATATACGGCAGCCCTCAGCGAACACTATCGAAGAGAATTTTATTAACGTGTCGATGATATAAGAAACATAGATGCATGTTACATCCCAATTGCCTTCATAAAAAACACAACTGTTATTTAATCCACAACAAAGACTAGCAGAGTGGGCAGATTATTTTCAAGAACTAATTAACCCCACACATAACAGAAATCCCAAATAATGTTCCTGATATATGTTAACAAGCATCAAACTGCATACCAGCAGAGGTCAAATAAGTTATACAGAAAAGTTGTATAAGAAAATCACCAGGTACAGTTGGAGTAACCACAGAAACTATCCAAGCTTGGAAGAAATCTGGAATAAATGCCAAAGAAGACTTGTTGATATAGGATGGGAAGCAAGACACGCCCCGTGAGAAAGACAATAGTATCAATATGGAAACAGAAATGCAATATGAGAGATTATAAAACGTACAGGGGATGATCACTCGTGGCACATATAAAATGTACGCGAAACTGTTGGAACAAATAGCTGGACCCATAGTTGAACACCAGTTAACTGACTGAGTACCACGGAATGACTAATCGTCTTAAGCGATTTCCCGTATCTGTCATGGGCATATATATCGCCGAAATGTTGTTGTTTCCTTATATTACGTGTCTGCTACCATATTAACAACACACCCATACTTCATATTTTTCGCTAACATTTTTGTTAGGTCCAAAGCTACAGTTTCTTTGACACAGAAACTGTTAAGCAAAGTACAATTTGACTTCAGGAAAAGTAAGAGTTGCACTGAAACACTTAACATTAACACACACATGTAAAATAACCATCAAACAGTGACCAGCAGAACAGTGTGTTTGTAGATCAGTAAAAGTCTTTTGACAAAGTTAAAAAAGTTAATTGCATATCCTTTATAGTACGACCCTTTATAGGACGAACCCCGGTGAGGACCGGGATTTTTTCACGTGGACTTCTAGTAATAAAATGTCCCCTGGTCTCTGGGTAGTGAGATCGGACACCCGTGTGTATTGTTGCGCACGTAAAACATCCCTTGGCAGTTGGAAATCGAAAAAGAGTAGCCTAAAGGCACTGCCCAGGCAAAATTTCTAGTTTAAAAAAATCTTCCCAAAGTATTTCAGGACCCTCGCCGGTGCTACGCGGTTCGTGCACAGAGCTGAGATTCTCCGGACTCAGGCTTGAGTTAGGAGAAGAACGGAGCACTTATGGGTGCCATGATGTTGATCCGTCGACTAACCTAAACTAAACTATAGGACGACGCAGTCAACGCCGGCATTTATTTATTTTTTTTTATTTTTTGTTTGTTTTGTTTTTGCTGTTGTGATTTCTTATCAAATTTTTGTTCAGTAGTTTGCCACTGATTTCTGAACGACCGGCACCCAAACCATTTAGTAAAATACCAACGCATATGCTTTATGGGAGGGCGCGTTGTCTTGAAGCAAAGGCAGAATTTGCGTATGCGCTGTCCCTCGTTTTCTGGTCACAACCTTTCTTAGTTTGATGAGGAGATCTGCATAGTACTTACTGCCCATTAACCGTGTTGCCATGAAGCATGTATTCTTTCAATATGACACCTTTGACGTCTCAATAAAAAATAGTCAGCATCACTTGTCTTGCAGATTGTTGTGCTCTTAGCTTGACATGTGTTGGCGAGCCAGGGGTTTTCCACTGCATGCTGGAAATTTTGAATTCTAGGTCATAATGGTGAATCCAAGTCTCATCTACCGTCACCATGGCCGTCAACATGTTTTTCAAACGCCACATGAGCAACTGGCCACAACAACCCGTGTTTGTTTCTGTTCACATGTCAGCAGGCGCGGGACTCAGCGGGCACACACTTTTCTCATGTTCAGTCTGTTGTGTAAATTCTAAAAACTGTACTCTTACTCGGTTTTTCTGAGCCCGATATCTCTGCAATTGTCATTTTCCTATCCTGGTCTATGATTTATTTTTTTCACTTTTGCAGCATTTGTATCATTGCACTCTGAGGACGGTAGTCCTGATCTTGGCATATCAGCAACTTGGGAACGGCCACAATTAAACTGCAAACACTATTTTTTTTTACAGAAGCATACGAAGGACAGACTTCTTCAAACACTGGCTCCATCTCCCTGTGTATTTCTGTAGGTGTTTTCTTCCCTGTAACATCAAGAATTTTATCACAGTCCTGGCCGTTGGTTGTGCAGATCTGGTCAATAGGGTGTGTTGTGCCATGCACCATATCGGGAAAACCAGTTGAGGAGGGAAATTGATAATTCATATGTCTATTCAAAATTGATTGGGCTATACATGTGCCAAATTTCAATTTTCTTCGCCTACTCCTTCATGGTCATCTCTAAAGACTTATGAGAAGCCCCTTGTATAACATATTAAGCACATTTCGCGGTTTTTAATTTAGATGAAACGACATATACATCAGCAATTACTGAACATATGTTTGCAGACTAACAGTGTCTGTTTTTCATCGATGTTGATAGATTGCAAAATTATATTAATAAGCCGAATTCAACATGTAGCAGATACAATTTGAAATACAACCACAACTGAAGTAATGCAGGATAGCAGAACTTCTAGACAACTAAATATAATAATAAATAGTACACCTTTCAAACAAGTTAAAGAATGTAAATATGTAGGCAGTAAGATCGCAGAACATGGCAGAATGCTGTGTGGCGAAGGTTTTCTTCTCTGACCTTTTTGTTCATTGTTCAGGGTATAATTTCATCAAATCAAATATGATTGAAGCCGATGGGATAGAGGAAACGGGTTGCTGAATTATTCAATTTTTAGATGTGTTCTTTAATAAATCACGAAGGGATTACGGACGCAATTCCCCAATCCCACAAACCACGTTTGAAACAAGCTACGGCGATATGAAAGTAATCCGCCTTGCGTTTGTTTTATACAGCTTTGAGTGCCGGTCGTTCAGAAAGCAATAAAAAACTTCTTAACGTTAAGTTGCCAAGAAATCACAACCAGCTACACATGGTTGGGTTGACTTGCTAAGAAATCTCAAACAGCTAACGATCCTGGGGTTGACTGTGACGTCATGTAAAAGGATATTCAATTCATATTAGCTTGTCTTTATTGCTTTCCCTTTTTCGTGTAATACGATGAATCCTTTCCGTCTATTGCAAAAAAATGTATTTGTGTGTGTGTGTGTCTTAATGTCCTTGTCGTACTTGTTTAATTTATTGTTTTATGATATTGTTATTCCCGTCTTCTCACATTTTGTATTGTTATCAATAACAGTTCCTTTATCTTGTTTTCAAAAGCATTCTTTAGAGCCTAGTAGTTATGTTAATGACTCAAAAGAGAAAACGTTTACCGAGACGTTTTCCGGAAACTTGTCGTGGGAGCAGGGTTCTGCAAAGGACAAGCTACTAAGTGAATGCATTAGTCATGTTAATGCGTGAATTATGAAATTTCATAACATTCCAACAACATTCTAAATTATGCTTGAAATTATGCAGCTATATCTTTATTTTCGTGAGAATCGTTGTATCAGTGTCAATCATTTAAACAATTTCTTTTTTTTAGGACACTGGAAATAATATTGCTCCAGCCACGCATTTTCTTGAGATGCTTGTGTCCATTTATTGTGTTATGTCTTGTTAATTGTGCTACTTATAACAGTAAGGTGCCCCACACATTTTAAATGATCTCTTATTGTTTGAAAGGTCTTTCCTACTGGCATCGGCATCATCGTCGTCATTATCATCATCATCACCATCACCAGTAAGATAATCTTATGCAACATCATCATCATTATTAGTTTCTTTGTTAAGTGAGTGGCCGTTCATTGTTTTCAGAAGTAGCCGTTATCAAGAAGTATATATCAATTCGTATGCTGACGGCTCTCCTCTTGACGATAATACGCTGTCGGTAATTGTATCTCACTGCCTTTCTATATTTATGCATCCATAGACCAAGCATGGTAAATGTCATGCCGCTTAGAAACTGTGAGATTCTCATTATACTAAAGATTTTTATTGAATATCTTTTCATATCTACTAATACTATACGACTGATTTGAAACATCTAGTCAATATGCGGGAATACACCAATATGTCTAATATTTGTTAAGTTGATAGACTCACGTCTCAATTCAATCAATCAATCAATCAATCAGGTGCCGTCTCCGCAATGAAGGTTGGCTGCAATGGATCTCCAACACTGTCTGTCTCTCGCCCTGACTGTACATTCTGTCAAGCTGATGCTCGTCCATCTCTTGATGTTATCCTCCCACTTGTATCGTTGTCTACCTCTTGCTCGCTTGCCCTCAACCTTGCCTTCCAGTATGGTTTTTATAAGAGTATCATGTCTTTTAACCAGGCGAAAATATTTCACTTGACTCCTCTTTATTTCTTTCTTCAACCATCTCTTCATTCTCAGTTTTTCTATGACCTCTGAATTTGATTGTTTTTGTTTCCATGAAATACGACCTATTCGTATGTATATCCACATCTCCAGGGCTTCTATGCGACTTTCTAGTTGCTTGTTCAATGCCCAGGCTTCCGCGCCATACAGTAGTGTTGAATATACGTAGCATTTGACAATTCTCATTTTTAATGCGTTTTTAATCTCTCTAGATGTTAATACAGATTTCATGCCGTTGAAAGAATTTTTGGCCATTCCTATTCTCTTTTTGATTTCCATTTCACTTTTGCCATCATATGTTATTATATGTCCAAGATAAGAGAAACTTGTTACTTGTTCTAATATCTGCCCGTTTACCGTGATGTTCATTGATGACCTTTCCTTTTCACTGCTCATTATCATAGTTTTTGTTTTTTGGATGTTAATATCTAAGCCACATTCTGCACTGTGCCTGTTTACTTCTTCCACTAGGTCTTGCAACTCTTGCTCACTTTCTGCTAGTAATACGGTATCGTCAGCATATCTAAGATTGCTTATGATTCTTCCATTGATGTTAAGTCCAGGCATTTCAACTTGTTTAAAAATTCTTTCTGTGTATAGGTTGAAGAGGCTTGGGGACAGTACACATCCCTGCCGTACTCATCTTTTTATCTCTATAGGCGACGAATAGTTATTACCGCATCTAATAGACGCCACTTGTTCCCAGTACAAGTTACTAATAAGTCTGATGTCCTTTCCGTCTACTCCTATATCTTGAAGGCACGTAATTAGTCGTTCATATTGTACTCAATCAAAGTCTTTCTTGAAGTCTATAAAACAAACAAGCATATATACATTTTTTTAACTTCTATATATTTTTCAATTAACATCCTCACTGGTATCATGAAGGCTAATAGACTACAATGGCTGGGGCATATAGAAAGAATGGAAGATAATAGGGAAACAAAACTCGCTTACACTCAGGAAATAAATGACCGTAGACCCCGAGGTAGACCAAGAAGGCGGTGGAGAGATAATACATATACAGACCTACAAGCACTTGGAATCAACGACTGGCAAGAGAAGGTCCACCAGAGAGACGAATGGAGACGGATTGTATCTGCAGCAAAGAACCTCAATGGCTCGGAACGCTGAAGAAGAAGAAGAACACCCTCAAAGAGATAATTGCTTCTCTGGTGCCACTGTTTTTGCGGAACCCAAATTATTCTTCAGCTACTTCCTCATCTATTGTATGTTGAATTTTTTCTTGTATGACCTTGAGTAGTATCTTAGTTATGTGGCTCATTAAGCTAATAGTTCTGTAACCCTCACACTCACCAGCTCTTGGCGTCTTCGGTAGTGTGATGAAAATGAATGTTTTCAAATCCTTGGGAATGTACCCAGTATTATATTTATCATTACATAATTCTGTGGACGAGACAGGAACACTGAGCTGATCCACGACACTGGTGATCGAGTGAAATGGCGAGTCATGACCGCCCACGCTTTCCGGCATGGCACATGATTGATTGATTGATTGAATTCTGTGATAGTTTCAATGCCAAAGTTGGATAAGGATTTTATCATCTCCTTTGTTATCTTGTCAGGACCTGCAGCCTTTCCTTCTTTCCATCTTGAGTATTATACAATGTTCGTCTATTGACCCTGTTGTCCCAGAATAAATCTTCTGTGTATTCTGTCCATCGTTTTTATTATGTCAGTGTTATTAATTATAATTTCTACATATTTTCCTCTAATTCAACCGTTTCCTGATATATTATTTTACGTCTTTGTAAATCTGTTTATAATTTCATGTAATTCTTTCGAGTTGTATTTTATTTCCAGATCCTCTATTTCTTTGCAATGATTCTGCAGCCACTCTTCTTTGGCAACTCTGCACAAGTGACGTATTTCTCTATCTATTACTATATACTCTGGAGTGTTTTTTGCTTTCTTTCTTTGAGACATTTTACTCAAGATTTCATCGGTTATCCATAATTGTTTTTTTCTTATTAATCTTCACTGGCAAGGTGGTATTTGCAATCTGTATACTGGTTTTTACACTTTTCCATTTTGTATTAATTTTATCCTCGGGATTTTCACGTCGATATTGTTCCGTACTTTCAATGATTAGCCCATCATATCTATTTTTGACTTCAACTAGGTATAGTTGACTTATTTTGGGTTGTTTCAATGCCGATATATCTACTTGAGGTGTCTTCGATTTCCTTATTCCTGGGTTTTTAAATTTTATTTGTAATTTTAAAACTTCAGAATTATGGTCAGAGTTGATATCAGCACCAGTGTATGTTTTGGCATTTTTAACATTGTTTTTAAATCTATTTCTAATCATAATGTAGTCAATTTGGTTTCTCGTTCTATCTCCAGGGCTTTTCCATGTATACAGTTTCCTAGGGTTATGTTGAGAAAATGTGTTGCAAACAATAAGATTGTTTTCTTCACAGAAATGTATCAGCCGGTCTCTTCTGTCGTTTCTGTTTCCCATACCATATTGCCCTACTATCTGCTTATATGTATATGTCTCAATTGCAGGTTCCCTAATCAAGATTATTAACTATTTCAATCGATCGTTATTGTTACTTCCCACACATCCGTTGTCATTAACACAACCATATGAGAGACTTATGATCAAGACCGACAGATGGCTATACGTATTCATCAATCTTCAGCCACTTGTGAAGCATCACAGAGAGTATAAGCCAATCAACGGAGACCAGCAGAAAAACCAATGCAGCACATCACCCCTTTAGTGTAGCTATCATCGAGTGCTAACATTGCTAAAGCATATTCCTCGCTCATATTGGTCTCACCAGTCACATCCGGAATCACACTCATTAAATTTGAACGACAGGTGCTCATCATCATTCGTGATGGACGAACAATAACATTAGGTTAGTTAGACACTCGTTGTATGATTATATGTCTTACATACATTTAAAAAGACAAAGTCGGCGATGAAAATGTGTCATTCAAATCTTGGACATAAGCATCGTTTTGGAACAATTATGTTGTCAAGAATAACGTGTCTCAGATAATGGATGCTTCCAACTACCACTTAGACAATCGTAATTGCGTGTGACAGCAACGAGTAATACACCGAACTCTTTCTGTTTGACAGAAATAGATATGAAGATGCTATTACCATCAATTCTGAACATAAGAAACTCGAAGGAAAAAGCTAATGCATATTTTTACTTATTGACATATAGCACATGTATATCATTCATTCTCATCTCATCTCATCGTGTTCCTCTTATACCTTACGGTGTCGATGTGAAGCATAAACAGCTGGAGAGTTCCTGTTTATGGGCTTCATGTATCGTAATTCCCAAAGATTATGCTACTCCCTCTGTCCATTGTTTACATTGTAGGCTTGTTCTTCTGGTTCCATTTGGTCTGTACATCATTACTTGTTGTAGTATACTGTTAGTTGGTAGCTTAGTTGCATGGCCAAACCATTTAAATGCTGTTTTCTCATGAAATCTAGCGCTGCTATAACCCATACTTTAGTAATGATGTCTTCATTTCTGACTTGCTCTCTCCTTGATACGTTGAGTATTCTTCTCTGGAATCTCATTTTCGTTGACATTCTTCTTTTCTCTTTTTTTTTTGGTCATTGTCCACGTTTGGCATTGTTAGCATAGATTTGGTAGGAAGATTGTGTTTTAGAGTGCTTATTTAATATCTATTGATGCTTGTTTTTTTGTGTGTGTTTTTTTTTTAAGTATTGGTGCATATGTCCAATGAGTTGGTTTGCCTTATTGCATCTATTTTCAATCTCTTCTACTGATCCGCCATTTGATGATATTATACTTCCTATACTTTCTAAATACTTGAAGCTCTTTACTCGTTTCATGTGGTTTTCTATTAGATGAATCTTTTCTTCTTCTTCTTTGGTTATATTGCATTGCGTCTTTTTACTAATGCTGATTTTCCTGTTATGCTCATTACACATTTCGTTTAGGCTATTTATCTGGATAAGTAATTCTGCTTATGATTTTGCTATAAGTGCTAGTTCGACCGAAAATTAGTTTAATTCGCCGTTGATTCTTTTTATGTGTTATATTCGTCATGCGTCTCTGTTTGGTTGGTGTCTTTACATAATCTGCCAGTATATGTTAAGAACAAGAGAGGGGGCAGGACACAACTTTCTCGTACTCCGGATCTTATGGTGAAGTGTTCTGAGAGCCCTCCGTTTGTTCTTACCGTACATTTACTATTGTAGTGTAAATGTATGCATACGTTTGTTAGATGTGCACTCACTCCATATAGTATAAGGATTTTCCACAGCTTATGTATATCTTCTCCACCACATGTCTAATCTTTGTTTAGAAGGGCTAAGTAGAGTTTTTCATTAAATTATATTAAATTTTCTATTAGTTGTAAAAGAGCAATGATCTTATCTGTGCATCCTTTCTTTTCCCCAAATCCAAGTTGTGCTGTGTTTCGCTTAACTGGGATTCTGTTGTAGGTCGTAGTCTTTTCTCTAGAAAATTTCGGAAAATTTTTCCAGTATGACTCACCAGGGAAATGGCTCTGTATTGTGTGGAGTCTCTTTTGTTTTTCCTAAGTGGGATAATTACGACACGTTTCCACAGTCTCGAGTTGTATGTGGCTCTACCCCAAACATGGTTAAACAATCTTTATAGTTCGTACTTCTCGTGCTGCTATCATGTTAGTTAACTTGGTATTTCGTCTTGTCTCTGTGATTTATTCAATAGGGCTAATTGAATGGCTTCTCTAATACGTTCTTTCAGTATGTCTGGTTCTAGTACTTCGATATCATCTGTATCAGTTTCTTGGATTCCTGCGGCATCCGATGGAATGCTGAGAAATCGTTCGATGCACTGTCTCCATCGTTTCAGGATTTGTTTTTATTCACTCAACGGTTCTAATTTTTCGCTGTTAATTATTTCAGTTGGATAAAAGGGTTATGTACTGGTTTTCATTGCGCTAATCTGGTTGTAGAAGTTTCCAGTTGATTCCGTATATTTTTATTTAGAGTTTCTTCTAATTCCTATGTCTTTTATATTTATCTCTTTATTATTCTAATCTGGGCACGTTCAAGCACGTTCACCGCCGCATTGCCACGCGATGTGTCATCAGGGAGTGCAGGTCACAGAAGTCGTTGGGTTCAACGATTATAAAGCTGATGTCAGAGTGGGAACTATACTGTTGTGTTATGTTTACATCTAGCGTTTATAGACTCATAAACCAATAGTCATATACTGACGCCAAAGATGAAAACAGAGAGAGAGAGAGAGAGAGAGAGAGAGAGAGAGAGAGAGAGAGAGAGAGCAAGCGCTAGAGAACCCTACATAAAATACGACTCATACCCTCAGCCAAGCCGCCCTATGAACCCTACAAACAGCCACGCCAACCATGGGCAGTATTTATGTAGCCTTTTTGCCACTCACTCACCCCTTAACAACGAAAGGAAACATGTATTTAACCGCTCCTCCACTAGAACACACCATACCTTAACACTGATAGGACATATTTATCTAGTCCCTCCACCACTCGCCCTTCACTTTGCAATTATCAGAAGCATTTACCTAGCGTTTCCTAAACTCACCAACCCTTTAACAAAGAATGGGATCCTTATCTAACACCTCCTCCATCTCTTAGCTGGGAACGCACGTATTTATCTAGTCGCTCTTAAACTCGCCCACCCCTTAACAATGATCAGAAGTACTTATCTAGCCTTTCGAACGGTAGCCTTTATCTAACACTTCCTCCATATGTTAACAAGGAACGGACGTATTTATCTAGTCGCTCATCCACTTGCTCATCCCTTAACAATGATCAGAAGCACTTATCTAACCTTCCACCACTCACCCATCCCTTAACAACGAATGACACTAAGCTATATCCCTTACAACCAATAATACCAGCCATCTTTATTTTGTTTAGTGTTTCATGTGCGGATCTGTAACTCGTAAATCTAACTCCTTAATAAAAATATAATATCTTACCTAGCTACTCATCCACTCACGCACACCGTAACAACGAAAGACACTAAGCCATACACACTACAACCAATAATACCGGCCAGTCTTACTTTTCAAGGATTTTATTTAACGATTTGAAACTGTATGATGATAGTGTCCACTAGTCCGTCCACTAGAGACCACTAATAACCGCTAACCACCCTTTAGCAACAAATGACGCTAAGCCATACCCAATACAACCAATTATGCCGGCCATCTTTACCTTTGAAAGATTCCATTTAACGATGTACAACCTTATGATGATAGCCTTTAAACCCCGTCCACTAGAGACCACTAATAACCGCTGCCCACCCCTTAGCAACGAATGACACTAAGCCATACCATTAATAATACGGGTCATTTTTATATTTTAAGGTTTTTATTTAACGAGCTGATACCGTTTAATGATAGTGTTTAAACACCGTCCACAAAAGACCACAAATAATCACTATCTTTTAATTTCAGTTGAATTGTTTTTTTTTTAATAATATGTTTTAATACATTATCTCGTATATAATTTAACTTTTAATAATTAAAGTTTAACTTTCTAAACACCCCAAACCGGAAGTAGTTTAGTACCAAAACGGCGAGATTTGAAATATAGTGTTGGATTTTGTGACGTCACGAGGTGGGAGGTATATTCCATATATACAGATTTATTCCGTGACATCGAGGGTTGCAAACTACATTTGAGGATCAAATTGTACATCCTATACTACTATCAAATAGCAGCGAAAACATTTCTATTGACAATGCAAAGAATGCTACAGACGGAGAGAAACAAGAATGAGAATGGCCTTTGGGAAAGAAAATAACACCTAACATCTACTAGATAAATTATACGTAGACTATCAAATTTATTATTGGGACGCCGTGAGTAGCCACAAACTTGAAAACTGGGTGAAAACTGTCAAGAATGATTGGCAAAAGAACAAGAAGAAGGCACAGAGATAAATATGAGGATGGCTTGGCAACACGGCATAATATGGTCATGAATACAGTCCTCATCCAAATCTGGTTATTAGCAGAGCAATGAACTTTATGACCTAATGTGCAAATACGCAAACATTTAAGAACTGCTAGCAGACACAATTAACAATGTCAAATTATGAATATAAAATTTGAAATATAACGTTAAAATTACCAACAACAAAACGTTACTAAACTGTATTTATTTACATATTTGACTTTTAAAATGTCAAGATGACTAATCTATATATGGGCCTCGTTGAGAGAATATGAAATTTGAAATATGATGTTAAAATTACCAACAACAAAACGTTACTAAACTGTATTTATTTATATATTTGACTTTTAATATGTCAAGATGACTCTAATAATATATGTGCCTCGTTGAGAGTATTTTACTGTAGATGTAATGCTAAATTGTACACATTTCTTAAAAGAGTAACATTCAACAAAATATGTGAATCTTAATAAAAATAAAATGTGTAGTCATAAGTGTGGATCATCACCATCGCACTCCTGACAAGTCCATTCCTGCTCTGATCTCTTCTTTTGCATGTCTGCTAGTGGATTGATTGATTGATTGATTGATTGATTTAGGAACCGACATCACGGCATTTGGGGCATTCCCATAAGCACTCCGTCCCCATCCTCAGAAGCCAGCGAAGAGTTCCAATCCCAATAGTACCAGTAACAATCAGATTATATGTGTGTCTCGCCTTTCGTCTAAGCGTCGAGCATCGGCCAGATCCCCTCGTCACTCCTCGCTGTCGCAATCTTGCCAGACCATGGTGATCCATTTGCTCCTCCGAGGTGTACACGTGCTCCCACAAGGCCGCAACCACTTATGCCTTATCATGCATCATTACTCCACCAAGTTTTGCAGAGCCAGCCAATCTGTCTGCCTGTTCATTCCCCAGCACACCAGCATGCCCCGGAGAAAAGATCCAGACGATGCTTGTCACCCGTGATTTCCGAAGCGAAGCAAGCCACTCGGCACGAAGCATGGCTGTCCTCACTCTACTCAGCATGCTTTCTGAGTCAGTTACAATCACGATGTGTGTGTTTATTGTATTCTCCATCCAGCGGAAAGCTGCACTGACTGCCTCCACCTCCATTCTTAAGCTACATGTTGGGGCATCATATGCCCGGCTCTCCTGCACCAAACGTCGACCATTAGCCTTTGCTAAGAACCCCCATGCACTTCTACTACCTCTCAATACCGAACCAACTGTGTAGATAATCACATCACCCGGGCGAGCATTATCCTGAATTAATTGCTGGATTTCCACTTCCGTGGCCTCTGCTAACCACTCCCTGCACTCCCGGCTCTCATTGGCACCTTGCCGTCTTGACAGACGATAGTTTGTAAGGGATGGAGTTATTGCCTCTCCATAGCACAAAGCCTGGGCTAAAATATAGAGATCATGTGTTGCCCATGCAACATTATCCCTCTCTCGGCTTGCCTAGTTCACTCCAGAGGAAAGGTAACATCTCTACATCTGGAACAAGACAAGCTGCAGAAGCTGCCGGATCAGCAAAGCAATGCTCTAACTGTAAGCCTGTCGGAGCTTCGATTATAGACCAGCCGCCAATCAAGGCTTAGGGCCTGATCTGCCCTGCCATGATACTTTGTCTTTAGTTTGCATTTCCTCGCACAAGGGTAAGTCTTGTACCCTCCCAATTGCGCTATTCCGCCTGAAGCCGTTGGCACAATGTGGAGTGTCTGGTTTGGTAAGCGCCGCCCAACGTTCGGCGCTAACAGAAAGCAGGAAGTACCGTCTACTGTTATACGGTAGCTTAGTCATATCTGACTAAGACCTGACACAAAAACTCCAGGCTCAATGTGATTATAACTCTGCACAAGCCTAACTGCTCCGCTGGCACTCTGACCCACTCCTCTCCTCGCCTAATGTTCTCCAAGATGCACACATGTCTGATAGTATCCTCCGCCTGAGCCGTCCATAATTTTCCTCTTATCTGTCGCTGGCCCTTAACTGCGTCCAACGCCTCATGCAAAGGGTGATCTGTGTCAGCAGCTACTTTGAGGTATGCCATCGCCTGCATCACCTTGAGCCTACCAGCAACAGTCGGCAAACCAAGGATGTACCGCATACACACCACTGGGGTGTCTCTGGTGCATCCCAGTATGACCCGCATAGCCTCGTTCTGTATGCTCTAAAATCTCACCAGCTGACTCTTTGAGACAGTGAGCAGTCCTTGTCCATAATCAATCAATGAGAGGATGAAGTGCTGGTATAGTCTGAAAAGATCCATGGTTTCAAGATGGCGACGGACGGTCGGGTTGTTTTGTGCTCGTTAACTTTTTCGCGTAGGGGATGGATTTATTCATCTCTTGCGTGTAATTGGTGTGCCAGGATGTAAAACCAGGAGTTTCTACTCAAGATCTGCGCGGGTGCTACGGAGTTCGTGCATCGAGCGAAGCCATCCTTGAGTGAATCTTTAGCAGCGTGTGTGGGCTCTGTGTTTCGTTTTTTTCAACATGGCGGAACAACATGTGTTCTCCGAGCAGTCAGCAGTCAACCTAACGAGGCGGCGTGGAAACCACGCAGGGAGAAAGAAGCAAGGTAAGCGTGGTGGTTTGATACTTTTTAGACACAAGTGTCACCGTCTAGGACTCAGGAATATCAGTATTCTATATTGGAACTGTGCCAGTGTAAAATTACGGGGCTCTATTTTAGAAACCCAATTTACAGGAATGGCATTGTAGCACTCCAGGAGACGAGACTGGGCGATCAGCTACTCCGAATTGCCGGCTTCAAATGTTTCTACAACAGACGACATCTGGGAATGGCGATTCTCGTTCGCGACAGCATGGTGGCGTCAGAGCTAGACATGTCCAGTTGGGACAGTGACGATATACAAATACAGGCGTTGAGAGTTCATTCCAGTATACCATTCGTGTTGTTTAATGTTTATGCCTGCAATGCGAGTATGGACGCCCAGAAGTGGCAGTGCTTAAGTGGCATATTAGGCCACGAGAGAAATGTTATTTTCTGTGGTGACTTCAACGCTAAAGGCAGATCATGGGGAAACATTTCCTCCAATACACAGGGGGAGGAGCTCGAGACTGCACTTGAAACCATTGACCTGGTTTGTATCAACAGTGGCTGTGTCAACAGGACAGCAAGCCGTCCAGGCGATGAGGACAGTGCTATTGATCTGGCGCTAGTTTCACCTTCACTCACTATGTCACAGTGTGAACAGAGATTAATAAGCCAGTGATCAAGTAAAAATGGTTTATTCTTTCATTGATGACAAAGCGTTGATGTTAGATTCCACTCACCTCGAAGGTTGTGATCTTAACTGCCCATACCAACCCAATCCGTCACGATTGAGCATCTCCCCCCCTTTCAGTCTCAATGCTCAATCGTGCTGTATCTGTGTTTCCCACTAGATCCTAATAATACCCAATACTGTTACACCTCCCCATGTTAATTAAAGAATTTTCCTTTTAAAGGAAAAATCTTTACTCCTAATCCCCTTACTCTATTCCCTCTTTTTCCTTACTTCTCATAGTTCTTCTAATCTTCCCTAAAACCAACTCTAACTTATACGAATATTCAATTTCTTTAACTTTTTCCCCCTGCTATATAGTCAACCCCCTTCTTCTTCGTTTCTGGCCCTTCAACCAACCATAACATATTTACATATCTTTAATTACATTTCAAATTCAACTTTATATAATACATCATAACATCATAACACGTCTTCTTAAATACTCCTTCTCCACTTCAATAAGCAATCCGCTTTCCACTTCAAACGCTGATACCAACTCCTTATTCTTATCACCAATACTACTAATTCCCCACTTTCAACTAACCTGAAATCACTTTCATACGATAGGAAGATAAAGAATCGGTGGCCACCGGTATTTAAAAGAAGCATGTAGAACTCTTCCATACCAAAAACCACACTCAGCTACATCACATCACACACCCCCTTTTCCAAACCATACTCCTTTACCCTCCTATGTCATTTGAGACTTTATGTAATAAAGTCTAAAAACCACACTCAGCTACATCACACACCTTTACCACTCATTATGGTAAACGTTTACGCTGCTATCTACAGCATCAAAAACATTATCCACATCCCATTGTCTATATACAGACACCTCAACCTCATATTTTACTGTTAACCACAGAACACATGTCGAGGACACAATTAAAAAAAGTCTGTTATCCCTTAAGACCTCCTCCAACATACCTCCTCTCATAACCGCATAGCTAATCTTCCCTTATACCTCAGTTATAATGACCATTTCTTATGGACATATCTACTAAAACCTCCAGTTATGCCGTTATCAACAGCAACCTAGTAACTTTGAAACCTCCCCTTAAATGTCTATTTATTTCAGACACCAGTAACTTCGGAATGTCAATCAACAAACACAACATCGTAATCTGACCACTATATACATTCCTCTAGCAACCCACTTATTATTCTATCTCAGAAGCTTAATACTCCCAAAGGGATAAACACTTACATCCTGCCCAGGCCATGTAACCCAATGCCTCTCTAAAATCTTCCAATTCATAATTCAAGCCGTAAGCCCCAGCAGCAAAAATAACCACTCATGTCTGTGACTGCTTGCAATCAACTTTATCTCAGTCCCTTTATTACGGACCCACAAACACCCCATGTCACTATGTCTCCCCAATGTTCATTTCTCATTTACACCCTAACACCCCTTTATTATTGTACTGTTATCCACAGTGTTTAGTCAAACATGGATCCAATTCATGTTTACTCTTTGTCTGGGGTAATTTTCTTATTCTTCTATAACCCCGCAATCTCGTGTATATCATGGTTCTTCTGAACCCCCGGAAACTATGTTCAAAACTTTTCTCAGCTTTACCCCACTGAATATATTCATTAATCTTTTCTTCTCCCATGTGGTTTCTAATCCCATATATTTCTAATTAATGCTTACTTTAGTGTATCTCTAAACTTTCCCATAACCATCCCCGGTATATGTTTCTTCTTCTTCATAAGCCCATCAACCTCACTATGCTGATTATCCCTAGCAATATACACCCATGAAGTTATTCTTCAGAAAGAGAATGTGTCTCTCTATTAGCTCACAGTAGTTTATTACTACTTTCTGAACGAAGGGTCCTAATTAAAGCCCCCTGTATTGTCTTTATTCTAGACAAATTCCGAACGAAGGGTCCTAATTAAAGCCCCCTGTATTTTCTTTATTCTCGACAAAACCCTGTAATTTAAACATAACTTAATTAACTACTATTTAACATACAAAACATCGAAATCAAATCACAACAGGACATCAAACCCCCCAAATTTTTTTGTAACAATCATTTATGTTTGTTTCCCCTCAACTCAACTAAAGGTATGATGATGATGACGGTGATGATGGTGATGATGATACAACATACATCCTATTCTATTTTTACCTAATACTACTGGTCTCTTTTACGGACCAGTAGTTTACAGATGAAAGTCTAAGGACGCAATAACCCTACTCTAAAATAATTACAATCATTTTACAGGACCAAATCAAGCAAATTCAACTTTATAAAAACTTTATATATATGAGGCATTGTAAGCTCAATTACAATAAATATAACTGTCTTCTCGCTAAAGGGAAGGTTTTCAAAAAAAATATAATTCTCTTAGAATTAACCACGTAAAGTGACCCAGCAGCATTGGCCTCCTTTGCTAACCAATGTAACACCTATCTATTTAGCCAAGTCAAAACAACTCAATACCAAGCATTAATGCCAAAATACGTATATACATATATACAAATATCTATCTGTTATCTACAGACTATCATAATGCGGAACCATACTTGTTCCCCTCAACCAAAATCACTACTCAACAACTGACCGTTCCTTTTTCTGGAAGTCAAACATTGATTATCTCCCCTCACAATTTTCTATCTTGTTCCAGCCTCACTCCTAATACGTCATCACATCTAAAATGTCCTTTTAAGCCATGACTGTAAACTACAGGTCGACTCACTTTATCCATTACCAATGTGGCGACTATCTCAACATTATCTCACTACCAGCAGTCATCTATTCACTTATTAATTAACCTGTGGCTCGGATTTTTACCAAGCATCAGTACAATTTCTTAATCAATATTACCGTTATCTACGGTATTTCCATTCTCCTACGTCCAACAAAACTTTGTCTATTTACTATAGACCTATCACCAATACATCTACTTCCTGTCCTGATAACTAATTCACCTTTTAAATTTCTCGTCTATCCGAAGCAATTAATATTTCCTTCTCTTGCATCAGTACTTTCTGTATCTCAGCACCATTACCTCAAATCTCTCCTATCCTTTTCACATCGTGACGACAGTCAAACCAGTCGGAACACCCTTTCTAACATTCATTTACCTCCTCTTGTTTACCTTCGTATCTTTCACTCCTATTTATCGGAATTCTTTCAGAACAGCAACTCACGTCAGTATATACAACGGACCTCATTTTTCTCGTTTCTCTGTATTTGGCACTCCTGCTTTGACATGTTCCTGTCAAGAATACTAAAGATGTTTTATGAAACGTCCGTCATAATATTAACTCTCTTTCCGTCAACCTGTCCTACGACTTCTATAATTTCCTTCCAAGATCACACATTCCAAACAAAAGACATCACACTTTAGCACAAACAAAACAGAGGCGACGACTATAGCTAAAGAAGAACAAACAACAACAATTCCGCTAACCGAAACGAAACAATTGATATTGACAACAGGTGTAACAAGGCTATTCAATTCTCTGGACTTATCAAGCACTCTTCGCATATTCACACGGACAATGATACACAACCTCAGCTCTCATCTCACGACTATTCTCGCATCGCGACAATCTAACATGTCCCTTCTATTACTACAAAAAGCACTTTAGACGCCACCTCAACATTCCAGCAATCATTCACCACATATCAACACGTATTGATCTCCTCAAAACACATTGACACAAGACATGTTAACGCCACTCTTATATTTTTTTCTATATATTTCACTTAGGCGACGTCATCACACCTCTCTCTTACTTCCTTCATCACGACGAACACCTGTCTGACTACAGTTATACTCACGTATGAACACCGCACAACTATACGAATTTTTCCAGAGGACTCTCTCAATTCACTGCTTTCTTATATCTCTACTTCTATACGAAGGTCAGACCCTATACATGACAATCTTCGCAACTTATATTGTTTTCACAGCACTATCTACTATCTCTTCAAAACAAACCTCATTCCAACAGATCCCTAATCTCGTAACTATCATTCTATACTTCTCCACACACAACACTTTCTTCTTTCTCCGCAAGCACGACGTAACTACTACAGTCTTAATTGTCACATTCAACTGTCTACTTTACACACAGGATATTCAGTACTTCCTCAATCTATATCTCCTTACCAGCCAGTCTCGGTTCACCTATCAACAATACTATTCTTTCTTCCCAAACCAACAAACAAAACTATCTCGGACATCACGTCATAGCTCTGAGTCAAACTATTTCTAACACGAAGATTCATACTTAATTTATCTCTCACCCTCTACTAATTCTGTCCTGAATCTACCCTATTTTACTTAATATACTCTCCCTACATCGTAACCAAATAGTAGATATCCTGTACCATGCTACCCCAAAAAATTCATCCAAGGAACTTTAACCGTTATATAGTGTATCCAAATTAAACACTTCACTGTCTTTCAATACATTAACCCGTCTTTCACCTATAATGTCATCTTCACTATCTGTTGTCCACCTGTTAAAGAACTCAGGTCTTAAGGTCATAAGGTCTTCTATTTTACTTAAGTCACTTTCTGTTGTTGAATAAATTCCCGCTACCTGTCTACCACTATTCTTCTTCTTAAATGAGTTCTTTCTATATCCTTTATTTGCGTCAGTCTGTTCACTGTTTTCTGTGTACCTTATGTAACGTTTATACCTTCCCATCTCGTCCTCAGATGACACACTAATAATAGTTCCCTCATCAGACTCACTATAGTTTACTGCAAACACGTCGGCTCTATTCCTATAGTCGTCCCTAAAACGTCTGACTTTCTTTCTCTTCCTCGGTCTTCGTCCCTTAGCCTTTCCTACTGTCTTGTCATACAAACCAGTATTTTGTTTCAAAGAGTCACTACCCAAAACTATGTCCGTCTGTCTACCAGCAACTACTCCATATGATGGAACATCACGCCTCGATTCAGGACCTGCCCGTAGTGTAACAGTCTCATTCTCCGAATCATCTGTAATAATATCTGTTTCAGCATCACTATAATATTCAGCTGTAGGAATATCTTCTCCGTAACTTGAACTCTGACAGCTAATATTCCTACACCATTTGGGAATTAGTTTCCTGTCTATATCTGAGGAATTTGACACGGTAGTACCTCTATTAACTATCATACTTTCTTCAATACTCTTCCTCTTTCTTTCGTCCTTGGTTTTCATCTGTCTATTTTTCCTTAACTTCAACCTTGTCTCTCTTAGTCAATTGAGTTGGTTTTGACTGATTCTCTATGAAGTCAGTTTGAGTTCCCTTTGTTATCTTGCTGACTGGTTGTACCTGAGTCTGCGTACTACTTTCTACCGTATTACTTGTCTGCGTCTGTGTCTCTCGGTTTCTTTTCTTTACTAATACCGTCGTCTTCTTTTCCTGTCTACTAGTTACATTCTCAATCATTTTAGGACTAGTCTGTATTTTATTTACAGGTTCCATTCTGTCTCTTACACCTGAGTTTAGATATTGTCTTTGTCTTTTTTCGAACCATTCGTCTCGTTTTTTTCTAGCGCTTACTGTATAGGATGGCCAATTCCTAGAACAGTCTCTCTCATGCCCATTTCTGTATCTCCGATCATTATACCAGCTCCTAACCCTAGTCATCTTTGGACTTACATAAATGCTTCTATACTGCCCTCTATTTTCATTAACCAGCGGCTGTCCTCGGTTGTTCCTTTTTATCTCATTACCTCCTCTTACATTAGTTGTTTTACTCTGTAACCAGTGTACAAAACATTCTACTTCGCTGACTGCCTCCTTTAACTCTCCTAACCATGCAGTCACGCGTCCTAAGTCTCTGCTCAGGTGCATTTTTACTCTTTATGCTATCTTTTGGAATATCTATCAACCTGAAACTTCTTCTTCTGTATATTTCTTTGGTATCTGTAAAAAAAAACTTGTCCTTATTCTCCACTGTGCTGGGCTGAGTCTTCTAAGCTGAAATATTTATACAAGTAACCAATTTCATTTTTATAATTTCTTAATTTAACGTTAAAACTTGTGCTCAGGTGTTCTGTTCCGCCATGCTGAAAAATATACTGAAATAAAGCAAGCAAAGAAGCACACAATTTCAATTTCTTAATTTTTAAAGAGCACAATTCCCTTATTTTGTAAAATTGTTCAGTTAATTACTATGTTCATATAATACAGAATTTTACCCTGAATCTGTTTCGTTGTTCAAGGAATCACTTTCTTCGACTCGCCGTCATATTCGAACACCCGGAGCCTGCATCAGCTGTCCATCAGTCGCGGAATTCAGGTAGCTGAGCTGAGTTTAGGTAGCGGAGTTTAGGTAGCCTGTCTCTTCTTCTCAGGTCACTTCTCATGGGCTGCCGGAAAATTTTCAACCCCTGGTTGGGTCCCGACCAGCTTGTTAGTCTTTGCCTTCACCCCGGGTGGGGTACATCATCGATGTCTTGATAGGGTCTTAGTAATAACGAGGCCCCAAAAAATTATCAGGATCAGCCGAGGCCCAGCGATAATTGACTGTTTCAAGAACTTATGGCCCGATCAACGAATTAACGAAGTCTTTTTCATGCTGTCCTGACAACTCATGATTAGCTCTTTAACTTTGAGCCTGGAAGAATTTTTTTTACTTTTTTTTTTTTTTTCTGAGCTACAATGTTCAACTTGAATTGCTGGTTTGCCCAAACTCTCAGGATAGGATCACTCCTGGTCAATCAGAACGATGTAAGGCAGCGGCTTTGATGGCTCTTGAAACGTAAAAATTCATGCACCGTCCATGTTAAGCCTGTTGCTAACAATCAAACTGCAGAACGGCGGCCATAACAAACTTCCTGCACTGCGAACTCTGCAAAACGGCTGGTATAACAAGGTTCCTGTCGCTACTTTGATTGTTATCTGAAGTCTTAAAAAAGACTTACAAAGGACCACTCCTGGGCGAGCTTTTGGCCTCTGTATTCAGATATAACTACCATTTACAATTTAGTGGCCATCTTTTGGTGCGCCTGTTATCAGGTTCAGTAATTGTTCTCTAACGTGCCGCTAGTATTTTTTTTTTTTGTTTAGTTCTTGAACTTCTCCGCGATGTTATTCGTCCTGACTTCGCATTGTTTTGTTTTTCTCATGTGATTATCTTCAGGTTCGTATCCTGGTCACGGCACCATAAATAATCCTGTCACAGTGTGAACAGAGATTAATAAGCCAGTGATCAAGTAAAAATGGTTTATTCTTTCATTGATGACAAAGCGTTGATGTTAGATTCCACTCACCTCGAAGGTTGTGATCTTAACTGCCCATACCAACCCAATCCGTCACGATTGAGCATCTCCCCCCTTTCAGTCTCAATGCTCAATCGTGCTGTATCTGTGTTTCCCACTAGATCCTAATAATACCCAATACTGTTACAACTACAGTGTGTAGATGGGGTGTCCTAGGACACCACGGCAGCGACCACCACCCTTGCATCATATTGGTGGAGAATTGCAGAACCAGGCAGCACAAGTTAAAGGTAAAGACTTTCCAGTATGACAGTACAGGGCAAGATGTGGTGAGTAAAATAAGAAGTGACAAGCGCAGAAATTTACAGGGCAGGAAAAAAAGCTGGGAGCAGTCACCGTTGTGGAATTTCGAGGTGGAGAAGGCTTGGGTGGATAAGCCTAGTGCTGTAAGGAGATGGCAAAATGCCAAGAAGAACAGAGCTGGTCACCCTAGTCCCTGCATGCACTTAGAAAGAGAGATGCACACAAAAGTAAGCTATTTCAAGAAACTGGTCAAGGTGGTTAAAAGCGAAAAATGGGCAGAGGTGTGTCAAAGAGTAAGCACAGACAAGTCACTGAAATTGTTCTGGCGACTACATAAAAGCGGGAGTGGTGTAGTCAAGAATAAGAGCATTTCTAACTTCCAAGGTGCTGACCTCATCTGGCAGAGGACTGAATAGGACAAGGGCAAAGCCCTCTTTGAACGCTATCTTGAGCAGAGCAACCAGACAGACATGGGAGGCCGAAATCTGGCCAAGGAGGTCACCTCAGACAGATGCAAGGCCCAGAACACTTCGGATGAAGACACAGTGACAGTGAAAGAAATCAAGGCTGTACTTCGACGATTTAAAAAAAAAGCCCTCCAGGTCCGGATGGCATAAGATACGACGACATCAATAAGTGTACCGACAATGAGCTAGAGAAACTAGCAGACATGTACAACAACAGTATAGGGAGTGCTAGCATCAAGGAGGAATGGTTACACAGCTATCTGATTCCCTTGCCGAAGCCTGACAAAGACCACACAAAAATTCAGGGATATCGAATTATAACCATGCAGAATACAATAGGCAAGCTGCTGGAGAAGGTAATTGCCAGGAAGATATCAAGCCAGCTAGAGAGGCAAGGTGTTTTCCCACCTACCCTGGGTGGGTACCGTCCAAAAAGAGAAACCTGGACAAATTGCCAAGAAGTGAACCACCTTTGCTATGTAGTTAACTGTCCCTCATTGGCAATATTTTAGCTCGTCATATCTAGCTTTAGATTTCTGAATCACTCAATGTGAATCAAACAACAGAACTGTAAGACTGGTCACATAGAACGCTGACAGAATACCTCAATTTTGAGTCCATATTTTATTTCGGGCAATATCCCATGATTTTATGACATGCGGGCCATCAACACGATGCAACCATCACGCATTCCGTCATAACTGCTCATGCCACCCTACTTAATAGAATTACCATTAAAGTCAAACATGTCGCCTGTCCTATAGTGTTCACAGTTCACAAGAAATATTACTAACTAATTACTCACGCCAGTAACTTAGTGTATTGTCTATTGTGTAACCTTTTCGGTGACTCTTCTACTTAGATGTCGCCCATCGGATGTTGCATCGTTTCCTCAGCTCGCTTCTCAAAGATCGTATCATCTAGATAACTCCATGCCGTCCTTCCTTTCTCGATCATCTTCGCCGTCCGTGTTACTCTGTGACGTTTTTCCTATCACCAAGTCAAGTCTGGTGCGTTCACAGTATGCTGTCTTTTCCTATTTCCCGATTATTGCATTCCTTGTTCTGCGACACCTGGTAAAATGCAGCAACATTTGCCCATGATGTCTATGAAGGTTTCCACTCAGGCATTGAAACCTCTGCTGCATCGATTGATCTTGAGGACGCATACAACCATTGGATTTTTTAATGTTTCAGCTTGTTGAACTCAAAGTAAGTCCATTCCTCCTTAGTTGGATCGCTGCAGCCCTCTTCCAACGGAAAGTAGTTTTTAGATGTGGCAGTTGGACTTCGGAACCAACAACAATATATCCTGGCCTATCACAGGGATCACCATTATCTCCGGTACTGTGTCTCTTGTCGTCCCCGGGGGGAAGGTGGAACCAACAAGCACACCTGTTAATTATCCTTGTCTTCTGCTGGTGGACCTTTGTCTACATACGCCCCTTTTCATTTTTAAAGTCTGCCAATCACTAAGTCTCTCTCTCTCTCTCTCTCTCTCTCTCTCTCTCTCTCTCTCTCTCTCTCTCTCTCTCTCTCTCTCTCTCTCTCTCTCTCTCTCTCTCTCTCTCTCTCTCTCTCTCTAACAGACAATACCCCTTTTCACGTTCCTTCAGCACATACCTCAACTAACACAGGTTTCGAACAAAATGATAAAACATTTATTGCAGAAAAGTGTCAGTTGAGTGTGCCATGTAGGTGTGTGAATATATGTGATGTGATGTATCTTAAATGTGTGTCATAATCTAGTATCGGATCAGCATTAGAGTTTGTCATCACCATACAGCCGTTCAACGTAACCATTCACATAACAGGAAATATCTCACCCAGGGCTGCGTCTTTCTCTGACTGATGATGATTTTTCTTCCCACTCTGTTCTGGAAACTCGTAAATAATATAGTATCCACGGATTTATTTTTGTAAGTTTTTTGTCAGTCACATCACATGTATAAATTCGTTCAATGGAAAATTATTATAGTTCAATCTGATCATCAATGTTTTCTTCACTTACTTAGGGTCCTTTAGTTCTTCACACCCGATATAATGGTCGATAATATATTGCAGGTATTAAAGAAGATAAACACATATTCAAGCACATATAGTCTTTCCACTGCAGTTTATCACTTCATTGAGCATCTCACGTAGAGTGATGCAGTTAGTTTCGTTGGTCATTTTTATTCACATTAAACTGACATTCGTGTGGAACATGGTTCACAGCTTCATATCATTGATTACTTCATCCTATTCTGACCAATTACTTCTGTTCAGATTGGTAACCACTTTCAATGTCAAGTGCAGGGAACCTGATGAGTAAAACAACAGCTTGTGAAAGAAACGCAACTCCGACCTATGATATGTGAATGTAGGTAATTGGCTATATTCAGAAAGTAATCTCCCTAGATCATACTAGAGTTATACTCTTATATAAGACAGAATAGTCAGCACTCTACCCTATACAAGGTAAAAGAAAAACACGCTAAAGCAAAGCACATAAATCCTATTATAGACTTATCCTTCTGACTGTACAGACACCTTACTCTACACAACTTAAATCACTCTTCAGCCTAATGCTGTCGGCTCTCTATACTACGTTTACACACGAAAATCCCTATGCTAGCTTTTTATTCTACATCTATATATATATATTTATCATCACCTAATTTACTAATTCCTGCCTAGAATTATACCACTTAATTCCATAAAGGAAAAGTGCGGGTCGACTTTACACAACCTAGACTTAGTGATATATATTCAATTTCGGCACTCAATTAACTCCACACCCGCCTATTGTAAAGGCAATCTTCAACTGCCCTGTAAAACAATAAATTCAGTCCAAAGTTAGTGGCTGGACTACGTCACTTGTTTTGTTCTTAACCCTCAGCCTTTGTTCTCTTTCCGCGTTGATTGATCTCCCTACATCAGTACTGATCACCGTCGTTAATAAAGACGATCTCCAGTTCCATCGTGTTTCTCCGTTTGATCAAAGGACTCTTTTCACCGTATTTCCACGCGATTACTGTTTGATCTTCCTCCGAACTTCCCCTGTAATAAACGATGTTTTCTGGATCCCGGTGATTCTCCGCAAAGTCCGATACGGACTTTTGTCTTTGAACTTTCCCAGTAACCAATTCTTCCGTTGGGCTTCGCTTCCGTGTCCCATACGTACGACCAGTGATTGAAGTCACGATCACCGTCTTTTAGAATTCCAGGACTGTCACTTCTTCACTTAACAGTTTCGTCGTTTAATCCATCAGGATCGTCGCCTGCCAGCCATATCATGACATACTGTTCAACGCCTACACAGTGAGAATCACCAGTGAGCAGATCACTGGACCTGGCAGGACATTGTCATATGCCGATGATGTTTTAGTGTATCGTCAGTGTAAGGATAGAGAGCAAGTTGCTGTGGAACTAAAAACCGAACTCAATCGCATAAGTACTTGGTGTGATCAAGCTGGGGCAATGGTCAACCCAACAAAGGCAACAGTGACTTGGTTCTCGTTGAATAATCATATTGTCAACACTCCAACACCAACTGTAATGCTGTGTTCAGAGACGGTGGAAAGAACGCAGGTAATGAATTACCTAGGGATACGGTTTGACCGAAGCCTTGCTTATAATGTGCACATAGACCAGGTGGTAACAAAGGCCAAGCGGGGTTTGGCTGCGATGCGGGTGATGGCGGCAGCAAACTGTGAGAAGCGCCATCTATGTTTTCTGTACGAAGGGCTGGCCATGTCTGTTTTGGAGTAAGCAATGGCAATCCTGACTCTCAGCCATAAGCAGATAGAAAGGATGGAAAGGATACAGAATGAAGCTATGCGCATTATTCTTGGATGTACAAGAGATACAGCATGCAGGGCGATGCGCTACCTTCTTGATTTTCCAACCATTGAAGAGGGAATACAAGTTTGCAGGCCTACCTCAGAGTTAACGCAAACACACAACATCCACTGCATAGTGAAATTAGGAAGGTGAAGGGCAGCAGGTTAAAAAGAGGACGGTCGTGGATGGGTCAAGCAGAAGACATTCTTCAACAGGTGTGTTTACTTGAGGACTTAGAACCTGGCGAGGAGTTAGTGCAAGTGCCAACAGATTTCTGCACATCCTTTTCAGTTTGCATCCAACTAGATAGGAAATGCAGACAAGAAAATCCGGCTGCTGTGGAGGCTGAAGTACATGCGTTGATTTTCGAGAATTTGCTAGACGGTGACGCGGTCATCTACACAGATGGATTGGTCGTCCGACATGTGAGAAGCTCATGGGCCTTTACAGCTCGGGCCGGAGGGAGAATTGTGAAGGAGGACTCTGGTGCTTTCACTGAAACCACAAGTAGCCTGACCATGGAATTTCATGGCAGTAAGTAAAGCAATAACATGGCTCGAGACACAGACATTCACTAGTACTTGTTTCCTTAGCGACTCAATGAACATGATCAAGAGGATAGAGGAGGGGTCGATCCGAAGAGAATGGTTGCCGCCTCTGGAGCGGTCTCGGCTGGCAAAGATTAGTTTCATCTTCGTGCCACGGCATGCGGGAGTACAAGGAAATGAGAGGGCTGACAAGCTCGCAGGTGAGGCTACTGTGGAGGGCGGACGCGCCATGGACCAGGCTGACATTCTGAATGCTCTACGAGAAGTAAGACAAGTGATGACTGTGAATCTACAACAATGGCCAGACTGCGAGAGTAGCAAATTAAAAGAGGGGTGGCCAAACAAGTACACTACGCAGGTAGCCAAAGAAGATTGATAAACCAACACAGAACTGGCGTCGTTAGCCGCTACACGCTGCGGGATTTGCTGAGGAGGGGATCCGAGCACTTATGGACTGTATGGTTCGATGTGCAATGAGGATGATCTGTCGACTAACTAACTAACTAACTATAGTCTGAAAAGCATTCTCTGCTCTATGTCCATTTCAGCCATAGTTTTAAGTGCGTTGAGTCCCTTTTGAGATCTTGTCACAACCGTCTCCACATGATCCTTGAAGGACAGGCTCCTGTCAAATGTGATTCCCAGATACTTCAGTTTGTTCTCTCTGTTGACGCTTCCACCATCTATCGTGAGGCTTGGAACGTCAGCTCTCACAATCCTGTTGTCCAGAGAGCACCACAAAACAGCTGCCTGTGAAGGGTGGATGACAGCACCCATTTCAGTGCACCAGTCAATCACTTTGGTCTACTGTCGCATGTAGCTCCTGTGCTGTTTGCTCCCTATCTCTCCCCTGCCTATATGCAAGAATGTCATCTGTTAGTATCCTTCTAACCTCTGGTGCTTCTAGGTTTGCAATTTTGATCGTATGCACGTTAAAGAGCACCGATGAGTTTGCGGATCCCTGTGGCAGTCCCGGGGAGGGGGAGGGGTTAAAATATGTGGCTCTGAGGTCCATGCACCCAGACTGGGGGAGATCCGATGAGAATGCATGACGGCCGCTATCAAGTTCACCAACCAGGGATTTACCCCCTTCTCCATCAGTGCGGTCATCAAAATATCATATCGAACTCCATTGAACGCATCCTCGAGACCAAGCTTCCGCCATCGTTTCCTGGCTACTTTGGAGCCCCTCAATAACATCAAAGGCAAAAGTGGCTGTATTTGCCCACGTATCTTTTCCTGGCCTGTAGCTCCCCAGGCTTCTTGGAAGAAGCTTCCCCCTTTCCAAAAACTTTTGGCAGCTTGACAGCGACTATCTTCTCTAAAACCTTCCCAAATGTATTTTGAAGGGTGATGATCCTAAAGCCGCTAAGCTTTGAATGAACCTTGAATGGTTTTGGGAGAGTGATGAGATAACTGTCTACCCAATCCTGCGGTACTGATGCTGTTCTAATGCTCTGGTTAAAGCAGTCGGTCATCTCCTTCAGGTCTACATCGCTCAAAGCCTTCATGTGGCCATACCTCATCCCATCAGGCCCTGGTGCTGTGTCTTTTGCCTTTTTCAAAATATGTTTAACATCTTCTACCCGTATGATATCTTCATAAGGCATATTTTTATGGTGACAGATAACTCCTCTCTAACTGCATCCCCGGTGTCCACATCATCATGATTGGTCTGCTCTAAATATCTCTGGGGAAACGCCTCCCCTTTCTCGTTGTCTGTTGTCACGCGCACACCGTCATCTCTATAAATTGTTCCCACTGTCATAGGCCGATCTTTTCTTTGTATTTGTCTGTGCAGTTTCCAGAATTTTCGAAGCGTTTTATCACCTCCAATCTCATTCATGAAACATTCCCATTTTGCCTTTTTGGCCTCTGCAGCACAGCGCTTGAAAACCTCCACCTTGTCTTTCTTGACATTTTCCGCCGTGTCCACTTCCTCTCGTAAGCTTCTGGGTGTCTGTCGCACTTTCCTTAGCTGCTTCACTGCAGCTCTCTTTGCTTTCCAAGCCTGGTCTACTTCTGGGGTCCACCATGGGGGATGCAAAAAAGGAGTTTTAACAGTCATGTTGCAAGCCCCCTTTCTGAGGCGTCCAAGAAGGCTGTAGGTCCACTCATACCGGAAGGTCTTGCGCGCTCTCCCAGCCTTAACTTTCCTGGATTTAGAGATCAGGACTGAGCATGGCATGTGATCACTCCCATGGTAATTCAAAACAGTCCACTTTGCATCAAGGACTGATGACTGGGAGACAAGTGTCAATTCAATAGCTGTGTCCGCATCGCCATGCCTCATTGTCATTCTATTCGGCCTGCCAACATTTATGCAGGCCACATCGGATTCCACCATGGCATCCGCAAGTGCAATTCCCTGTCGGTTTTCTCCACTGCTGTCTCAGTCTCTGTTCCTCACATTAAAGTCTCCACATATGAGTAACCGATCACCTGGTAATTCCTCCAATTCCTTAAGCCAGTCCCGGTGTTCCTTTCTGACAAAACAGTCCACTGTGGCATATACATTGATGATGTTCCAACTTAATCCCCCAATCTCCATTTGTATACCCTGGACCTCTCTTGCACTGTGATTCCACTGGCTCAAGTCAAGTACCACATGCTTCACTCCTTCCTTCACCAGCAGACCTTGCCCATGTCTCATCTGCCCAGTAGGGTCTATATAACTGGCGTACCCAGGGCAATGGTATTTGCCTGTATTTAACTCCTGGAGCATGAGGACATCAAAACCATATATTAGCCTCTCCAATAGATGACCTCTCTGCCTGGCACTACGACAGTTCCAATATCCTACTCTTACATGGTTGAGACCTAGTCTCTCCACTTTTCGTCTTGTTCTCCTGGCGCCTGGCCTTCTATTTCTATGCCTTCATCTCAGACCATTTCCTCGTTTTCTCCTCCTCACTCTCTCTTCGCTAGCCCCTGAAGGGTGTGTCAAGCGCAGAGCACGTCCTCCGTAGCTCCGGCGACAATTCCCTTGTATAAATAATATCATATACACAAAGTTTGGATATTGCAGGAAATGTGCGGTCACCCTAGTAGAGCCTACCTGCTAGGGAAGGGGCAGGGGATGTCCCTCAGGAGTCCATAGCCTGGCGCCGCCTTGCCCGCATACCAGACGTTCCACGTTCACGACCAGCTCACCCGTGGCCACTCAGTCCTGGGCACGTCGGTCAACCTTAAACTTGGGGGTTTATAATGGGAGTTTTCCATCTCCTAGATTGGCTACTGTAATAGCTAACGGGCCCAATCTACGAGGGGGCAAGAGGTTCCAGCGCATCATTTATGGAGAGCACAGTAGATGCATATGCATGGGAAACAAGACCAATATATAGACTTATTGTGTTATACTGGAGATTGTCGTTTTCCTCTTTCAATCGAAATTTTTGTTCTTCTGTGGGTATTAGTATGATATCTGCTAGTGGATATCGACTGATAGTGCCAATTCTGTGATGGTTAATCACACGTCTCGTGCCCTTGACAAAATGTTCATGTCTGGCGGCTTTCCATTTCACTCCCATCGCCCTCACACTGGACAAGAAAGCAGATTCCTGAGTTTCCTTACAGTCATCTGTAGTAGTATATAGGGAATTAGAAAGAGTACACTTCCCCACAGACCACGCGGTGGGACCGAATCGCCCCCCTAAGGGGATCGAATAAGGGTCCGAACCGATGCGGGTCCCTAAGGGTCGAACCGATCCCCCTAAGGGCTCGAACAGAGGGTCCGAACCGACCCCAGCAAGAGAGGCTTGGTCTGACTCGATACCCAGACATATTATTTTGGAATTAAAGCTGTATGAGATATAGGGGTACGCACCATGAACACGTGTCGGTGGCTACTGTTGGGGACGACGCGCCAGTGTGAGAGGCGGTGTAGGGGGGAATTCTGTCGGAAGCATAACACGCATCTCAAGAAGGGGGGATTCACAGTCGCCTGTACGAGCTGCGGCATCGGGGTGAAAACCACCCTAGCCCTCTGCCGGCCGTGCGGAGCCAACATTAAATACCACAAACTGCGATACCAACAGGAGGGTCCGTTTCTCTGTGAATGGAGGCGCCTGAAAAGAATAAATATTTAAATTCCGGCAAAAGAAATTTTCATTTAGAGAGAAGTGGAGTGTTGTCGGTACGAGTCCAGCAGTAATCATGGGCACCGTAAATCAGTTGAAAAATCAAGCTCGCCAGTATGGGATGCCATACAGTCACCGCAGCAAGGTCGTCCTTGCCCGGGAGATAGCTCAGGCGAGAGACGCAGTTCGCGCCACCCGACTCGAGCGGGCCGCCACCACAGGGCGGTATCCAGCTCTTCGGGGTTAGTCCAGGACGCAGCGCAGCACTCGCGGGAGGCTGCACGGTTGGAAGATGAGGTCACCGCCGCCCTGCGAGCGCGTAAATACGCCGCCCGGGCCCGAGCGCACCCGTTACAACGCTTCGCCGTGTTAGACGCCAAATCAAAAAGGCGCCACTGGCGCTATCTACACCCGGAGCCACTAGCTCGACTCATCACACAGCGCGGTCCCCAACTCCTAGAGGAGGTAATCCCCAAGGATAGGGAAGAGCGGGGGAGGCGAACAATCACATGGAAGCTATTCCGAGGGCTAGACGGACCGATCGTAGAGAGGCTCCTGCCCCACCTCGAGGCATTGAGGTCAGCCTTCTATCTGCGGTACGCCTACACTTACCAAATCCGAAACATCGAAAACGGAGACGACATGTTGTACCACAAAACCCTACGCGGGTCCCGCGATTTGATGCAAGACACTGCAACAGCCACAGAGTGGTTGGCAGATCGTGATGAGAGCCGCTTTGACACCAGCCAAATCGACCGCCCCAGCACCAAGTGGGTCTTTGTAAGTTGGGTGCAAGTCGAAGTGAAGGCGCTCCTCACTCCCCAGGTTCTGTTAGGGGAAGGGCGACTGCCGGACTGGCTGCGGTACAAGCAGGGGCTGTACGCGTTGGACACATACGACGACAACCTCTGTCTGTTCCGATGTCTAGCTGTCCTACAACGGCGCGAGGCCACAACGTTGCACCGCCGAAGCCCGGAAGCTGGCGCGAAAGGTGTGTGGCACCGACACCCCAGACAAGCCAGGCCTGGATTCCGTTAAAAGTGTTTGAGGAGAAGTTAAAATTAGGGATCCGCGTCTACGAGCCAACCGAAGAGGGGGTATGGCGGTTGGTAAGGCGGCCTGCGAACTACGATCGCATCGGCACCAAGCCGATGACGATCGGGGTTTATGAAAATCACGCCTTCCTGATAACTGACCTGCCAAAGCTAGCGAAGCTCTTTCAGTGCCAGCATTGCAATCAGCGCTTCACCCAGGCCTGTAATCTCCAGCGCCACGCTGACCACTGCAGCAGAGGGGAAACCAAGATTCTCTGTCCAGGGAAGGAGGTGGAGCGGCCGCAGTCGGCATACGAGAAAGTTTTCTACCCCCAAAACAACGCCAGCCGCAGCTCCATCCTATGGATAGAGCACATGGCCGAACAATTAGGGCGCCACATCCACCACGCATATTGCGGGCACGGGGGAGAGCGGTGGATCGTTGACGGTTTGGTGGATGGTTACGACCCCACCACCCACACGGTGTACCAATATCACGGCTGCTACTGGCATGGGTGTCCCACCCACAGTGACGCCCCCAACGCCGACCGATGTATCAGAAAACCCTCCGCCGCGGAGAGAAAATACAGGCCTCTGGCTACAATCTGGTGGTAGTGTGGGAGTGTGAGCGACCGCCTCTGTCTCGCGCCCCAATGCCTCAGGTGCAGACGGTGGTCTACCCTCATGCGATCTTTTATGACTTCGAGGCCTGGCACGACAAAGCTCAAGCCCAGCGCCCCACCCCCGACCTCACCTATGAGAGCCATCAGATTGCGATATCTGTTTCGGTGGGGGACACCGTAGAGGAGCAGCCGACCCACCTGAGCAACGCAGACCCAAAAGCCTTGATAGCCGAATTCATGGCAGACCTGCGTCGGCGAGCAACCGCGATACGAGCCGAGATGGAAGCGCGTTACCTCCCGGAAGACCTGGATAAGCTGCAGCCACAACTGCAGAAGAAAATGCGTGAGTGGTGTGGGCAAGTCCCTGTGTTGGGCTTCAACTCAGGTCGGTACGACCTAAACCTAATCAAGGAACACTTCGTAGCGGAGCTAGCAGGCACCTGCCGGAAGATCAACGTGGCCGCCCAAGGGAACAAAGACAATGTTCCTCGTCACACCCGAGTTCAAGTTCCTTGATATTCTCAACTACCTGGCCCCCGGCACCACGTACGATGCATGGGTGCGTGCCTATGGCTGCACAGCAACCAAGTCGTGGCTGCCGTATGAATGGCTCGACACACCTGAGAAGCTGAACTACCCAGGTCTGCCCGACTACCCCGCATGGTATTCCAGCCTAAAGGGTGGATATGTGCTCACGCTGGAGGAGTGGAGGAGTTGCAAGCTTCTCTTCAAAGAAAAAGGAATGACCACGTTTGCCGACTGGTTGAGGTACTACAACAACCTCGACGTCGGTCCAGGCATCGAGGCCTTAGGGAAGATGAAGGCCTTCTATGGAGAGCGGGGAATCGACATATTCAAAGACGCATGCAGCCTCCCTGGGGTGTCCCTACAATACCTCCTCAGGGGCACCAAGGCTGGTGAGCTGTATGCCCCAGGAGAGGAGGCCTATCCACTCCTAAAGGCAGCAGTGACGGGAGGGCCGTCGCTAGTCTTCACCCGGTACCATGAAGCGGGGGTCACCAGAATTCGGTCACATCAATACCCAAAGGGGAAGCTGTGCAGGACCGCAAAAGGGTACGACGCTAACGCGCTCTACCTCAGCACCATGGCTATGGACATGCCATGCGGGAAAGAGCGAGTGCTCCACGCAGAAAACCCCCAAGAGGTAGCCCCCAAGGTTGCGCAGCAGGTGTTAAAAGGCCAGCTGTTTGGATTTGTCAAGTGTAAAATCTCCACCCCCAAAGCCTTGTGGCCAAAGTTCGAAGAAATGGCACCCCTCTTTATGAACCAGGCAGTACCGGAGGCCTTAGTAGCACCGGAGATGTTGGAATACCTGAAACGCACCGGCCGCCAGCGGTCGGGGTGTAAGAAACTGCTGGGCCTCCTTGAGGCCGACGGAATCTTGCTGTACACCCCGCTGTTGAAATGGTATCTAGAACACGGACTCGAGCTGGAGGCGGTCTATACAGTCATCCAGTATGAGCCAAAGAAGCTCTTCACGTGGTTTGTTGAGCAAGTAACCGAAGCGCGCCGCCTCGGGGATGTGGACAAAGCGAAGGCGATGCTGGCCGAGGCTATGAAGCTTCTAGGCAATTCAGCATACGGAAAGCTCATCGAGGCACTCGAGCGCCACACCAACACCAGCTACACCCGAGACGAAAAAACAGTGGATCAGGCACTACGTTCCGCCTGGTTTGACGACCTCACAGAGATAGGCGACGCATACGAGATCAAATCGCGTAAGCCCCGTGTGATCATCAAGCGTCCTTTCCAGGTAGGCATCGCCGTGTATCAACTGGCCAAGCTCCGCATCTTAGAATTCTACCACGACTTCCTTGACCGGTTCGTGGATCGCAGGGACTATGAGGTCATGCAGATGGACACCGACAGCCTGTACATCGCGCTGAGCACCCTCAACCTCGAGGAGGCGGTAAAGCCTGAGATGAAAGAGGAGTTCAACCGTGTGAAGAGGGAGTGGCTTGCCTGGGACAAATGGAGCGGGCGAACACCCGGCATCTTCAAGACCGAGTTTGAGGGGAGTCGAGGCATCGCTCTCTGCAGCAAATGCTACATCTTCGACGGGGACGTGAACACGAAGTTCTCGTGCAAGGGGGTGGGGAAAAGGCAGAACACCATGACCTGGGGGAGATACAAAGCCACCTTAGAGGGGTCCGTAGATAGAGTGGAGAACCGAGGGATGCGCATGCATAACGGGCAGATGGCCAGCTACCAACAAGGCAAGCTGGGCCTCAGCGCGTATTATGACAAACGGTATGTCTTACCCGACGGTATCCACACGCAGCCCCTCGAGTACCGCAAGGACGCCGCGGAGTGAGCCCTCACTGTTTAGGGAGGATCCGATCAGGAGGCATTTGGGTGTCGGGAGGAACAATCATCAGCTCTTCGCGAACGAAGCCCCGAGCCGGCCCATCCTCCAGGTAGTACAGCGCAGGCCGCCCATCCTGACAGACAGTTTTACGAATCTCGTGTACTGTCAGTGACCACGAAGGATCAGTCGCCCGGCGCCGGCCACCTTCAAGCTCATGCTCCCCAGGCGAGCTTGCATACAGATACCGAACTAGAGCCTCAGACGGAATCACAGGCTCCTTGAGGCCGATAGTACGGTGAGCAGGAGCGGCCGGTGAATGGGATACAGAAGTGTCCTTAATGGCATCAACCGGCTTCCGACCCGTCAAACGAGTCACCTCACCGTTAAGAGCCGCGACCACCTGAGGAAGAGCCTGAACCCATTCAGTTGAACGTTCAGAGGACCCTCGAGCCGCCAGTAGTAACTCTTGGGCGTACTGGGCACCGAACAGTCTCTCCGCCAGATTGCGATTGAACCTCTCGACGATCGCCTGCTGCCGGTGATTCCCAGCTTCTCCACGCCGTATCTGTGTCTTATGCTTTGCTGCCAGCTGGCTCACAGCACCCATAAACTCACGCCCCGGGTCAATCTGCAGAAGCCTGTGGCCATTTGAGTGGCCCGCGTTTGTAAATTCGCTCTAGGGCCAAAGCCACCCCTTCACTGCTCTTGTCTGTCAAAGCCTCTGCTTCCTTAAACCGTGAGGCAACATCCACAACTGTCAAGGCATACTTAAATGTCTTACGACCAACCCGGTCATGTGGTAGGTAGAGCAAGTCAGCCTGATGGACGGCATTCGGTCTATCTTCATCAATAGATGGCCGCGGAATGTAACGAGGAGCGGGTAAATAGATCTGAAAAATAGCTTGCTTCTTGAGCCAGTCTCGGGCAACATCCTCCGAAACATTAGCTGCAGCAGCTAGCTTCTTAATGGCCGCCAAGCCTTTCCAGTAGCCCTGAGGGCTGTAGTAGATATCCTCCAGATCTTTCATTTTGGTAGCAGCGGCAATCTCTAAAGCAACTTATAAGCAACAATACCAGTCGCTGCCAGCCCAAGAACGATAAAAGTGATCTCGCGGTCTTTCTGCGGCTCGGATGGCACATAGAAATCCGACAGGCGAGGTTCAGGCTCGAGGGGCTCGACACGTTTGCCAGAGATCAGGCTGTATTCCCGCATGGCCTGGTCGACATCCTGGAAAGAGTGAACGGCGTGGCCTTCGCGCTGTAGCTCATCGTTGAGCCAGTCCAGCCGCGCGGTTCTCTTTCTCATCCACTCAGCCTGGGACGCCTGTAGCCGCTCGACAGCCTCATCGTGCCGCCTCATTTCTTCATGGGCGTCCGCATGCCTAGCTTGGAAAAGAGGTAGTTGCCCCCCGGTAAACGCGAGGGCATTGACAACAGCGCCCCCTAGCATCATTGCGACAGAGGCCATAGCTAGCGGGGTTGATACTGTAAGGGTTTATTCAATATATCAGCGGGGATCAAGCCCTCTTTGATAAGCAAATCTCGGAGTGCTAAGGCGATGGACGTGTCTAAAACCATCATCCCAATGTCATACATATCAGCGTCTAGCTTGGGCAAGGTTGCCCCTTTGAAAATCACCTTGGTCAGTTTTGCGGTGCCTACCGTAAGCGCGGCTACCACAGCGCCGTGGTAAACGGCGTTAACAATAGCTTTCCCGTCAACGCCTGCCATTATTCCATATAAAATATGGATCTCTATTCTTTAATATGTTAGTCTCCGGTCGCTTGGAGGGCGCAGGCGGGGCAGGTGCTTTAGTCCGCCGCATTTTCTGCCTAATTACTCCGACGACAACGACAACGCCAGCCACTCCGATAATCCAGGGAGTCCAGCCACGGTAATCAACTGGCACTATTGGAAACAGCGGTGGTGGGGCCTGCTCATGCTCGGGGGCTAACTTTCGTTTCTTCTCACGAACAGCCTGCTGCAGAGCTAGAGACAACCTCTCTGCTTCACGACTCTTTCGAGCAGCAGCTCCTCTCTTCCCAGCCGCAACTTTCCTGGGGTCCTTCGTCACTAGTTTCTCCTGTGGAGCAATTTCGGGGGTCTCCTCCTCCATCTTGTTCTTGCTTAGGACAGATATGTCCAAAATGGCAGTGCCTAAAAGTTGCTAGCGCGACAGTTGCAGGTGCTAAGCACATACCGAACTTATGGTAGAGTTCACATGTAACTGTGTTTAGCGCATGCCCTAGAAACGGGTCGGCCTCCAGGTCTGTCACCAAAGCTTGATTATCAGCAATGGGGAGGAACATACTTGCCACTTGTGCGTACATCTGTAGCATAGCCGTGCCTAGGGTCTTTGTTACTGCAGCTCCAAGCATCGCCTCATGCCTCGCATATAGCTTCTCAATTTCGTGATCAGGCAAGGCCTCAACCTGTTCCACTGTAAGTTTGGAGTACTTACCTCCTATGTACTGCCCGGCACGTCCCCCAGCCGCAAGTGCTGCCAACCTTTCACGATGCAACGCATGTCCGGACTGTGGTGTTGTGGCAGGTGGTGATGCATGTCCGGACTGTGGTGTTGTTGTAGGTTCCGGAGCAGACTCTACCGGCTTTGCCTCTTCACGTAACAGCTGGTCGAGTATGGTGTCACAATCCATCACAGCGTTTGCAAATACCCAACGTCTAACTCTAATATAGGAATGCACAGCCCATCCAAACACACAACAAGTTGTAATACAACTAAGGCTGTTACGGAGTAACAAGGCACTGCTTCATACATGCTTAGCTGATGCTTAACATATGCTTAGCTGATACTTAACATATGCTTAGCTGATACTTAACATATGCTTAGCTGATGCTTAACATATGCTTAGTATCTAACAATCCTCACCAGCTTTGAGCACTTTATAAGAAAATGGGAACTTGGTCCTCAGTACCAGCTTTGAGAACTCATTAGCTTCGAGTTGCTTTCGCACCCCATCACGTTCCTCCCTAGAGTGGATGATGTAGTTCTCATCCATGCAGTCTTCAAAGCTATCCTTATCCTTGGAATGGAAGAGCGCCACCCACTGTGTCTGCGCCCTGAGGCCTTTCGCAACGGCGTTGTACTTCTGGGTTTGAACCCACAGACTTTGCTGGGCATGTCGCCCGCTAAAAGCTAGATAAGTCAACATAGTCCGCTTCTGCGCAATAGCGTCCTCTGCGCTGCAGTCATCAATGATGTATAACGTCGGCGTCCCCTGAAACATTTTATAGAAGGCCTCTAGCCATTTGAGCAGCCGATCACCGGGGTCAAATATGAAGACCTCGGGATCTGACCACACCCACGACCGGGCCCGGTATGTTTCATTGTATCGTACCGAAGGGCAAGCAATTACAATATGCTCGAAAACGCCCCTGTACGGACCTTCCAGGAGGTTGAGAATGAATTCTGTTTTACCACACGATGTGGGGCCCGTGATGATGGCCGAGTGTGGCTTAAGTGGGAACTCCATTAATAAACAGCACTAACGAATCTCCCGGTGTCGATGTTCAGCTGTCCGTCCATAACCAAATAAACGTAGCAGTACAGGGGCCCCGCCGGTTCGGCCTCTTTCGTGATCTGGAGAGTGATGCCCTCAGAGCCGTTCTCTACACGCCGGCCGCTGCCGTGAAGATGGTCATCGTCGGAGGTCCGGAAGTCCAGCCACAAGCAGAATTTTGTCGTCAAGTACTCGCCTAGACTGACATCGAACAATCCTAGCTCTTTGGCGACTGCGCTTGTCTCAGGGTGCCTTTTGAGGCCACCAGCGAAGAATTTCCTCGCTTCGTCCCAGAGCTGGTGTGGTGCTAAGCCGTGCGCAAATAGTTGATTGGCTTGTCCTTCTACGATGACTTCCACTTTGGTGATCTGTGGGTTGTAAAACAACTCTGGTTGGCGTGCAAACTCCTTTTGGTTGGCGGGATCTTCCCATAATAGGAGAATGCCTTTCAAAGACTTACAGGGTGTGTTCAGATTGATGTTCCATATCGAGTCCTCCTTTTTCTGAGGGATCCGTCTATGTCGTAGGACCCGCTCGTATAACACCACCATACGGCTCTCATACATGCTCCGAATTAGCCGGGCCAACGTGGGTTCAGTGACTACTTCGTACTCGAGACAGATGTTTTCTAGGGAGTATGAGGAGTTGCCGGCATCTTTACCAGTTGCGCGAATCACGCGGGAAGCGTCGTTAACGGTCTACTCAATCTCCAGCCGATCACTAAGAGCAGATTGGTAGAAGGGCGCATGCGTTTCAAGCAGCTCAAAGTCTAGTGGTATGTAGTACCTGTTTTTGAAGGCCTTCGCGATGGCCACGTCTCTCGCATTGGCGGCGGGCAGAACAACAGCATCCGCTGCGCCAACACGCGCCTTGGTCACATTCATACCGGTGCTTGTATCGATGCCTTGATACACAGCGCTCGCCCGCTCCGATTGACTCTTCCAAAGATCCAGGTAGACGTTGTAGACATCACTGTCCACAAGAGAGAAGACTTCATTGCCAGAGAGCCTGACGGTCAGCTTTTGAACCAGCGCTCGGCCGAGGTTCTGGACCACGAACCGGTTGACATCAGGGGAGCTGAGGTCGACATTGAATGCCAGCCGCACTGACCCAGGCACAATAACATCGTATGCACCGAGATTGGGAAAACGAACTAGTAACTGCTGCTTCGGGCCGATCGTAGAAGGATTGTTGGTCACGATTATCGTTTGCCGCAATCCTTTCACACCGAGCGGCTCCCGGAGACGGCGGTAAGGGTTAAGCTTACGACCATATGCACTTGAAGACATGGCTAGTTGTTTATTGATGTTGCTTTGTAGCAATATCTAATATGGATAGAGTTGAGTTGACCGATTTCGATGGCAAAGAGGAGTCGCCTGAAACGGGCGAGGAAGAGACAAGCTTCATCGACGACTTTGATATCGACAATCCCCACACTGTTAATGCAGAGTGGTCAGATGGCTTGGGGAGCCCGACCCGCAATTTACAGGTGGAACTAGAAAAGAGTGCTATTGATGACTATTTTAGAAGGGTGAAGGAGAAGTGGGGTGTGCGCCCCATAACTGGCATAGATTATACTAAAATTAAGTTTGGTTATAGGAACGCGCTCATTGTTGGGGGAGAAAGGATTACACGGAAAGATGATGGTATGCCGTTAGCTTTGAATAGCCTCAGAGCGAGTACCAGACGTGCATTGGGGTTTGACCAAAAAATACCACCAAAGGCTGTCGCCATCCTCGAGCAGACTGATCTTGCTATGGCACAGGAACAAGCAGCTCTAGGGGGTGCGGATATTCAGGATGTCCCACACATAGCGGTAAATGTTGGCAATATCCTAGAAAGGGGCATGTTGAGACTGCGGCAGTCTATGGAAACCTCACAAATAGTAGACGAGTACCTGGGGGAGAAAGGCCTACCTCCAGTGAGAGAACTCGGGGGGCTCATGGCACTTGACAAAGCGGTGACAACGATTAAAGGTAAACTCACAAACTACCTCGTTATTCTCGACCAGCAAGATAAAGAAATCACCATACGGCGGCGGAAAATGTTGATAGCACCCAATGAGGAGAGTAGGGACTTTCAAGAGCAAAAGATTGCCGATATTGAAGAAGCTAAGAAGAGGCTTTTAATAGAGGTCGCTGAGTTACACGAAGACTTACGCAACCAATTCAGTCGGATCCGTGAAACCATTCATCGGGTGGTCAATGAAGACACCACACTGGGTGCGAGGCTGCGGACTCTGTTCCGAGAGCAGGGCATCACCATAGCGAGCATTCTCACAGCGCTCGGCCTCTTAATTTCCACTATCACCCTAGCCATTACTGGTGGCGGTGGTGGTGCATCCCCTACCCCACCGCCTGGCCCTACCCCACCGCCTGGCCCGCCACCTGGCCCTGGGGCTAAGGAATGGATTCGGCAGAAACTGAAAGACCTAGCGAGCCTTCTAGCTAGGCTAGCTGGTAAGGCTGCCCAGGCACTCCCAGGAATCATAGGCGGCATTATCTCCTGGCTTCTTAACTTCTTGAGTAAGGGTGTGGGATGGCTGGCTGGAAATCTCTGGGCATTAGTGGTTGCACTCGGTGGCTTGCTGCTGCTGGCTATCAGAGAGCGGCTAATTGCGAAGTAAATGAACTAACCATAGGGCCACTAGACCGACTGCGACACCCCCAGCAATGAATGCTATCTTTTCATTTTGATGCTGCAGCCCAGCTGCCTTATCAGCTATGCTAGTGGTCGGCTGCGCTGGCTGAGCATTGCTGGGCAGCTCTACCATCGGTGGCGGCTGTGCAATGCTGGACAGGTCTGGGGCATTAATGGTTGTATTCAGGCCACGCTTTAGGCCTGGCTCTGCGATGACGATCATGTTGTTATATCCAACTATCTGGCCAATGCGAAGCAGCATGTCGCTGGGGGCCATATACAACCCCGTTCCAAAGACATAATTAACTTCTGAGCTCGCGTTTTGTAGCACATCCTGATATCTTTTGATGGCCGCCGCGAGATCGACGGGCGCAGAGATGGCGTCTTCTACTAATACCAGGAATTGCTTCTGGGCATCAAACGCCGTTCCGGTTCCCAGAATTCGTGTTCTAGTCTGAGCCTGGGCCCCTAAGATGGCCCACACATAGGTTCGAATGCTGTCATTTATTCGCTCAACACCGGGGCGTGTGAAGCCCTGTGACTTGTTAAGAATGAAAGCCTGCCAGCCAGAATCAGCGTGAATATCGTCTTGCGAGATATAATCTATGTGTAGTATGTCATTTGTGGTTTGTTGTGTGAATGAATGGCGCTTTGGGTCATATACACCATCATGTCCATCAGGCAGGACGCGATAACCAGTGTTCGTCCAGTAAATGTATACACTCCCCAACCCGTTATTCCTCCCGAGCCGTCTCCAGTTATCATTCTGGGGAATTCCAAATTCCGCGCATATACGCTGATAGGCTCTTACATCGTAGGGATTTTCAAAGGCGTTCCAACCCTGGTCTTGTGGTAGAGCCACACGCATCTCTTTGAGGATTCGGCGAATCTGGTAGTAGACATGGAATATGAAGACGGCTCGCGTTAGTGGGTCAGGGCCGGACAGATGCTCCTGCGCGGACACCCCACACCCCGCCGTGGCACACCATACTGCGAAGTTGAGTTGGTTTTGCCAGAATTGCATCGGATTGCTGTACCAGGCTTGCACGATCTGGTCTGACTCCACGTATGGCAACCGGTATTTTTCAAACATGTTGGGGAACTGTGTCGGAAAGGCTCCTTGGAGGTTGACCTGTATGTCCACCTTTGTGAGATCCTTTATTTGTGCAAACGGGTATACCCCACCCGCCGGGTATTTGGCGTCCTTATTGAACTCGTAAGCAGTCATTATTATTAACTGTGCTAATATGTTTTTCACACTTAGCAACGTCCAACATGGGGAACCCATCCCCCTCAACCCGGTCCTAGACAATCGCGATGGTGACCTAGAGGTGGCTATCGTGGAATTGTTGTTCTACCCCGCATGGGTTAATATTTCCGCGAAGCTGAAAAACAATTGGTTCAAACTTGATGACGAAATTGTTAATATCCCCGACGGGTATTATGATGTCTGTGCTCTCAACAAGCAATTCTTTGAGCCACGGAAGCTCTCTCTTTCTCTCAACCCCGCAACAGGCCTTGTAAGTCTCAGTGGTATAAAATCGGGGGTGGCCTTAGGGTTCGGAGGGCTAGGTGAGGTTCTTGGGTTCGGCATAGACTACAGAAGTGAGCGGTTCAATGAGGTGTTTACATTCCATGCGGAGAAGTTTCCTAAACTTATCATATATAAGGAGTTGTACATTCATCTCGAGGGCCTATCATCATATGAAAACCGTCATAATTCTCTTCCCTCCACACTTCTCCGGGCTGTACCCGTTAAAAAAGAGGAATGTAATCAAGGGAGACATGAGATTTTCTCTGTGCCTCATTATAAAAGGCTAGAAACTGGAACGGTAGGGGGTATAAGACTTTCGGTCCGAGATGAAAAGGGTAACGACGTGCCACTGGCATATCTAAGCTGCGTACTTCACATCAGACATGGTTGCTCCGTCGGGTATTTACCGTCCTTATGAACTCGTAAATTATTACACGTGCTAATATGTACATCACATTAACCAACATCCAGCGTGGGGAACCCATCCCCCTCAACCCGGTCCTAGACAACCGCGATGGTGACCTAGAGGTGGCTATCGTGGAATTGTTGTTCTATCCAGCGTGGGTTAATATTTCCCAGGATCTGGGCAATAATAAGTTATGGGTGGAGGGTAAAAAGATTGTTATCCCCGATGGGTACTACGACATATGTACCCTCAACAAGCAATTCTTTGAGCCTCGCAAGTTTTCTCTGACACTGAACCCCGCAACTGGTCTTGTAAGCCTCGATGGTGTATATGACGCCGATATAATGGGAGTAGGCTTATCCTACACTCTTGGAGGTTCTGAGTGGGAATTGTATGATACCAAGATTGTTGGAAAAGAGTTTCCCAGACTCCTCTTATATAAGGAGTTGTACATTCATCTCGAGGGTCTATCATCATATGAGAACCGTCATAATTCGCTTCCCTCCACACTCCTCAGGGCTGTGCCTGTTAAAAATGTGGAATGTAATCAAGGGAGACACGAGGTTTTCTCTGTGCCTCGTTATAAGAAGTTGGAGACAGGAACTCTAAACGATATTAGACTTTCAGTCTGTGATGAAAAAGGCAAAGCCGTGCCGCTGGCATATCTAAGTTGTAGAACTCCACATCAGAAAACAATGGCTGATTCAGAAGGTCCAGGAAGGCATCGCCCAAGAGCATGCTCTACCCTAACCTTTGCTGATTTGGCCGACACTATTGGGTGGCGGGAGCCGGGTCATAACTACAAGATCTATGGCCTGCCAGCTCACTCCCCAGGGGGTCTATGCTCGTGCCTGCCATAGACCATCCCGACGACGATGATTCGGATCTGCAGCTTGAGCTTCGCACGGGATATACTCACCTCGAGCCCAATGGGATACTTATTAGGTTAACCAACATGGGCAAGGTGTTTGTGAGTTATCAGGCCTGCAGGACAGTCACACGCCTCAACAAGTCTCCTGTTGTGACCTACCAGTCATTTCTGAAAATGCAGTGCGCCAGGGCTCTCTTCTATGCCGTATCGGCGACTGAGGCTAAAGCTCAGGGGACTAAATATTGTCTGAAGGCTGTTACAGAGTGTAAAGCTGACCTTGATATGCTAGGTAAGATTCCTAAGGAGTCAACCATCTATCTCGAGTTAGCTATTGGGCCTGTGGCACAGACAGAGTTTGCCCCAGTCCTTCCTGGGGTCTCTATTAAATGGAGTGCGTCATCACTCCCCAGGCATGTTGCTCTCGTCATTACTTCCGCGGCCGACGGGACGTGGGCGGCCCGGGCAACAGAGACGGATATTATAGTAGAGCTCGGTGAGGTTGCGGTAGATGAAATCATTTTTACTACCGTTACTGCTTTTGTCCGGCTTTTGTTCACTACAGGGCCGATTAGCACCGTTCGCACGTTGAACATTTAATATCTCAGTTGAAGAAGTAGGTTTGACGCGCAAAGAATAATGTCGCTCTATCCTACAATCGATACTAGTGACGGCGGTGCCTATCGTATTCAAGAGCTTACCCGTCTTCGGAAGTCTCTGGAAGATGAAAGGGACAAACGGGCTGCACTGTATAAAAAATATCGGCGTGCCGTTAATGCATTAGACGCTGTGGACAGCGCGATGCTGGCGGCTAGCCTTGGTATGGGGGTGGGGGGTGTTGGGCTTCTTACCACCATTATCGCTGCCCCTATAGTTGTCGGGCTCGAGATAGCTGCCCTAGCTTGTGGAATCATGTCGGCTGGGAGCAAGCTAGCGTCCCGCAAACTAACATCAAAAGCTAAGAAGCATGATGAAATTTGCACTCTGGCGACGGCTAAGCTTTCTAGTATAGCCGACCTTGTTTCAAAGGCTTTGGATGATGGGAGAATTACAGTACGTGGAGTATAAAATAATTACAGCTGAAGAAAATAAATTTCACCAGTTGAAAAAATATATTCGGAGCAAGGCGCCGGCGGATCTAGACGATGAGACAAAAATGTCTCTCATTCTGAAAGGGCGGGACCAGGCACGGGCAGAATTCGTCAAAGCTATAGGATCGAAATAACCTGTATACGCGATCAGGACAGTTTGGAACCACCCCCCTATTCCACCGAACGATCCGCCAGTGGATTTCAGTAATGCGCGGAAGGATATACTCCTCGGATAAACAATGTAAAATTCTGAGGTATGTATGAACATTTTTTCCATTCATTGCTTTTCCATTTTTCTCATCCTATTGTCACATGTGAATGAAGAGATCTCCTGTTCTATATGTTTTGTTTGTTGATGAAGGCTAATCACCGCAACGATACGTATCAACACCATACACCATGTGGTGTAATTCTGTTTGGTAAAACTTTATATGGAAGTAATGAATATGAAAGAATACCAAGAGCGGCGGATTCCCACTACACAGAAGTAATACACTTAACATCTCAAGTGTTATTCTAACAATACGCTCATTAAATATGTTTCAGCTGACTCAATCAAGTGTCGTCTCCACAATGAAGGTTGGCTACACAAAGCTAACTGGCGCTTGCCTTGTGGGATTTTTCACGAGAACAAAAAAATCACCGCGCGGCACGTGTGGGATTTTTTTTCGCGAGAACAAAAATCTCGGCGTGGCACTCGTTCACAAAACTCGTCACGCAAAGACAAATTGATCACGCTTCTATGTTTTGGTCACCCCACTTCCGGCGTGATCATTCAAGCCGGAAGTGGCGTTGTCTGGCGCACAAATTTGATTATCGGGGTGTGTGTGTATGCGTGCGTATGTGTGTGTATGCGTGCGTATGTGTGCGTGTGTGGATGTATGTGCCCCATTATACACCTATTTATCGTTGCTATGGTGGGCGGCCCTCTGGTTCATATTGATGACTTAGCTTCATCCCTTTATAGAGTAGCAGCTTGATGCCGGTCGTTTTTTCAAACTTCCGAAACATCTTATGAAGCGCGTCTAACGTGCAACGCTCACACATCTCATATGGTTTCCTAACACCCCTGTCACAGCCTCACATTATATGATAAACCAACATAAGTTAGTAGACAGTAGCCAAGGGCTACAACTCCCGCCCAAGGGAAAGAAGTAAGACCCTCGAAGGCCAGAGTAATCCAGAACCTTCTCGAAGGACTGGTCAGTGAGTCCACTGTCCCGTGGACACTGATGTGGCCCGCCTATTGCGGGGTCCACGAGGAACTCGACCAGAGTTACCACGCGTGTCGGATTGCGACACGTGTGAATCGGCAGAGGACAGACGGGACATCGGAGAGGCAGCAGGGCCTGCCTTAGAGGGACTCAATAGATTAGACCCAAGTGTATTTGGGTTCATAGACATATGCTAGATAGTTTGCTCAGAATGTTTGTTATAACCATGTGTGATGATGATAAACCTCTGTGATATGCAACTCAGTGCGGGCTTGTTACACCCACTGCGCCAACGCACTGTATATTGAAATACAATAAATGTTAGATATTATATTTAACGGAGTTATTGTTGCCTGTTTGAGCCCGAGCTCAGATACCTAGACTATTGAGTCCCTCTAAGGCAGGCCCTGTTGCCTCTCCGATGTCCCGTCTGTCCTCTGCCGATTCACACGTGTCGCAATCCGACACTGGTGGTAACTCTGGTCGAGTTCCTCGTGGACCCCGCAATAGGCGGGCCACATCAGTGTCCACGGGACAGTGGACTCACTGACAAGTCCTTCGAGACGTTTCTGGATTACTCTGGCCTTCGAGGGTCTTACTTCTTTCCCTTGGGCGGGAGTTGTAGCCCTTGGCTACTGTCTACTAACTTATGTTGGTTTATCATATAATGTGAGGCTGTGACAGGAGTCCCCCTCTTCCCCCGATTTGATGGATTGTTATAAGGTAATTAGTTCTGAACTAATTCTGTCACAGAATCACGTAAAGTCGGTGTTTGTAGTTTGGTGGACAGTAACTTGGTAACCTACATACTGGCATCAACACTCATGTATTCTCCCATACACCACTTCTCTGATTTGGTGAAGAGATCTCTCTCTCTATCTCTCTCCTGTGTCCTTAACAATGCTTATCTGACCGAAGTTACGTGACGTTTACTAGTTGTTTCTACAACCCGTCCTTCTCAAAGTATCCTACTTGATACCAAGATAATTAACCTCTGTATTAGAGAGGATTAACAAGACCAAAGTCTTGGCTAATTAAGTACACCTTCAAATCTTGTTCCGTGTGTGCATTTCAATACACTTTTACTCTCGTATGTTGTATAATGCTGAATATGTAGTTACGTTGTTATTTTATCCCATCTGACTACATGTGTCCCTGTTGGCTTGTTAGTGTGTTGACTAATAAGTTGCTGCTTCTAATAAAGTGACTGCATTTTAATTGATAGTGTTCAGTTTTGAGTTTTGTGTAAAGTGTGTGCTGAATGTGTGGCTTATTTCCAAGCGTCACGAGTTGGGATATCCTTAATCATGAATTACTCCAATGTGTGTAATGCATGATCAGGCATTCCAAGCAGTGGTGCTTAGATGTAGTATACTAAATCCTAAACTAAGAGTATTAAATTAACTACTAAACATGTATCAACAATTTAGACAAGTCATACAATTTACATGAAAGACGCAGACAAATTAAAATAAATACGTTTTGCGTACAATTTGTCAACTCAGTATATCGTTCTCTCATTTAATTAATTCACACTGTCATTCACACATCTTTCATTCAAAATAGTATTTGGTTAAAATATATAAGTAAAGTTGAGGTAAGTGTTATTGCCCTTAGAAAACCCGGAATAGGCGCTTTGTTCCCTTTAAGATAATACGTACTTTTTGTACGATGACTCAAAAATGGGTTATAATTTACATAGAGAAAATTGCATAGGAAGGTTATTTAGCCTATGAATGGAAATACCTGTAATATTATGGTAGAAAATGTACAAATTACAGGTTAACATATTTTATATACATAATAATATCATACATATTCAATACTAAATTAATTAATTAACTAAGTAACTAAATCCAACGATGATGTGCGCGTTGTCCTCCTGTTGTTAGCGTGTCGTGCCAAGAATGTAACAGTTAGTATGGCTGTCTCTTGAGTGTTGTAATCGACGTAGTTCTGTTTCGGCTGTTTTCAAAGTCTCTTAGCAACAGCAAGTATGGAATGTTCTCAATGTCGAGTCTAAAGCGTTCTTAATGCTCTCATGATGAATGTCACTTCAATGGTTGAAATCATTTCACAGAAAATGTTTCTTGCTCGGATTGTTCCTAGAGCTTTGGTAATTGGTAGTAAAGTTCTCAAAGTTTCACGTTTGTGGGTGTTATACGTAACCTATTCATTGGGGTGTTATTACTTGTAAATGAAAGTTCTCTAGCAGGTGTAGAGTTACACTGTTCTATGCCACAGACTAAAATATCACAGTTTCTGGTATGGCGAATGGTCAATGTGCCAAATGTTATTCTGCTGGCGCATTCGTTTGTCGCGATAAAATATCAGCTATAATGTTATCAGTGTCTCTGATATGGCGGAATTCGAAGTCGAAATCTTGGAGAAGAAGACACCATCTTTGTAAACGATGGTTTTTCGGGGCACCTTGCTTAAGCACCAACAATGGCGAATTATCAGTGAGCACAACAAAGTGGGCACCCAAGAGGAACTTAGATAATCTTAGCATACAAAATAATAGACTTAATGCCTCCAATTCCACCGTAGAATACAGGATCTCTGCCTTCTTAAGCTTACGGCTTACGTAGAGAATTGGGTGTCTCACTCCATCCACTTCTTGCATTAAACATCCTCCAATTGCGATAGCACTCGAATCTGTGGTCAAAACAAAGGGTAAATCTATGTTTGGTAATCGTAAGACTGGTGGATTAGAAAAAATGCATTTCAATCTGCATATTGCATCCTCTAAGCGAGTACTTTTACAAACTCTTGATGGATGATCTTTTGTCAACATATTAGAAAAAACTGATGTAAGTTCTTCCCAATTTGGTATAAACTTAGAATAATAGTTTATAAGACCTAATAAACTTCTAATTTGTTTCTTTGTGGTAGGAACTTCTAGATTGAGAATCTTCGAAACAATTTTATCATCTGTCAACAGTTTGCCTTCAGAAATTCTATGACCAAGGAAGTCTATTTGTTTATAGCCTATTTCAACCTTGGAAGGTTTGATAGTAAGTCCAAAAAGAAAGATTTGGTTGAAGACTTGTTTGAGTGTAAGTAAGTGAGAAGTCATATTAGAAGAATGAATGCATATATCATCAATATAAGCTTGAACGTCATTAATTCCGTGCAATAGCAATTTAGTTAACCTAACAAATGTGGCGGGAGCGTTCTTGAGACCAAATGGAAGATATCTCCATTCGTACAAACCAAGAGGTGTTGCGAATGCTGTTATATGTCTAGAAGCAGGGTGTAGTGGTACTTGCCAATAACCTTTCGCTAAATCAACCTTCGAAAATAAGGATGATTGAGACATATTCAAAATGAGGTCTTCACAACTGTTCATTGGCTCCGCATCTGTTGTGGTTATCGTATTTAACTTTCTATAATCTATGCACAAACGAATTGTCTGGTCCTTCTTTTTCACCAGGACAATCGGTGAAGAATATTGAGACATATATTTCTGAATTATTCTATTTTTCTCTAAATCCAAAATTTCTTTGTCTAAATTTGCTCTATAATGTAGAGGAATAGAATATGGTCTACATATGACCGGTGTCAGATCTGTCAGGACAATTGAATGTGTTATTTTGTCAGTCCGTCCAGGTTTGTTAGAGAAAATAGATTTATACTCGTTAAGGAGAGTCAAAATGTCTTGTCGCTGCTGTTGTGTCAAAGTGTCAGAGATGTGTATGTCCTTTATACTACCGTCGTCATTCATAATCGGTACTGGGATTTCAGTATTGTCTACGTCTGTCTGATTTATTACAGATGCTACTGTTTGTAAATTGTCCTCAATGTCATTGTCGTCGTCGTCGAGATTAATAGTTGTCAATATGTCGTCAAATTGGTCGTCGTTGTCGTTATCACATATTGTCGGTAATGTACATATGTCTTCGTCGTCTTTGTCGTCGTAAGAGTGCGTCGTTAACGATGCTTCGTTTGTCGAGGTGTCATTCAGTTGGGTAAATGTCGTTTCGTTTCTGTCATCCGTTAGCTGCGTCTGCTTACTCGTGTCACTGTCCTCTCTAGCATAGTATGGTTTTAACATATTTACATGGAATATTTTCAACTTTCCATTCAAAGAAATTTCGTAATCAACTTCCGAAATTCTTCTAACAATTTTAAACGGTCCCTGCCAAGAGGTTGATAGTAAATCTCTCTTGTCAGGTAGCAGTAGTAAAATATCCTGACCTGGTTTTAATACAATTGTTTTTGCACCTTTGTTGGCGTACTGCCTGTACCTAAAACCTTTCTCCTGTAATGATGTTCTGGCCAGTATACAGGAACGTATGATTTTGTCTCTGGTGTCAGTGACTAAATCATAGGTGGAAATGGGTAGTTGGATATTTACAGGTTGTGATATGATATCTTTGTAAATAGTGAGAGGTCCTCTTGGGTTCGCTCCATATATCAATTCGAAGGGAGAGAACCCTGTGCTTGATTGCGGGACTTCTCTATATGCGAACAGCACCGTTGGGAGAAGTATATCCCAATCGGCTGGATTTTCAGCTGTCACTTTGGATAGCATATGTTTCAGGTCCCCATTTAGTTTCTCGCAGATACCATTTGCGGCCGGTCGATAGGGACTGGTGAAACATTGCTTTATGCCTAGTAACTTAGTTACCGATTGAGTGGCATTCGATATGAACTGGGTTCCTCTATCTTAAATTATTTTCTCCGGGAAGCCAAAACGGGAGAAAATATTTAACAATACGTCCGTCACATCCTTAGAGGAGATAGATTTTATTGGAATCATTTCTGGCCATCTCGTACATAGATCAATAAGAGTGAAAATATATCTATTCCCTTTACTTGAGATGTGGTTTAACGGACCTACTAGATCAACTGCCACTATTTGGAATGGCCTCGAGGTAGTTGTGGTTGATTGGACTTCTGCCGTAGGGTTTTTTTTTTTCCTTTTTCACCAGTTTCTGACATATATCACATGATCTACAATAGGTTTTTATGTCTTGGCAATATTTCGGCCAATACAATTGGGTCAGGACCCTAGCTCTAGTCTTTTCGTACCCCATATGACCTCCGAAGGGTGAGTCATGGGCTATCTTTAGTACTTTCTCTCGATGTGCTTGTGGTAACACTACTTGCTGTATCGTGGTCTGATCTGTTGTGTATAATCTAGTCAATACATTGTTCTGTAGCCTAAATGTCCCCGATGCATTCTTAGTTAATGTTGGTTTAAGTCCTACTAACCTAAAATAAGGTGAAAGTGTAGGATCTGATTTCTGTTCATCTCCAAAATTAGTGATGGTAGATATTTCTACGTTGGAATCGATTTCCATCTGCTTTAGTTTTATTTGTGTATCAGCATTTAATTGGGCTAATTTGGCCGCCGCCTCAAGCTCCATCTGTTTCTCTTGAGTCTGCAGTTGCATCTGCATCTTTTTCTCTTCTGCCTCAATTTGCCTCTTCTTTTCTTCTGCCTCAATTTGCCTCTTCTTTTCTTCTGCCTGAATTTGCATTTGCATCTTCTTTTCTTCTGCCTGCACTTGCCTTTGATTTTCATCTCGTTCTATCGCTCTTTCTTCACGGGCAATGTTCTTTGCGTGTGTCTTCTGTGCCCATTCTGACAGTTTCTCTTCTTTATAACCTAATTTCATACCTTGCTCAATACATTTTTCTAACGTAGACATCTTGTCTTTTACTTGTTGGTAATTTCACTGAAGTTAAATCCCTTAGAAAAATGTTGGGGAGTAGAAAATTTAGTTATCTCCCTTAATTATTACATGCGCAAATACAAATGCAAAGTTATGTTGGTTACAAGGTCATGAATATACATACAAAACAATGCAAAGCAAAAATGTTACATGGATGGATGGTGATAAGTACCGCTTAGGGTTGCAATGGGCATGATATGAAACTTATCTTATATTCCCAGAACTTGCGAATGTTGTCTTGTACTCTCGCCACTGTTGGAAAGGTTACATAGGTTACTCACACCACAATTCGCGGAACAATCTGCTCGTAGAATGAGAAAACATTAGTAACAGTCAAAAAAATGTCACAGTCATGTCAAAATAGTTTATAGTATTAACATCATTGAGAGACTAGCTGCAGAGGGACTCAATAGTTTAGACCCATGTGTATTTGGGTTCATAGACATATGCTAGATAGTTTGCTTAGAATGTTTGTTATAACCATGTGTGATGATGTTAAACCTCTGTGATATGCAACTCAGTGCGGGCTTGTTAAACCCACTGCGCTTACGCACTGTATATTGAAATACAATAAATGTTAGATATTATATTTAACGGAGTTATTGTTGCCTGTTTGAGCCCGAGCTCAGATACCTAGACATCCAACACACTGACAACCCCTCTCACAGAATATACACTCTTCTATCACCTCGCCCCGCTTTGCCTTTTCATCGTGCCAAGAACAATAAAGGTCGATGGCTGGGCGGCCGCTATGAAGTTCTGTGTCGAGCTTCGGCCACTCACATCCATAGGTCTCCATCTGTATGTGCCCAATAAGTCAACCTCTAATTCGACGCGCTGCCCGGCGCCCCCTAATATTTCTGGGAGGGGGGTCCTGGCTGTTGCAATTTGTGTTGGTGGTGCGCGGTGAGAGAGCGTGCCCGCTCGCCGAGTGCTCCCGTGCGTATTCGCGTAGCGGTGCCCATCGTGATATGGCTGGTTGGTAAGGCTCTAATTGTGTAACGCAGTATAGTCACCCCCTATACCAAAAATATGGTTGCCCGCACTCGGGGTTGCCCCGGCGATTTTTGCGCTATAGGTACACCTATAACAAAATATGGTTGCCCGCACTCGGGGTTGCCCTGCCGAAAATTACGCTATAGTTAATTCCAAAATAATATGTCTAGGTATCGAGTCAGACCAAGCCTCTCTTGCTGGGGTCGGTTCGGACCCTCTGTTCGAGCCCTTAGGGGGGTCGGTTCGACCCTTAGGGGCCCGCATCGGTTCGGACCCTTATTCGACCCCCTTAGGGGGGCGATTCGGTCCCACCGAGGGGTCTGTGGGAAGTGTACTCTTTCTAATTCCCTATATACTACTTCTGTTCATCCAGCGCCTCTTATGGCGCTGATGACGACTGGCCAATCATCTGACAATCCCATCTCGATCATGGTCATGATAAAACTGTAACTTTATCTATAGATCTTATAACAGCTTTTACGCCCACTTGCTCCATGAAAATAAAATATAAATATTCATAATGGAAACATATCGTATCATATTAACTTGTGTACGGTATTATTAGAATTACTATTAGCAATTACATACATTGTGACGTTAATAAACAATGAAGGATGTTCTTTTGTCACACAGAATGATATTACAACTGGAACAAAACTGCTTTCAACATCACAAGAAGTAAGTTTGTGCCACGGTGCTACTTAGGTCTATAATATACATAAATATAGTCTAGCTTTGCTTCAATAGCATCACTCATGTTTAGCGACTTATAGTTTTATACTGGATTGTCGTTTTCCTCTTTCAATCGAAATTGTTGTTCTTCTGGGGGTATTAGTTGTAAATGCATTCATCATTACCATGCCGTCGCCGTGGTTATTTCTCTCCCAGCTTATTCATCCTCACCGAGAGAAGGACTCTCTTACTTTGCTATACGTCCTCACTTCACTGACTGTATTCAGTATTTTACTTTTCACATTCGTAGACTGACTCTACTATTCTACACAAGCTACGCCAACTTACTATTAAACGCAACTCAGAACTCCTGTAAAAATATGACTCGGATTCAGGATTAGCTTTGTAAATGTATTCCTCTAAACACTCAAGAATGGACATTGTCATTTATACAACCGTGTGTTTAACAATATAATATACACCATAATTTTAAACACCTGTTAAAATAGCGGCATAATATTAGCCATAGCTATCTTCATGACGTGGTACGTCCACACTTGACAACAACCACGAACCTGAATGCCCCTCGATGCCTTCGTCACCCTCGCGAATCGTTTTTATTTGCTCCGGTGATCACCTCAGCGTGCACCACGTGGGACTATCTCTTATCATGCCATGAGCTGTAATTTGACTAATGGCTATGGGCAACATTTTAAAGTGTGAAATATGTTACCAAATGGTTTTTGTTTCACTCCAAAGAATGTTGCATGCTTATTGCTAAATTGTTTGTTTTTTAAGCTTAAAACAAAAATTGTCCAGAAGCAGCTTTCAGCTATGAATGTGTGATGTGATATCGCCTTTACATTTGTAGGCCTGAGAGCAAGGAGAAAGAGGTGCCGATATTTCCCTAACTTTCGGATGCTACTAGTCCTGGTGTCGAACCCATATGCGAACGTGCTAATGACATTCCCAGGGCAGATCGGTACACACCTTGATAGTGCGTTAGCAATAGATGGAAACTCATCAAGCAGAGTATTGACTACCTATTATTTCAACAGAGAACAGTCTGTATTCTTGCAGCACAGCATCACTGTCATCGTCTTGCTCATGTCTAGGTATCTGAGCTCGGGTTCACACAGGCAACAATAACTCCGTTAAATATAATATCTAACATTTATTGTAGTTCACTATACAGTGCATTGGCGCTGAGTTGCATATCACAGAGATTTAACATCATCACACATAGTTATCACAAACATTCTAAGCAAACTATCTAGCATAAGTCTATGAACCCCAAATACACATGGGTTTAATCTAATAATCTATTGAGTCCCTCTAAGGCAGGCCCTGTTGCCTCTCTGATGGTCCGTCTGTCCTCTGACGGTCCACACGTGTCCCAATCCGACACGGGTGGTAACTCTGTCCGAGTTCCTCGTGGACCCCGCAATAGGCGGGCCACATCAGTGTCCACGGGACAGTGGACTCAATGACCAGTCTTTCGAGAAGGCTCTAGATTACTCTGGCCTTCGAGTGACTGACTTCTTTCCCTTGGGCGGGAGTTGTAGCCCTTTGACTCATGTCTATAAATGTGAGTCTGTGACAGGATTCCCCCCTCTCCCCCGATCTGATGGGTTGTTATAAGGTAATTAGATCTGCTCTAATTCTGTCACAGAATCATATAAAGTCGATGTTTGTAGTTTGGTGGACAGTAACCTGGTAACCTGCATACTGGCATCACAACTCATGTATTCTCCCATACACCACTTCTCTGATTTGGTGAAGAGATCACTCTCTCTCCTGTGTCCTTAAAAATGCTTATCTGACCGAAGTTACGTGACGTTTACTAGTTGTGTTTACAACCCGTCCTTCTCATAGTACCCCACTGATACCAAGACAATTAACCTCTGTATTAAAGAGGATTAACAAGACCGAAGTCCTGGCTAATTAAGTACACCTTCAAATCTTGATCTGTGTGTGCATTTCAATACATTTTTACTCTCGTATGTTGTATAATGCTAAATATGTAGTTACGTTGTTATTTTATCCCCTCAGAATACATGTGTCCCTGTTGGCTTGTTAATAAAGTGACTGTATATTAAATTGATAGTGTTCAGTTTTAATGTTTGTGTAAAGTGTGTGCTGAATGTGTGGCTTATTTCCAAGCGTCAAGAGTTGGGATAACCTTAATCATGAATTACTCCAATGTGTGCAATACATGATCAGGCATTCCAAGCAGTGGTGCTTAGATGTAGTATCCTAACTACTAAACTAAGAATATTAACCTAACTAATAAACATGTATCAACAATTTAGACAAGTAATACAATTTACATGAAAGACGCAGACAAATTAAAATAAATACGTTTTGCGTACAATTTGTCCGCTCAGTATATCGTTCTCTCATTTAATCCATTCACTCTGTCATTCACTCATCTTTCATTCAAAATAGTATTTGGTTAAAATATATAATTAAAGTTGAGGTAAGTGTTATTGCCCTTAGAAAAAATGGAATAGGCGATCTTTTCCCTTTAAGAAAATACGTACTTTTTGTACGATAACTCAAAAATGGGTTATCATTTACACAGAGACAATTGCATAGGAAGGTTATTTATCCTATTAATGGAATTACCTGTAATGTTATGGTAGAATATGTACAAATTACAGGTTAACACATTTTATATACAAAATTCAATGCAAATATAATACATATTTAATATTAAATTAATTAATTAACTAAGTAACTAAATCCAACGATGATGTGCGCGTTGTCCTTCTGTTGTTCGCGTGTTGTGCCATGAATGTTAAAGTTAGTATGGCTGTCTCTTGAGTGTTGTAGTCGACGTAGTTCTGTTTCGGCTGTTTGCAAAGTCTCGTAGCAACAGCAAGTATGGAATGTTCTCAATGTTGCGTATAAAGTGTTCTTACAATTTTCACAGGTTGAAATCATTACAATGTTAATGTCTCTCGCTCGGATCGTTCTAGAGCTTGGGCAATTGATAGTATAGCTCTTCACGTATAGTTCATAAAGTATGACTCTTAAAGTTTCATGTTCGTGGGTGTCATAAGTAACTTATTTATTGAGGTGTTATTACTATTCACTGGGAGTTGTCTAGCAGGTGTAGAGTTACACTGTTATATGCCACAGACTAAAAATATCACAGTTTCTACTATGGAGAATGGTCGATGTGCTAAATGTTATTCTACTGGCCCATTCGTTTGCCGTGATATTAGGTCAGCAATAACATTGTCAGTGCCTCTGATACGGCGGATTTCGAAGTCGAAATCTTGAAGAAGAAGACACCATCTTTATAACCGATGGTTTTTCGGGGCACCTTGCTTCAGGACCAACAATGGCGAATTGTCAGTGAGTACAACAAAGTGGCTACCTAAGAGGAACTTAGATAATCTTAACACACAAAATAATAGACTTAATGCCTCCAATTCCACCGCAGAATACCGGGTCTCTGCCTTCTTTAGCTTCCGGCTTACGTAGAGAATTGGGTGTCTCACTCCATCCACTTCTTGCATTAAACATCCTCCTATTGCGATAGCACTCGAATCTGTGGTCAAAATAAAGGGTAAATTTATGTTGGGTAATCGTAAGACTGGTGGATTAGAAAAAATACGTTTCAATCTGCTTATTGCATCCTCTAAGCGAGTACTTTTACAAATTTTTGATGGATGATCTTTAGTTAACATATCAGAAAAGACTGAAGTAAGTACTGCCCAATTTGGTATAAATTTAGAATAATAGTTAATAAGACCTAGTAAACTTCTAATTTGTTTCTTTGTGGTAGGCACTTCTAGATTGAGAATCTTCGACACAATTTTATCATCTGTCAACAATTTGCCTTCATAAATTCTATGACCAAGGAAGTCTATTTGTTTATAGCCTATTTCAACCTTGGAAGGTTTGATAGTAAGTCCAAAAAGAAAGATTTGGTTGAAGACTTGTTTGAGTGTAAGTAAGTGAGAAGTCATATTAGAAGAATGGATGCATATATCATCAATATAAGCTTGGACATCTTTAATTCCGTGCAATAGCAATCTAGTTAATCTAGCAAATGTGGCGGGCGCATTCTTGAGACCAATTGGAAGATATAGCCATTCGTACAAACCGAGGGGTGTTGCGAATGCTGTTATATGTCTAGAAGCAGGGTGTAGTGGCACTTGCCAATAACCTTTCGCTAATTCAGTCTTAGAAAATAAGGATGATTGAGACATATTTAAAATGAGATCTTCACAACTGTTCATTGGCTCTGCATCCGTTGTGGTTCTTGTATTTAATACTCTATAGTCGATGCACAAACGGATTGTCTGGTCCTTCTTTTTCACCAGGACAATCGGTGAAGAGTATTGAGACATAGATTTTTGAATTATTCTATTTTTCTCTAAGTCCAAAATTTCTTTATCTAAATTTGCTCTGTAATGGAGAGGAATAGAATATGGTCTACATTTGACCGGTGTCAGATCTGTCAGCACAATTGAATGTGTTATTTTGTCAGCGCGTCCAGGTTTGTTAGAAAAGATAGATTTATACTCGTGAAGGAGAGTCAAAATGTCTTGTCGCTGTTGTTGTGTCAAAGTGTCAGAGATTTGTATGTCATTTATACTACCGTCGTCAGTCATAATCGGTACTGGGATTTCAGTATTGTCAACGTCTGTCTGATTTATTACAGATGCTACTGTTTGTAAATTGTCCTCAATGTCATTGTCGTCGTCGTCGAGATTAATCGTTGTCAATATGTCGTCAAATTGGTCGTCGTTGTCGATATCACATTTTGTCGGTAATGTCCATATGTCTTCGTCGTCTTTGTCGTCGTAAGAGTGCGTCGTTAACGATGCTTCATTTGTCGAGGTGTCATTCAGTTGGGTAATTGTCGTTTCATTTTTGTCATCATTTCGCTGCGTCTGCTCACTCGTGTCCGTGTCCTGTCTAGCATAGTATGGTTTCAACACATTTACATGGAATATTTTCAACTTTCCATTCAAAGAAATTTCGTAATCAACTTCCGAAATTCTTCTAATAATTTTAAAAGGTCCCTGCCAAGAGGTTGATAGTAAATTTCTCTTGTCAGGTAGCAGTAGTAAAATATCCTGACCTGGATTTAATACAATTGTTTTTGCCCCTCTGTTGGCGTACTGCCTGTACCTAATACCTTTCTCCTGTAGTGATGTTCTGGCCAGTATACAGGAACGTATGATTTTGTCTCTGGTGTCAGTGACTAAATCATAGGTAGAAATGGGTAGTTGGATATTTACAGGTTGTGATATGATATCTTTGTAAATCGTGAGAGGTCCTCTTGGGTTCGCTCCATACATCAATTCGAAGGGAGAGACCCCTGTGCTTGATTGCGGGACTTCTCTATATGCGAACAGCACCGTTGGGAGAAGTATATCCCAATCGGCTGGATTTTCAGCTGTCACTTTAGATAGCATATGTTTCAGGTCCCCGTTTAGTTTCTCGCAGATACCATTTGCGGCCGGTCAATAGGGACTGGTGAAACATTGCTTGATGCCTAGTAACTTAGTTACCGATTGAGTGGCATTCGATATGAACTGGGTTCCTCTATCAGAAATTATTTTCTCCGGGAAGCCAAAACGGGAGAAAATATTTAATAATATGTCCGTCACATCCTTAGCGGAGACAGATTTTAATGGAAGCATTTCTGGCCATCTCGTACATACATCAATAAGAGTGAAAATATATCTGTTCCCTTTACTTGAAATGTGATTCAGCGGACCTACTAGGTCAACTGCCACGATTTGGAATGGCCTCGAGGCAGTTGTAGTTGATTGGACTTCTGCCGTAGGGTTTTTCCCCTTTTTCACCAGTTTCTGACATATATCACATGATATACAAAAGGTTTTTATATCTTGGCAAAATTTTGGCCAATAAAACTGGGTCAGGACCCTAGCCCTAGTTTTTTCATATCCCATATGACCTCCGAAAGGTGAGTCATGGGCTATCCTTAATACTTTGTCTCTATGTGCTTGTGGTAACACTACTTGCTGTATCGTGGTCTGATTTGTTGTGTACACTCTAGTTAATACATTGTTCTGTAGCCTAAATGTCCACGATGCGTTCTTGGTTAATTTTGGTTTAAGTCCTACTAACTTAAAATATGGTGAAAGTGTAGGATCTGCTTTCTGTTCATCTCCAAAATTCGTGTTGGTAGTGTTTGGTGACAGAATTTCTAGTGACTCCTGCAGTTGGTCGGTGTTGGTTTTATGGGTTGTCTGTCGTGTTATTGCATTTGTGTGTTGTGTGTGTTGTTGCACATCTACAGGCTTGGTACTTGGTAGATCGGTAGCATCCTCAATTCGAGGTTTTAATTTGGTCGTATCACTGACAGATTCGACCGCCCCTGCATTGTACACCTCGGTGAATTCTTTCTGAATTACTTCATTGGTTGTCTCCCTTGGTCTTTTGGCAGATTGAGACAAGCATGAATGGTGTTTCTCTTTAGAATCGCTGTTTGGGTGGTGGATACCGTTTCTATGCTCCCAATCTCTGATTTCCTTTTCAGAGCAAGGTCGTATGTTGGGCAGGTTCCCAAGTATGGGGCTGGTCACTTGACTCGCATGCCAGATCACAGGCTCCCTAAACGAATTTTCTACAGCGAACTGCGTTGTGGTAAACGCTCCCAAGGTGGCCAGAGGAAACGTTTTAAAGACACTCTGAAAATTTCACTGAATGCTTTTGGAATTCATCATGACACCTGGGAGGCTGCAGCCAGAGACCGAAATTCGTGGCGTGCATCATTGCACAAAGGTGCAGTCATTTGTGAGGCAACCAGGACTGCAAGAGCTGTGAAGAAAAGGCAGGACAGAAAAACCACTGCAGGAAATCCTCCTCCAGAGACGTCAAGCATTCTTTGCCCACATTGTCAAAGAACATTTCGAGCCAAAATAGGCCTTATCAGCCATCTTAGAACCCACGGCCCCACACCTTCAACCCCATTGGATGAAATGAATGGTCATCATCATTCTTGATGGACAAACAACATTATCACCATTGGAGATGAGAAGTCTGATTGGGATCGTCTTATGATGTTGTTTTTCTCTAAGTTGGTGATCTCCTGATGTAAATGTTCTTTGTAATGTAATGGGATGGTGTATGGTCTGCATCGTATGGGTATGTTTGATGTGAGTGTGATGTGATGCTGTACTAATTCTGTTTGTCCTGGGTTGTTGGAAAATATGGTGTTGTACTGTTGTATAAGCTGTTTGCAACTGTTTGTCTCTGCTTGGGATAACTTTGGATTGATCTTGATCTCCTTCAAGCAGCTTGTCGTGTCTAATGCAGGTGTTGGAATTTCGTCACTAGCATCGTCATCTTCGTGATCTATTATCACTGTACACGCTGTCGTATCGTCTTGTTCGTTGTCTCTGTTGTGGTATGGTCTTAGCATATTTATGTGAAATATTTTGTGTTTGTCTTTTATTAGGATTTCGTAGTCTACAGGTGAAATCTGTCTCGTCACTTTAAACGGTCCCTGCCAAGAATCAGTCAATAAGTGTCTGTCACTAGGAAGTAGAAGAAGAACGTCCTGTCCAGGTGTCAATGTTATTGTCCTGTTACCTTTGTCAGCATACTGTCTATAAGTAGCACCAGATAATTTTAGCGCATTCTTTGCAATAATACAAGATTTGATGATTCTTTCACGCAATGATGTAACATATACGTATGATGATATGGGTTTAAGTACTGGAGTAGAGTCAGTTAACATTTGGTGATAAATGGTCAATGGGCCACGTGGTTTGGCCCCATAGATAAGTTCAAAAGGAGAGAAACCGGTACTAGAATGTGGTACCTCACGATAAGCAAAAAGAATAGCTGGTAGATATAAATCCCAGTTATTGGGGTGCTCTTGCGTTACTTTTGCAAGCATGTGCTTTAGATCCCCGTTAAATTTTTCTATTACTCCGCTAGAGTGAGGATGGTACGGGGAATTGAAACATTGCTTCACTCCCAACATTTTGGTGAAAGCTTGGGTAGATGCGGCAATAAACTGAGTGCCTCTATCAGATTGGATAGTATCCGGAAAACCTATCCGAGAGAAAATATGGAAGAAAACTTCCATTATATCATTGGCAGTTATGTTCTTTAGCGGAATAGCTTCTGGCCAGCGACTACATTGATCAACGACAGTTAGAATATATTTATTCCCTCTAGTTGTTGTATGGTTAAGAGGGCCCACTATGTCAACAGATAGTTTTTGAAAAGGTCGACTGGCTAAGTCAGTAACTTGCAACTTTGCCTGTGGGTGTTTACCTTTTTTTACCAGTTTCTGGCAGGTGTCACAACTTCTGCAATATTCTTTAATGTCATTGCAAAATTTGGGCCAATGAAACTGTGTCAATAATCTAGATCTGGTCTTAACGTATGCCATATGCCCTGCAAGAGGTATATCGTGGGCAAGATGTAAGGCTTGCTTGCGATAATTAGTTGGCAAAACAGTTTGCTCTGTGGTGTTGTCACCTCTGGTGTAATACCTGGTGAGTATATCATTTTTCACAGCAAAATGCCATTTTGCATTCTTGGTTACCTTTGGCTTTTGGCCGATCAGATTAAAGTACTTTGACAATGAAGGATCAGCTTTTTGAGCTGTTACAAACGTTTCCTTCATAGTGTTAGTAGGTAGTGATACTGGGCTAAGCATTTGTATAGCCTCAGTTTGATTACTTTCATCTTGCACTCTAGGCAGTAGATCTAGTTACTGCGTTCACACATTCAATGATATCAGATGGTGATGGAACAATGTTATCAATGATGTCATGAGAACTTAGTGCTACATTAGCTACCATACATTCAATAGGTGGTGTGACATTTTCAATGATGACATTTGATGGTGATGTTATGGTATCATCAATACACATAGATGTTATGTCATGAGGTTTATCATTCACCTCAGGTAAATTTCCAATAATTACTATCACACACTGGGTTTGTTAATGCAGCGCACTTTACTTTCCCAGTGAGGAAAGGTGTTTCAATATATGCCCATGCTAATGGGTATTTCTCAATATTGCCTGAGAAGTGTTCTGCATGTTACGTGCCTGCCTGTATAGTCTGTAGGCATTATGAACGTTCTCTTCAGGCCAATAAGTGAACTGCCTGTATCACGAAGGACTGTAGCAGACTTGCCATTCACATATCCATGATGGACGATTTATCTTGCCTTTTGAATCTACTACCAAATTAGCTTCTTCATTGGCAATAGGGATGGCGTGACCGCATGTTAAAATACCATCTTCATAAAAGGTGTTACAAACAGAGCATTTATTTGCAGCTGAAACATGTCAAAAACCTGTGCTGAGTTCACAGGCTGTTTCTCTGGTTGTTCTTCATCTGACGACGAACCATCAAACAAGGCGGCATTTGCTTTGTTGATCATTTGCCTACCTTTACAATCTTTCCGATGGTGTCCGTGCGCCTTACAGAGGAAACATTTACGCAAATTCCTGAAGGATCTACGCTCATTTTCTTGTCTTTTTACCATATTTAGTAGGTAAGTGTGATATTCTGGGTTTTTATCGCACATTTCACCCTGATGATGTGAAAATTTACAATAATTACAGTGATTAAACTTCTCAGAGGTAGGCCTATGAGGTTTCTGCCTACTATAGGGTTTGTCATAGTTAGCCGCTGCTACAAAATTAATGTCAGTAGCTTCACTGGCAAAACAATGTTTGTTGGCTGTGTAATACGCCGAACCACGTCTCTCAATCTCATCTACACTCGTGCATTCATTCTCTTGCAAAAACTTTGAAAATGCTGATGGAATGGATGAAATGATTTTATCTCTAATGATTAGGTCTTCTAATCTTTGATAATTTTTGTCAATTTTAGCTGCTGAAGTCCATTTGGTGAATATATCTCGGACTAAGCAGAGGTAATCAGAGAACGTTTGAGTCGGTTTTGGGCTCAACTTACTGAATTGTTCTCTGTAACCTGCCTCATCTAACATAAAATGTGCCATAATCTTAGATTTCAGATAATGGTAATCTTTTCTGAGGTCTTTGGGGATGGTTTCAATGACTTTAAGAGGTTCCCCTGACAAACTCCTCATATAAACAATATTCCATTCAGACAGTGGAACCTGGTAATGTTCCATTAAAGTTTCAAAATTTTGGGTAAAGGCTGCGATGCAGTCACCCGAGGTATAATTACGTACAATACCTTGATATTTCTTGTACTGGTTTTCTTTCTCCAGTCTCTCAGATTTCTTAGACTCTTTGTTAATTGCAGTCTCAGTGTCAAGTTGTTTCATCTTCAACTGTAACTCCAGTTCTTCTCTCTTACTCTGAGCTGCTATTTCTGCCTTCTTCAACTCACTATCTATCTCAGCTTGCTTTAAGGCTGTTTCTGCCTTCTTAAGTTCACTGTCTATCTCAGCTTGCTTTGCAGCTAGTTCTAATTCGGCTTGCTTTGTCTTTGCAGCTAGTTCTGCTTCTGCTTGCTTGGCAGCCCGTTCTGCTGCTCTTTTTTCGCGTTCATTAGCTTTCTCCTGTACTAGTAGGTATTCAGAGTATTTCTTTTCACTCCATTTTGTTAAGTCATCACCTGTCAAATGTAATTTTATCCCCATATCGATGAAATCAAATAATGAAGACATGATGAAAAATTGTCAATGAAATACCAGCCACACAAAATATGTTATAAGTGGTTAGTAATGAACAATTTACAATTGATTTCTATTGACAATACGTGCCTAAAATTGCATCCTTAAAGTAAATGAAAAGAAAAATATACTCAAGTGCCCTGGATGCGGTGAAGAACGGTTGGAAATCGGGCTAGGAACTGTAGGGTCGCTACTTCGAAAACACAAATGACCTCTACACGCAAGGGTTTCGGATGGTACGGAAAACCTGCTTTGTTTTTGGAGGAAAATGAATTAGCGTCTATTTGTTGGTGTGTGCCTGCTTGTCACTAAGTATTGATTAGGTTTGTATGGCGTTGAGTGTAATTGTAGGTCGTAAGTTTGTCCGTCAACAATTTTTTTTTTTCAAATACAAGTTACTTTCTTTCCAAAACTCTTTGCTTTCCACAACTCAATGCACAAAGACAATCTACATGTATCTCAACACTCTACAACATTGATGACACATCACTTACATCAAGATGACATTCAGTAAGGACATAGACATCAAGTTTACAAGATGGCGACAAGGTCACAATGGCGACAAGATCACAATGTCGACAAGGTCAAAACGGTGACAAGTTTCACAAATCACAAATGTTTTACACGCTTACAAGATCAAACAATATGTATGCACTGTACGTTTACAAATAGTCTTACACATGGTTAAACAATGTAGTTAATAATCAAAATGAGCCTTCCACGATCACATTT
>JACEFZ010027634.1:57500-100000 GCA_014155875.1 Cepaea nemoralis | reverse complement strand
TTTAGAACGTTTTTTTTTTTTTGAAACCGAGATACATAGAGAATTATAAACATTTATATATCTCTCCCATTAATTGGCATAAGTAGACGAAATAATATAATTATTCAAATTCCCTCCTTATAAACACCACGTGTTGTTTGTCCATCAAGAATGATGATGACCATTCATTTCATCCAGTGGGGTTGAAAGTATAGAGCCGTGAGTTCTAAGATGCTGATTAGGCCTATTGTGGCTCGAAATGTTCTTTGACAATGTGGACAAAGAATGCTTGACGTTTCTGGAGGAGGATTTCCTGTAGCGGTTTTTCTGTCCTGCCTTTTTTTCACAGCTCTTGCAACCCTGGTTGCCTCACACGTGACTGCACCCTTGCGTAATGATGCACGCCACGAATTTCGATCTCTGGCTGCAGTCTCCCAGGTGTCATGATGAATTTCAAAAGCATTCAGTGAGATTTTCAGAGTGTCTTTAAAGCGTTTCCTCTGGCCGTCTTGGAAGCGTTTACCATACCGCAACTTGCCGTAAAATATTCGTTTAAGGAGCTTGTGATCTGGCATGCGAGTCCAGTGACCAGCCCAGGGAATCTGATTCTTCATTAGTTGAGTGTGGATACTGGGCATGGACGCTCTTTTACGACTTCAGTGTCTGAGATCTTGTCCTGCCATTTCATCTTCACTACATGCTAAACACCACATAGCTTCACTATCTCAACCACACTGAGTAACCATAAAAAATCTCCCACAAACTAACATCAATACCTTCCTATAAAATCAGTCACTTCAAAAATCGATTCTATCCATCAGTTGCATGCAACGAACACTCAGTTCATCCACACCGCCAACTCCGTATTCAGACATACGACTCAATTACTCGTTAACATTTGCCAATCTATCACTCTCGTCTCTCACACGTGCTCCATACGCATTCAAGTAGGATCACCTGCTGTGCATATAAAATCTTTAATGGTACGCTCACTAGTTAATTTCCTATTTGTTTATATTTCTGTGTTTTCACGTCGCCTCTCTGGGTTTCTCTTTAGTACTAATAAATGTATCTGAAAATCCTCTCTATCTACAATTTCCATGCCGTTCCTGGGTTCTTTATCACTGCCATAAAAACAATCGCTTGACGAACTATCTTTCGCAGTTGTATTTTCTTTTAACTCCATTTCCTCACCCATTCTACAATCTTCCAGAATTGTACTACGGGAATCTCCATTTTTTTCTATTCTAATTCTAGTCTAGTTTCTCTGTCCTGAATTCTTTGAAATCTGTCAAAGATAGGTACGGATTCTTCGCTGGACCATTTCTCTCTAATTTTCTTCATTTGTTTAATTTCACTTTCTTTCTGTCTACCAGGTTTCTCTTGGCTGCCTGCCGGGTGTTTCCATATGGGGCGTCTTGTTCTACTGAAAAACTACTTTCTATACTAGACATATTAGGCCTATACTCCTTGTTAATTTTTCTCGCGGTGCTTTCTTCTCCTAGGGACATGATTGACCTCATACCAAGACGTTTTTCATCTGAACTCTCATACATTTCTGACTGCACCACTTCGTCGTAGAGGACTGTTTTCTCTATCTCTATGGGGGGGGGGGGGGGGGTGGAATTACATGCATGGTTCGCCTCCTAAGTTTCTCTTCCCGATTGATATTATCAGATCCTCTGTTATCATCTCTCCTTAGATGTTGTACATGCACTCGGGAAGTATGTCCTGAAATCTGATTTTTAATAAATTAAGAGACGGGGCCTAATTTTTCCAGGACCCCAGCGGTTATCAAATTTTGATTCCCTTTTGTGTTTCTTGTAATACACTCTATCTCCTATCTTACCTTTCTGCAGTTTAGTATCACGGTCTGCATACTAATTCTGTCTTTCGAACACCTTCGCACAATTTCTACGTAACCTCAAGTGAGCTTTGTGCATTTCCTGCAAGATAACCTCATGAAACTCTTTTCCCATATACCTCCTTTTTGGCATTATTAGATTATCAATTGGAAAAATAGGCTCTCTCCCATAGAGAAGATAGTAAGGAGAGTAATTTGTACTTTAATTTTTTTGTTCTTCTAATAGCTCCCAGAGCCGGTACTAAATATAAGTCCCAATCTCTATTATGTTCCTCTATGTTTTTGGCCATGATATTATAAAGTGTCTTATGTTGTCTCTCAGTTGTTTTGTTGTTGTTGTTGTTGTTGTGCATTTGCTTTAGGATTAAAGATCGAAGTTTTTATATGGTGTATATGCATTTCTTTCATTATTTTTTTTTTCGAATTTCTCATTTACAATCTCCATTCCATTATCGGTTAGGTCTACTTGTGGACAACCAAATAGCGGTATATATTCTTGCAGGAATATATAAATTATTGAATCTGCTTTCTTGCTGGAAATGGATAGACTTCAGGCCATAAACTGTAACAATCTACCTTGTGCAACAGGTAGGAATTTCCCGAAAATTTCCGAGCTATCTACTCATTTCCTCTCAAATTTTCAGGCTCCGATCTCTCTATTTGTCTCCTATATATCGTGACCACTTCTTCATCAAAATCAACCACCTTCTTTTGTTCTTCTTTGTTCTATTCTGTTCTTTATTCTCTAGCTTTTAATATTTTGAGCTGTTTGTAAAGAATTCTGGTCTCAATAACATATAATTCCTGATCTTCTCAGAGCCTGCATCAGTGCAACCAGCTGTATATTCTAGTTCAACTATTTTACCAAGAGTTTTCTTCTTAGAAGTGTTCCTTCTTCTACCTTTTTTTTTGATGTTCGTCCCTTTACTGTGTCTACTTGCCTACTATATCTTCCAGTATCCTCCTCCGATGACTCACCAAGTAAAATCTCATTTGCCCGCCTACTATCGATTATCCCATATGAGGAACCAACTCTTCCAGAGTCAGGACATGTACGTTTTACATTTCTCCTGCTTCTACTCATTCCTTTTAAGCTGCGGTCAGGGATATATTCAATATCACAATCTGACAAATCTTTCAATTCTGATTCTACTGAAGAGTCAGATTCGACTTCTCTATTTACGAGCAATCTTTTTTTCTGATCTAGCCTTAACACTCCGTCTAATTTTTCTCCTGGTATTCCCTGCCTTTATCTGCCTATTCTCAACACGGTCTGTCTCCTTACATTTACCTGTATCACAATTTCGTAATTTCGACTGAGCCTGTTCCGTTTCTCCCGTCGAATTTGTCTGAATTCCTCGTTCCATCTTCATAGTCGGTTGTATTTGAATTTTCTTTTCTACTTTATCTATATGTGTCTGCGTGCTGTTCTCTACCCTGTTTACTGTCTGCGTCTGGGTCTCCTGGTCCACTTTCTCAACCAATAGCGTCTTATTGTCCTGTCCGACACTAACAGTTGTAACCACTTTCTGACTACCCGGGATCCTATCTGTGTGTTCATCTTTGTTGCTGCTCTTTGCAACTGAATAACGCATCTGTCTGATATGAAACCAATTTTCTCCCAAGGCTCTTGCGTCTTCACTATTGGATGAACAGGTCCATCGTTTCCTATTAAAATTCTTTTTCTGATAATTACTAACTTCTGAATTTTCATTTAGTGTCTCCACATACTTCTGTGTCCTGTTCATGTCTGATTTTGTATTTATACCATTAATAACTCTAATATGCTTGCAATACTGTCTGTCATTATTATAAACTGGTTGTATTATATTCAACTTACCGACTCCATAACATCTTCCATACGCCGCCTGGTCAAACGTTTGCTTCCACATCCAATCTACCATAAACGAAACTCTATGGACTGCCACTTTCAAGTCATCCAACCACTCTTTCTCACGCCCTAGATCTCTATATAACGTTTTCATGGTAACTTGCTACGTTATTTTCTAAATGGTATTGCTAATAACAAACATACATAGAACCAACACACAACCGTATTTACGTAGCTGTGACAGTTGTTGTAGTTCCTCCACGGTGTCTCTTCTCCCCAAATTTGAAGTAATTACGGTCCGGACCAAGTTTAATTTCGGTTTCCGACGGCCAAGGATTCTTCTCACGTCTTTCCGAGTTCACTGTGAGGTCGAGTAAATCCTCCCGGTCCTCACTGGATATTGTTTCCTTTTACCGGTTGACTTGTTTCTGGCAAGGACAATTGCGTGGCGCGATTGTTCTCCGTGGCAATGGCTTGATCTTGATGTTTGACCTTCACTCCCGCGACAACCTGGGTATAGTGACGCTTCCCAGTGGCTGGTGCTTTAATATTAATGTTTGAAGTTCACTCCCGCGACAATCTGGGTGTAGTGACGTTTCCCAGTGGCTGCTGCTTTAATATTAAATGTTTGAAGTTTACTCCAGCGACAATCTGGGTGTAGTGACGTTTCCCAGTGGCTGCTGCTTTAATATTAAATGTTTGAAGTTTACTCCCGCGACAATCTGGGTGTAGTGACGTTTCCCAGTGGCTGCTGCTTTAATATTAAATGTTTGAAGTTCACTCCCGCGACAATCTGGGTGTATTGACGTTTCCCAGTGGCTGGTGCTTTAATATTAATGTTTGAAGTTTACTCCCGCGACAATCTGGGTGTAGTGACGTTTCCCAGTGGCTGATGCTTTAATAGTAAATGTTTGAAGTTCACTCCCGCGACAATCTGGGTGTAGTGACGTTTCCCAGTGGCTGCTGCTTTGATATTAAATGTTTGAAGTTTACTCCCGCGACAATCTGGGTGTAGTGACGTTTCCCAGTGGCTGCTGCTTTAATATTAATGTTTGAAGTTCACTCCCGCGACACCACATGAAAAGAGCTATCCTGGTCAACTGGGCTCCAAATCACACTCCTCTGTCACAGAGTACAACCTCGCCACCATACCGTGGCCCAGTTGTAGCAACAGGGAGGTGCAACGCAGATCCTTGAGGCCGGCTTGTATGGTAGGTGTGTATGGCTTCCTGCCATCAGGTACTTCATCATATGTGTTGCAACAGTTTGAATCAAATGGAATTCAAGCAACAAAACGCAAATCCATATGAAACTTCATACAGAGTCATCTTGATCCGTTTGATGAGTGTTCTTTATTTGTCATTAGAGAATTGCTTTTCTTCCCGAGAGATGGTTGATAGTTGTGACGATACAAAGAAAAAATAATACAGCATCTCGTTTCAAGGTTGTATCAAAAAGGACAAGTTACAAAGTACATGGTTCACTTTCGGATTGTGCGAAGTTTTCCTCTTCTGTTATATCATAATACATATTTCGATATGCCATTAAAATTGCCCTGATGGCCAATTAATTTATTCTACGTTCTGAAGCAGTATTCAGAGAAAGATTTCCCTTCTTTTGATGATATTTGACTATCTTCTCGGATGGAATCCAACCACAATAGAAATCATCTGCTTTCCGGATGGCATCCAGAATATAATTAACTCTTTTGTTGTGGTTACCACCCTATGTATTTTACAGTTTTCTTTACGTCAGGGTGGTGACCATTTGGTGCATGTTGAGTGGCATTCATTTTACGGGAAAAACTAATCTAATAACCTGCTCTCCTTAATCAGCCCTAACCATCCGATACCATGTATATCGTCTTGTAACAAATACTGTTACAATATATATATATATATATATATATATATATATATATATATATATATATATATATATATATATTATATTATATATATTAGCAGACATGTACAACAACAGTACAGGGAGCGCTAGCATCAAGAAGGAGTGGTTACACAGCTATATTATTACCTTGCCTAAGCCTGGCAAAGCCCACACAACAATTTAGGGATATCGAGTAATAACCACGCAGAATACAATGGGCAAGCTGCTGGAGAAGTTAATTGCCAGAAAAATATCAAGTCGGCTAGAGAGGCAAGGTGTTTTCCCACCTACCCTGGGAGGGTACCGTCCAAACAGAGAAACCTGGACCAAAGCAGCAGTTTTTGCCCATGATGTCTATGAAATGTTTCCACTCAGGCATTGAAACATTTGCTGCAGCGATTGATCTTTAGGACGCGTACAACAGAGTACCATGGGATGTTTTAATGCTTCAGCTTCTTGAACTCAGGATAAGTCCTTTCCTCCTTAGTCGAATCGCTGCAGCCCTCTTCCAACGGAAAGTAGTCTTTAGATGTAGCAGTTGGACCTCAGAACCAATAACAATATATTCTGGCCTACCACAGGGATCACCATTATCCCTGTTCAACACCTACACTGTGTGAATCACCAGCGAGCAAATCATAGGACCGGGGAGGACATTGTCGTATGCAGAAGATGTTTTAGTGTATCGTCAGGGTAAGGATAGACATCAGGTTGCTGTGGAACTACAAACCGAACTTAATCGCATAAGCACTTGGTGTGTTGAAGCTGGGGCAATGGTCAACCCAACAAAGGCAATAGTGACATGGTTCTCTTTGAATAACCATGTTGTCAACACCCCAACGCCAACTGTAAATCTGGGTTCAGAGACGGTGGAAAGAACGCAGGCGATGAATGACCTGGGCATACGATTTGATCGAAGCCTATCTTATACTGAGCATGTAGACCAGGTGATGACAAAAGAGTTTGGCTGCGATGCAGGTGTTGGCGGCGGCAAACTTTGAGCAGCACCATCTATGTCTTCTTTACGAATGTCTGGTCCTTTCTGTTTTGGAGTATGTGATGGCGATCCTGACTCTCAACCATAATCGGATAGAACGGATGGAAAGGATACAAAATGAAGCAATCCGCATTGTTTTTGGATGTTCAAGGGATACAGCATGCAGGTCGATGCGCTACCTTTTTGATTTTCCAACCATGAGAGACAGAATACAATTTTGCCAAGCACGTTCCTATCTCTGAGTCAACGCAAACACACAACATCCACTATTAAGAAGGTAAAGTGCAGCAGGTTAAAAGGAGGAAAGTCGTGGATGGGTCAAGCCGAAGACATTCTTCAGTAGGTGTGTTCAGTTGAGGTCTTAGAACCTGGCGAGGAGTGGGTACAAGTGCCAACAGAGTTCTGTACATGCTTTCAGTGTGCATCCAACTAGACAGGAAATGCAGACAAGAACATCCAGCTGCTGTGACGGCGGAAGTACAGGCTCTGATCTTCGAGAGTTCGTTAGAGGATGATGCTGTCATTTACACGGATGGGTCCGTCGTCCGAGGAGTGAGAAGTTCATTGGTCTTTGCGGTTCAGACCGGAGGGAAAAGTGTGAAGGAAGAATCTGGCGCTTTTGCTTTGACCACAAGCATGCTGACTATGGAAGTCATAGCAGTAAGTAAAGCGATAACATGGCTCGAGACAAAGACATTCAATTGGACATGCGTCCTTAGTCACTCAATGAGTATGCTCAGGATGATAGAGGTGTGATGGGTCCGAAGAAAGTGGCTGCTGTCTCTGGAGTGGTTTCGGACAGCAAAGATTAGTTTTATCTTGGTGCAAGGTCATGCGGGTATACAAGGGAATGAGAAGACTGACAGGCTTGCAGGTAACGCTCCGTGTAAGGCGGACTAGCCAAGGACCAGGCAGACATTCTGAATGTTCTACGAGAAGTAAGTCGTTTCAGAGAACCAAGTGATGACTGGGAATCTACAACCATGGTCAGGCTGCGAGAACAGTAAGTTAAAAGAGGCGTGGCCAAACATGAACACTACGCAGGAAGCCAAAGAAGAGTAATAAACCAACACACAACTGGTGTCGTGAGCCGCTACACGCTGCGGGATTTACTGAGGAGGGGATCCGAGCACTTATACACTGAATGGTTTGATGTGCAATGAGGTTGAACTGTCGGCTATACAGGAAAATTATGAAATTGTGAAAAGAGGTAAAAGAAGCATGGTGCAAAATAGCAGGGATGTTGAAGACCAACACAACACGCGGAATACCAGATTATTGCACAAAATACCTAATGAAAGGGAAAAGAACACACAAAGTAGTGAATTTCCTGAAAACCAATGAAAGCAAAATCATAATAGAAAAAAAAATCAGATTTTAAATGCATGGACAGATTATATGAAAGATCGTTATAAAGATAAAAGAGAGGACCAGTGTGCCATTTTGAATAATAATGAAGGACAATAAATTTTTCTGATGGAAGTTCAGAATGCTCTTAGCCAAATGAAAACTGGCAAGACCCCCAGGGTTCAGACAAAATCAAAACATAAATTATTAATGACTTAGAAGAATATGGAATAGGCCAGGTCTCTATACTACTAACAACAATACACTATACTGGAGATATACCTCCTGAATTATGTAATTCTTCTGCTTCTTCTTCTTCTTCTTCTTCTTCTTCTTCTTCTTCTTCTTCTTCTTCTTCTTCTTCTTCTTCTTCTTCTTCTTCTTCTTCTTCTTCTTCTTCTTCTTCTTTTTCTTCTTCTTCTTCTTATTCCTCTTCTTCTTCTTCTTCTTCTTCTTCTTCTTCTTCTTCTTCTTCTTCTTCTTCTTCTTCTTCTTCTTCTTCTTCTGCGTTCATCCGGAGTTTTTTTTCCGGATGTGATTGCGTTGTGCCTGTTTACAGCAGAGCTGCTTTCTTGCGCCGTTAGGCCGACACATCCGACTTTTGCGGGCATTTGTTGACCGGGAAATTATGTAATTCTATACTTCTTGCAATCCTGAAGACATCAGAAGCCGTGGAATGTGATCAACATTGAACAACTTGCAAAATGAGCCCCATCACGAACATCTTACTAAAAATCATCATGCAAAATTGTGGATGCATACTCATTCTCCAAACAGCACGGACTTGGTAGAAAATACAACCTGAAATAGGAGAACAATGTGAGCTCGTAGAAGTCAAGGGTATAGTAAATGCTGTGTATTTAATACGAACAATAATGAGCGTTCTATAGAAGTAAACACAGGCCTGCATCTTTGCTTCATTGATAACACAAATAGTTTTCGATAAAGTAAGACATATCAACATAATGAAGATACTTACAGATCTACAAATAGCTGGGAAAGACCTTATTAGACTTATAAAAGACATATATTGAAAACACCAAGCAACATTTAATGGATTCTGTTATTATATAGATGTTGCGAATTCTAAAATAACTAACAACGACTGCATGAAACAGGCTAAAGAAACTAGAACATTATATACAACAATAAGACAGAGACAAACAGCTTTCTTCGGTCATGTGATGAGAAGAGAGGCATTGGAGAACATCGTGACAACTGGAAAGATCGAGGATAAAAGAGGCAGAGGCAGACCAAGAGAAATGATGCTGGATGGATTGAGACGGTGGCATGGAGGAATATCATCACAGTGTTGATCCAGAATAACAAAGACCGAGATCTCTGGAGAGACATGAACGATTACACCGCTGGAAGCGCACTTGATGATGATGAAACAACAAGAGTTAATTAAATTGTACGAAGATACATATTCTGTTCGTCACTTGGAAGAAAGAAATAACGCATTGTAATATACGGATAAATGAGGATATTCTTAAACAATTAAATGGGTACAACTGTCTCGGAACAGTCATAGCATTTGACGGGAAGTAGGCCTACCTTGAAGAGATCAGAACAAGATTGGCTTTGGCAAAGCTAGCTCTTTGCAAGATTGAAAACATACAGACCAATAATAAAACGATATGACTTGCATCGAGACAAGGAGTGTTGAAGTGCTGCATAGAACCTGTAGTTTTGTATGGATGTGAGACGTGGACAATGAGCAGACAAACTGAGAAACATCTAATGGCAGTGGAAATGTGGCTTCTGAAGAAAACGCAAAGAGTACCATGGACATATAGAAACGCCAATGACCAAGTACTACAAGAAGCAGATGAAAACCGTAAACTGATTAGAAAGAATAGATGTAGACATTAACAATTGTTGTTAACACGTTATTAAGAAGAAATAAACTAGAGAACTTTGTGACAACTGGCAAAATTGAGATGGAAAGGACCAGAGGACGGCAGATAATTAAATATTTGGATGGCTTGGCATCAAGGCATGGTCGAGACAAGAGCTGATCCACGACTCTAGTAATAGTGTGAGATGGTAAACTTGACCGCCAACGCTTATCGGTATGGCACATGATGATGATGACAAAGTATGCATATAGGTACGTATGAACGGACTACGTACGTAGTCTATCCGTCTATCTTTCTGTCAGTCGGTCGGTCGGTCAATCAGTCGGTCCGTGTGTGTGTGTGTCTTAGTGTGTATGTAATCTTGTCTGTGTATAAAGCAAAATATACGAGCCTTACACAAGTCTTATTGCACATTAAGTATATATGGTGCTAGCCCCGTATGTTATGTACCCCAATCAGCACTCAATAAGTAAAACGGCAATGTCACCCAGCCTGTTTTTTTTCCAAGTATATTTCATTTTTGGTACATTGTGCTTGAAAAAGGCTTAATAACTGTCATATGGCAATAACTACGATCCATGGCGGTGGCGAGTGTGGCTGGTAAGGCCAATTCTTGTTGCAAATGTTTGCCAACAGTAGGTGCATGTGAAAACATTGTCATTTCCACCATTTTGCACCATCTTACGTCTCTCCCGCTCTGTGTGTGCTTTATCTGCAATCATTTTCTCCTTTGTCTTTATTCCATTTCTGATAGTTGCCCTCCATGCAACACGTTCAGCGGCGACGTGCTCCCATTGTGCATTATCAATGCCTGTATCAATCATGTCCCGCTTACACACATCTTTGTATCGTAGTAGAGGCCGACCCTGAGATCTCCTACCCGTCTGTAATTCACCAAAAAAGATGTCCTTTGGTATTCTACCATCATCCATCCTCCTAACGTGTCCTATCCATCTAAGTCTACGAAGACTGAGCATGGAATACACCGTCACACAACCTGATCTTTCCAATACTTCAGTATTTGTGATTTTGTCTTGCCACTTAATACCAATTATTCTTCGCAGACACCGCATATGAAAGCTGTTTAAACGTTTCTCTTGGCGTGAGTAAGTTGTCCAGGTTTCACTGCCATAAAGAAGAGTACTAAGGACACAGGCTTGGTAGACGAGGACTTTTGTTTTGGCAGTAAGCTTCCTGTTCTCTCAGACTCTTTTTGCTAACATGTTCATTGTTGTTGCTGCCTTGCCAATCCTGATGTTGATTTCCTGATCGAGGGATAATTTGCTATTTACCTCTGATCCAAGATATGTAAAATGGTCTACTATCTCCAGTTCGGCGTCGTCAATAAAGATTGATGGTACACCATGTGCACCTTGTGACATAATCTGTGTCTTCTGTTTGTTAATTGTTAAACCAAATTCAGAGCAAGCATTGGAGAATGCAGATAGTAGATGTTGTAATTCTTCCTCAGAGTGGGTCGTAATCGCAGCATCATCCGCAAAAAGCAACTCTCTGATTAGTACCCTGCTAATTTTGGTCTTGGCCTTCAATCTCTGAGCATTATAGAGGCCACCATCTGAGCGTGAGTGAATGTATATACCGTCATCCTGATCACGAAAGGCATATTTCAGTAGAAGTGAAAAGTATATTCCAAAGAGGGTGGGGGCTAGTACACAACCTTGCTTAACTCCACTCTTGATTTCAAACTCTTCTGAAGTTGAGCCATCAAACTTGATTACACCCTTCATGCCTGTGTGGAACGATTCCACAATGGACAGAAGAGTTGGTGGACAGCCAATCTTCTTTAGTGCTTTGAACAGACCCTCACGACTGACCAAATCGAATGCCTTTGTGAGGTCGATGAAGGCAATAAACAGTGGCTGATTTTGTTCCCGGCATTTTTCTTGCATCTGTCGCAATGAGAATATCATATCAATGGTAGACCGGTTCTGACGGAAGCCGCACTGTGATTCGGGGTAGACTTGATCTCCCAGGACTTGAAGTCTGCGCAGGACAATTCTGGCAAATACTTTCCCAACAATACACAGAAGTGAGATACCCCTATAGTTGTTGCAGTCGCTCCGATCTCCCTTGTTCTTGTACAGCGTTATGATGTTTGAATCTTTGAAATCCTGTGGGACTTGTCCTTCTCGCCAGCATAGCTCTATTAGCTGGTGGATCTGCAGAGCGAGGGTGTCTTGCCCACTCCTGATCACCTCTATTGGAATCCCATCCTTACCTGGAGCCTTGCCAGATGCAAGCTCATTTATAGCACACTTAACTTCTGTTATAGTGGGAAGTTTGTCCAGGTGGTCAAGAGTTGGCAGGGCCTCTATGGCGCTGAGGGCATCATCCGCCAGGTTGGTCTCACTTGAGTAAAGCTCTAAATAGTGCTCGACCCATCTATCCATCTGCTGTTTCTTATCAGTGATGATTTCTCCAGTCAAGGTTTTCAGCGGTGCACTTCTTTTGATCATTGGACCACAGGCTTTCTTTATCCCTTCATACATGCTTCTGATGTTTCCCTTATCACTTGCGATTTCAATGGACTCACATAACTTGATCCAATAGTCATTCGCACACTGCCTGGCAGCCTTTTGTACATCCTTCCTCGCTTGCTTCAGCTCACTCAGAGTGTTACGCGTTGGTCTTTCCTTGTTTCTTAAGAGAGCTATCTTCTTTTTATCAATCAAGGGCTGCAGTATCTGGCTGTTTGCCGCAAACCAGTCCTGCCTCTTATGATCCACAGTGCCGTAAACCCCTACCGCTGTTTTATAAATAGTTTCCTTAAGTTTACTCCATTTATCATTTACTATACAATTTTCTGATGTATCATTGAAAGCGTCCTCAAGTTGCTGTTGAAATTCAAAGCACTTTCCAGGATCGTGAGTGTTAATAATATTAATCCTGGGACTAGACTTGTGTTTAGCTGTGTAGATTCTCTTTGGTCTCAGTCTAACCCTTGCAACAACCAAAGAATGATCTGTATCACAGTCAGCACTGTGGTAACTTCGAGTTAATGATGTATGGTTCAGATGTTGTCTCCGTGTGATAATAAAGTCCAGCTGATGCCAATGGCCGGATCTTGGATGTTTCCATGTGACCTGATGTTCTTCTTTAGTTATAGTCATTACCTCTGTTTTGCTTTTGCTAACTTTCATGTTATGTTCCCTACACATTTCGTTTAGACTATTCATGTGGTCTTGTAATTCAGCTTCTGATTTTGCTATTAGTGCTTGGTAGTCCGCAAACAGGAGTTCTCTAATGGTTAGATTTGCAGATGGTTCTTCTTCTGTGTTCTCGTCATACGGTATTCTTGCTGTCTCTGCTTGGCTGGTTTCTTTACATATGTTGTCTATATATGTTATGAACAAGAGAGGGGACAGGACACAACCTTGTCGTACTCCAGATCTTATGGTGAAGGGTTCTGAGTGTCCTCCAGTTGCTCTCACTATGCATTCACTGTTGTTGTATAAACGTCTACAAAGGTTTGTTAGATGTGTACTCACTCCATATTGTTTAAGGATTTCCCACAGCTTGTTTCTATCTACTCTTTCGAATGCCTTTTGTTATTCGACAAAGGCTAAGTAGAGTGTTTCATTGAATTCGATTGATTTTTCTATAAGTTGTCTAAGAGCAAAAATTGCATCTGTGCATCCTTTGTTTTTCCTAAATCCAAGTTGTGTTTCGCTTGGCTGGGGTTCTAAAGTATCATAAACGAACACGCGTAAACATAGATAATGATACATGCGTGTTAGTAGATCGAGGCAGTGGAAGAGAAACGAGCTGTTATGAAATATAACAACATTCGCGAGAGATAACGACGATACCAATTCCTGATAACGTCCAGAGTCACGAGCGATAACAAATGAAATGTAGTAGCTTTATGCATAAACAGGGCTTTAAAGGTGACTTCAAACAATCTTTAAGGGATGTGGGGAAGTGAGAAGGGTTTGTTTTCGTGAAAGTCGTGATGGTAACATGGAACGAAGTCTGATGCAGGGAGTAACGATTTTAGACTAGGTGTTTTTTTTTTGGTGCCTGTGTTCGCTTTGAACTCAATCGTTGTCCACACAGGTGCTACTGCTTTAAATGCATGGAACTGATTTGTTTGCAATGGGATTAGCTTTCCTTATTGCCAATGTCCCTTCCTTTCAGGGAACCCACTTCGACATCTGAGGCACTTGCACTTTATCTCCACAAGTCAAGGACGAGAATTCAACATTTTAGTCCATCTGACAGGTGTTGGAGTTGAGCCTGCTACCTCGGCATCAGCACACCAGATGTTTAAGATTGAGTGCTCTAAGCCATGCGTCAGGCTAATCTTCGGTCATGACCTTTAGCCAGCACCCTGGGTCTAGGCCAGAACAAGAGAAGTAGCCCAGGAAATATTGAGGAATTTTCTGAACCGTTAAAATCGTATTTAGGCTTATTCACTAATTAAAAAGTCGCTTAAAAGTCGACTTCTTTATACCGGGGTTTTATCACATATAGCTCAGCACAAAGCACGAAGTCCATAGATTCAGCGACGATCCCCAGGATTCTCCGAAAATATGCATTCGTGAAGCGAAGGACGCGGCCTGGATCGAACCCACAACCGTTGGAGCCCGATGCAGATGACTTGACCACTTCGCCACGGAGACTTCCTTAATTAACTAATTCCATCCATCCATAATGACGAATAATGACCGCCCACGCTTATCTGCATGTCACCATCATGTGCCATGCCGATAAGCGTGGGAGGTCATGATTCGCCATTTCACTCGATCACCTGAGTCGTGGATCAGCTCCGTTTTCTAGTATTAACCACGCCACGTGGCCAAGCCATCCAGGTATTAACTGCTCTGTCTTCCCCTTTTTCTCTTTCCCTTGATATTGCCAGTTGTTACCAAGTTATCTAATTTATTTCTTCTTTATGAAAAACGTTTGACTGTCTACGTCTAATTTCACTAATCAATTTACGATCTTCAGTTTCCCAGTTCTCTAATTTATTTCTTCTTTATGAATATCGTTTGACTGTCTACGTCAAATTTCACTAATCTCATCTCATCTCATCATGTTCCTCTTGTACCTTGCGGTGTCGAGGTGAAGAATAAACAGCGTTAGAGTGTCCGTTTATAGGCTTCATGTATCGATACTCCTATGGATTCTGTTATACCCCGAGTCCATCGTTTACGTGGTCGACCTCTTCCTCTGCTTCCTTCTTGTCTGTACATCATTGCTTGTTGTGGTGTACTGTTCGTTGGTAACCTACTTGCATGGCCAAACCATTTGACTTGCTGCCTTCTAATAATTTCACTAATCAATTTACGATTTTCTGTATCTTGTAGGACTTGGTCGTTGGTTTTTCTGTCTGTCCATGGCATTCTTTGCGTTCTCCGCACAAACCACATTTTCACATACATCATATGTTTTTCAGCTTGAGAAATAAGCTTGAGTTGAGTGATGAGCTTGAGTGCTCATTGTCTACGCTTCACCATTGTCCACCCAATGAGCTTGAGTGCTCATTGTCCACGCTTCAAATCTATACACAAGTGCAGACTCTATGTAGCACCTCAACACTCTTTTTCTCGCAGCAATTGGCATCTTTTCATTAGTCAGTATGTTTTTCATCTTGCAAAAGGCTACCTTCAACATGACGATTCTTATTCTAATCTCATAAAGGCAATAACATGGCTCGAGACACAGACATTTATTAGGGCATGTTTCCTTAGTGACTCAATGAGCATGCTCAAGAAGATAGAGATGGGGTGGATCCGAAGAGAGTGGTTGCTGTCTTTGGAGCGGTCTCGGCTGGCAAAGATTAGTTTCATTTTCGTGCCAGGGCATGTGGGTGTACAAGGAAATGAGCGGGCTGAGAAGCTCGCAGGTAAGGCTACTGTGGAAGGTGGACGCGCCCTGGACCAGGCTGACATTCTGAATGCTTTGCGAGAAGTAAATCGTTCGCAAGAACCAACTGATGACTGTGAACCCACAACCATGGTCAGGATGCGAGAACAGCAAATTAAAATAGGTGTGGCCAAATAAGAATACTATGCCGGAAGCCAAAGAAGATTGATAAACCAACACAGAACTGGCGCCGTTAGCTACACGATGAGGAATTTATAGAGGAAAGGATGCGAGCACGTATGGACTGAATGGTTCGATGTGCAATGAGTATGGTCTGTCAACTAACTAACTAACTAACTAACTAACTAACTAACTAACTAACTAACTAACTATCATCTTCAAGGCTTCCCCCATCACTTGTTATTACAATTCCAAGATAACTGTACCGATTCACTTGTTTAAGAATATTCACATTTACCTGTATATTGCATTGGTATTTCGTACTTTCTAGTGACGACCATACTCCGTGTCTTCTTACAATTTAATTCTAACCCTAGTTGTTCACGGTGTGCAACAATCGTATCTACTAAATGTTGTAGATCCTGCTCATTGTCCACAATCAATACTGCATTATCTGCATATATAATGTTATTGATGTTTCTTATTCCAATGATTCCTTTTATATCTTGTACATTTCTGAAAAATAATTTCACCATACATGGAAAACAGATCTGGAGATATTACACGTCCCTGTCTTACGCCTCTCTAATAGGCTGATATTGACCTACTTCATTATCAATTCTGATGGCAGCTTGTTGTTTCCAATATATCTTTTTTACAAGTCTAAGCTCTTTCCCATCAATCTGTAGATCTGCAAGCATCTCTATCATGTGGTATGTCTTACTTTATCAAAAGCCTTTGTGTAGTCAATAAAGCAAAGATGTATATATTTGTTTACTTCTATAGAACGTTCAACTACTGTTCTCAGCATGCACACAGCATTTACTGTACCCTTGCCTTCTACAAACCCACATTGGTCTTCTTCTATTTCGGGTTTATTTTCGTCCTATCTCTTTGCATGATAACTCTTAGCAAAATCTTCGTGATGTTGCCCATTATACTAATTGTACTATGTTGACCACATTCCAAGGCTCCTGATTTCCTTGGGATAGCAATAAACATAGAATTACATAATTCATGACGTATATCTCCAGCACCACATATTGTGTTTACTAATTAAGTGCATACAATCTACAAGGTTCTAAATAGATAACATTAATGTGCCAGAACAATGACAGTATTCAAGACTTTCTTGTAAAACAGGTGACATCGCTGAAGGAGAACACAAACATTATCCAGCTGATTGTTATGACAAATCCCATTTATTATCGTCGGTTATGTTAATTTTACCATGGAACAGCACATCTCTTATATGGCAGTAAATATGTCTGTTATCTCACACAGGAGCATAATTGTTAGTAAACAAATTATTATCATTTCAAACTGGATCGTGTTTGGTGTGCTCGGTCAACTAATTGTGATATTCGGGATAGGAACAAACATCATCAACATTATCTGCTTTGTGAAACAAGGCTTCAGAGACCAGATCAATATCAGTCTAACTGGTAAGAAGTATTCTCTTAGAAAACATGTACAATGTTAAACAAACTAAAGAACCATTTTTGAACAGTATGGTGTGTATGGTGCTAGGCCAATAAGTTTATAGATCAAACGAAACTCTATTGGTAACATAGCAACATTGCATCGGATGTAAAATGCACAAGTATCTATTACAGTTGTAGACGAGCATTGCAGTAACCAACGCTGTTCTTGATATCAGTTGAACCCTTTCTTCTCAGTAAGCATTAAAACAGCATGCAAATAATGGTTTTTCTGATCATAAAAGCTGCCTCTTTCACGAAAGTTTCGACCTCTTTATTTTATGTACACTTTCGTTAGGAGGGCTCTATTTTTTTCATGACCCCGGTGTATCTTTCCTGACGTACATCAGAAATATGTACACAATCTTCACGGCATGTAATAACCGCTTATTGCATCGCCCCAAATTTTCACCACACCTTCAGTTGCTACCTAGAGCAATTCTGCTCTCGCAAAAGCGAACATCAGACACAGCTTGCATGGTAATCTGCTTATCATTTAGTGCACCTTAACATTGGCCGGGAGAAAGCCAGCATCCTTACCCGGCTGTATCTTTCCTCACTGACACATTCTTTGCTGCAGAACTTTGATAGATAGGAATTCTGTAAGAGACGAATTTGCGATCAAACTTACCAATGGTACCAGTACATGCAATGGGAAATTAAGGTGACCGGTGTTATAAATAATTATATTCGAAACAACAAAAATATTTACTGGAAACAAGCATCAGCAAATAAAATAGGAAATATTGTTTGCATTTGAAAAAAATTAAAGAGAGGTTAAGATAGGTGTGCCTTTTGTAGCCGGATTATGTATCGCTAAATAGCACAGTATTCATGAAAAAGGCCACAAATAGACCAGTCATGCGAGCAGGATGTTATAATATGAACTATGTCTCTACAACATATGCAAGATAGCAGGTCTGCATGGTCGAATGTATAACATCCGGTTTGCTGATGCCGAGGTTAGCGGTTCAACCCGTACACCGGAGAGCTGGAAGATAATATTGACCTGTCGTCCTTGACACGGGGGCGTTAATTACAAGTACCTCTGAAGTCGGAGTGGGTTCGCCTGATGGTGAGGGACACTGTTGATAGGAAAAGCTATCCCACACGCAAAATTCAGTCCATCACTATTATAAATAGTTTGTGTGGACTACGCTTGAGTTCAACGTGAGCAAGCGAAATAAAAAATAATATACAAGATAGAAGAGATAGCAGAGCCCAGCAACAAGCAGAAACATGCAAATTCTCTTTTACTACCCCATGTACCAAAGAGGTCTTGAAAAGGAAGACTAAAGTGAAAAGGCAATGTAGAATCTACAAACAGAAACATTAGGATAGATCCAATACTCAGCATACCAACATGAAACTCATTAATAACGGAGACAGACTTCCAGCTCGGAGGCCACAGGGAATAATAATAATGATAGAAAACATACCTAATATTGAGAAAAAGAATAAAAACAACCATAAAATGCATAGAAAAACTTACCCAAGCAGCACTTGGACTAATGCTCATGCAAAAAGATGAACAGAAGATGGATGCGTAAGAATACCTATATCCGGATTCTTAAAGCAATAAAGAGACAGACATTGGCTAATGAAGAGTTCTTAACTTAAGTAACTTCAGACCTGAGACAGAGGCTTTAAAAACTGCAGCAGAAATGTAGTTGATAGAGACAAACAAAGAGAAACAAATTGGTCTCTTTACAGATGCCTCAATACTGAAGAGCAGAAATATGTACAAATGGCAGGCATAAACTATGCATGCAATCCAAAATAGTCACCCATCCATCCATCCATCCATCCATTAATGTACACAGACAAACAGAAAGACAAACATGAATGCAATCATTGTATACATACATATATTCATACATATATACATACATATATACATACATATACATACATATATACATATATATACATACATACATGCACACATACACCCATACACACACATACATACACACATACAGATGTCCGTGTATGTGTAACTTCCTACCTCATATATTGTTGTTAATACTCTGTGATGCACTTTTATTCCTCAGGCTTGGCCTCATCTGATCTCGGAAGTCTCCTTACTCTCTTCTTCGTTAACCTGTGTATGAGCCCTATTTTACACAACGAAAACTTGTCATTCCAACCGGAAGAGGTGCAGTATATGTCAACTGGAATACTTTACAGTTTGTTTACCCGAATGTCTGCATGGATCACTGCCTTGATCGCTCTGGAACGATGCCTGTGCATTGCCTTGCCTCTGAAGGTGTGTGTTTCATAGTTAGAACAATGTTCACATGTGTGACGTCTAAAGAGACATATACAGTTAGGATTACTAATTTTACTAATTTTAAATACCATATAGCAATATGTAGGAGGTGACATGAAGATTAGCATTCTGCGATGAACTGGTATACAATATTTTATTTTGATTAGCGCACTATTCGTTGCATCATTGTCTGAAAGAGGAGACAGTGGCTCAACCATCACCAAGGTTGACAGGGAACATTAAATAAACCAGGAAGGTAGCGTCTTAGCGGGCTTGTAGAAAGCGACGTCTGTAATGAAGTGTATATATGTGATGTAATCATTGTCATATTCTGTTGTTGTTGTTGTTGTTGTTTTTGTTGTTGTTGTTGTTGTTTTGGATTAGCTATTGCTTCTAGCTGGGTTTGTGACTCCTGTTACAAATTGCATGACATATGTAACAATATATAGCTGTCGATGTAAGGTGGGCTTTTGAATCCACACCTCCCCCGATGTGTCTCCACCTTGCCGTGGTGGGGGAGCTTGCGTGTCCCATTGACCCCATCTGCTTGCCGATGGATGAAAACTACATATCGGACAGCTTATGGGATAGGGGCCAGACTAAGAGAGACACAATCTGCTGCTCTGCAGGTAGACTGAGGATAGCAGTCAAAAGTTTAAATCAGGTGCACGAAGGCAGAAATTTTGGTCCGGACAATACTCTAAGACTCTGTGTCGAGGATTTAGGCTGAACGCCTTTAAGCCATAAACCCTCGGATGTGAAAGCCGGGCCGATACCCACCTATCGAAAAACAGAGGTGAGATACTGAGCACGCTACATGCCCAGTTCTGATACTTGTTCGAAGGCTCTCAGCTGGGGGATATGAGGGATTCCCGGATGAGAGGGCCAGGCCTTTTCTCGTTCACTGCTGCACGGAGGTAAGGTGCTGAGCCGGCAGCACATGTAGCCTACCTCGTGAGCGAGTACTAAAAAGCAGAAAGTGCCCCAGTCGAATGAAATGGTTACGAAAACTGTCTGTATCTAACACATATAGAGTGTAGAAAAAAGTGAAAAAAACGTCTCCATAACACGAATAGCGAATCCACTGCGTGGTCCGAAGTCAAAAGCCAAATCTTACCGAGTGATGTCGCCCGCAGTCTAACCGTTCCTGGTGTGTGCTTGAGCGACCAGAGGCGAGCGAGATGCCCAACACATGGAAGTGAGGAATTAAAGCAGCCATGAGCAGGACGTGGCAACTACTTGGGTGAGCCCTGTCTCAGAGCAACATGTGCCGGCTCTGAAATTATGGAAGCCTCCTTGGATAGCAGGGAATGCCCATGGTCTGCCCCTGCCTTCCCTTGAGGGCTGACCGTGATGTCGATGGTTTCTATCTTGACCAGCTGAGATGTGGGCGACATCACAACAATAAGTCTAACGTGCCTCGAAACCCGAGGAAGTCTAACCTCATTAAAAATGCCCGCTGAAGTCGGAAGTGCCGTCCTACGGGTGGCAAACTAAAAATTGGCACTACGCATTTACGTCCGAGTGAAATTCTCGTCCGAATGTCTCTCGTGCTAGGAACAGCTCTAACTACCTAGTTTCCGAATGCCGCTCTTGTTCGGAACAGCTCTGACTAGGTAGTTTTCCGAATGTCCGCCGTACCTGGAACAGCTCTGACGGGCACAACGACTAGCACATGTCCGAAACCTCGCTGAGCGGATACCGTCTGCAGACCTGTCTGGTTTGTGCGGGAACGGCCCGGGGCGAACGAAATGCCCAATATATTGAAGTGAGGAATTAAAGCAGCCATGAGCACGACGTGACGATTCCCTCGGTGAGCCCAGCGCCAGAGCGTTATGTGTCGGCTCTGCAATTATGGAAGCCACCCAGGATGGCGGTAAATGCCATGGACTGTCCCTGCCTTCATTTGAGGGAAGAACGTGCAGTCTTCGACTGTTCCAACCTGACCAGCTGGGAGGTGGCCGGTACCACAAAAGTAAGAGTCTCCCAGGAATGCTAACCTGGTCAAAAATGCACGCTAAAAGTCGGTTGTGTTTGCCTAAGGGCTCGACCCAAGGGTGTCTAACGAGACACACCGCAATCACATCTGAAAAAACACTCCGGATGAACGCAAAGAAGAAGAAGAAGAAGAAGAAGAAGAAGAAGAAGAAGAAGAAGAAGAAGAAGAAGAAGAAGAAGAAGAAGAAGAATCCACACTAGCTATGGGTTGTATAAAAATCTAATGTTTACACCTGTTCTCATAAAGCATAGTAGAGTGTGTGTGTGTGTGTGTGTGTGTGTGTGTGTGTGTGTGTGTGTGTGTGTAAACGCGCACTCGCACGCACGCACGCATACACACATACACACACTCTGCTATGCTATATGAAAACAGGTGCAAACATTAGATTTTGAGAGTCTCATGGATTCTCAGTGGCGAAGTGGTCAAGCCGTCTGACTCAGGCTCAGAAGGTTGTGGGTTCAATTCCGAGCCGTGTTCTTCGGTTCATGAGTGCATTTTTTCGGCGACTCCTGATGGTCGTCGCTGGAGCTACGGTTTCGTGCTTTGTGCGACGCTTTTGGCAGTTCGCTGCGGAAAGAGACTGAGCAATATAGGATAAAAACCCGGAGCAATGAAGTCGTCCCTGTCGACTTTTAAGCGACTTTTTAACGCATGCACAAATAAAGACTGTTCGCAGCTTGCAGGGATCATCCAGATAAATGGAACACCCTTAAGAGAAGATAAAGAACCACCATACCTTGGTGTAACATTCGACGACAGGCTGACATGGAGAAAACACATTAAAAAAGCAGTAGCAAAAGCCAGAAGGAGAATAACCATCCTGAGAAAGCTAAGAGGAACCACATGGGGAGCCAGTGGTAAAATACTTAGCAAAGTTTATCAACAGAGCATACGACCACACCTAGAATAAGGGTCAACTGCGTGGCGTTCAGCATCAATATCCAATCTACAAGAGCTGGACAAGGTGCAAAATCAAGTTCTTAGAGTCATCACAGGAGGGATGCGATCAACCCCTGTAGTAGCAATGGAAAAAAGGGGGAGGACACAAGAACTGAGAGAACGCAGAGATACAAAAAACACTAATACAAGCAGAAAAGTTCCTTAGCTTGCCAGGCCACCCTATGAAGAAACGATTTGAAAACTTACCTATGGGGCGGTTGAAAAGAAGTAATTTTATCCACCAGGCCAAACGACTCTGCAGAGAAACCAACGATCTTCCCACAGTTGGTATCCCCCTGACAACTATTCCAGAGCGAACCCCGTGGAAATATGAACATAGAATATCGCTACAAATCCAGACAAAAGTGAGAGGAATATTTGACAAGGAAGAACAGAACAGTGTATAGCACAGAACAGCCACTCTCAGCTTCCTTAATGACGAATACCCACAGGATCTCTGGATCCGAGTCTACACAGATGGGAGTAGTGGGTTAGCTGGTATTTGATTATGATTTCTGGATTGACCTTGCTGAATTGACAACAATCCAGCTGGATTAGAGTTAGGTTAGGGTTAGGCGTTACAGTTAGGGGTTAGGGTTAGGGGTTAAGGGTTAGGGTTAGGGTTTCTGTCTGCTCCTAACTAATTATACTTTCGGGATTGACCTTGCTGGATTGACCCCAATCCAGCTCAGTCTCGCATCGGGGGGGGGGGGGGGGGGGGGGGGGGGGGGGGGGGGGGGTGGGAGGGGGGGGGGTTATTGTTGATATCTAGGTCATATGTAAGGGTGATAATTCTAAGAACATATATGGTTTCTAAGGGGAGATAATTGGGTAGGTGTATAATATTTTAACTAATTGTAAGACAACCTAACTAATTATTATTTATGTATTGACCTCGCTGGATTGACCTCAATCCAGCTCGGTCTTGGTTAGGGTTAGGGTTAGGGTTAGGAGTTAGGGTTAGGGGTTAGGTTTAGGGGTTAGGGTTAGGAGTTAAGGGTTGGGGTTTAGGGTTAGGGTTATTGGTTATCGTTAGGGTTAGGGTTAGGTGTCAGGGTTAGGGATACTGTTAGGGTTAGTGTGTGTAACCGAACTATCCGCCAGCCTCGGGGTGTAATGCATCAATGTCGCAGCGTCAGGGTGTCCAGCGATAAGTGACTACCAGGCCGGTCATTGGCAAGTACGGGTGGTGGTGCTAGACGGTTCGAACCCTCGAGCCCCGCCGGAAGTCATATGAAAATTGTAATAAGTGAAAATGTAAATATGGCGAGTATATGCGCTCTAGTGGGTCGGAGTGGCTTATACACTATCATCATAGGGCTACAAATGAATACCTTAAAACAGTAATGACGGCCTGTAATAACGGTTGTAAAGGGTATAGTTTAGTATTATTCGTTGTTATAGTGTGGTTGAGTTGCTGAATAGGTAGGTAAAGGATTCCAAACACTATCATCATACTGGCTACAGCTCTTCAAATGAAAACCTTAACAAAGTAATGATGGCAGTTAGCACTTGTTGTAGTGGGTATGGCTTAGTGATATTCGTTGCTAAGGGGTGGGATGAGTGGTTGAGTAACTACATAAACGCGTCCGAACACTATCATCTTGTTCGAATCCCAGTGGAGAGGTCTAGTGTTAGAAGAAATATTGATTATGGTTTTGATACTTATTTGTGATGGAGAGTTCTGGTGTTATTAACCCGGCTATGTTTAGAAAAGGAGCGATGGTGTCCTGGTTGAGGAGTATGTTTATGTGGTATCCCAGACGACAGGAGGTGACAGGTTCGAATCTCGGTACTTTGTCGTTGGTAAGATTGCCAGTCTCAACGTGTGGGTGTCTAGGTAATAATAAGGGTTAGGGCCGCTTTGTCCTTCCATTTCGCCGCGGCCGGCAAGTCTCACCGCCGATGAAATACACAGGTATCAGATTTTACCCTTGTACCTACGCGTACACAAAATATAACCTAACTTAACAGTCAGAATATGATATACCCATAACCACAAGAGGTGTTTGCAAAAAATCAATACACATCTTCATAACGGCTAATCCAGGGGATTATCATCATTGTAATGACCAAGTCAGGTTATTGATATTACTGATATCTTCATGGCTGCAAATAGTTTGCGGTATTAATAAAGGTCCATAGAAATGTCGATAGGTGATTAAGAGCTTAACACCTATTTTCGGGACATCCACAAAAAATCAATAGCACTACTCTCGATTTTTCTCATATTTGTCAGTTGGGTATTATGGGTTAGGTGTATGTGTCCTTATTCAGTTAAAACATGTGATATGAGTAGGAGATAGCACAAACGGTATCAGCATGTGCCACTCTGATCTTAAATATCAGTAGTTCGTTATTCTTGTGACATTGAAAACGCGTGGGGCTTGAAAAAGGATGGTGTACTATGTTATTGGGCGTTTTATATAGATTGACCAATATGTGATACATGTCACCCCTGTCATCGCATCGTAGCTGTTTTGACAGTTGTCGCTTATTACATCCGGGTGTGAAAATATTCAAACATATTTCATATCAACTCAATAGTCATGCTTCTATATAGCTACACTGCAAATTTGGCTAGAGGCTAATATAGGAATGTATTGTATGTTTGTGTATGCGCATTTACCACGGCTTATATATGTGTGTAGTATTAGTGAAGTGCTGCCGTTATGTATACATTATCAGAGTATGTTGCTTTACAGGGCTGGTATGGTGTCTATGTATCTGCTACGCTGTTGTTTTGTTCTATTGCCTTGTAGTACCTGGAAGGAGTTTCATGTAGTTGTATAGTTAATTGTTTTCTTACTCAGAATCCACATCCCCAGTGTCATTAGATGGTTTTAACTTGTCTGTCCATTGTCCTCGCTTCAAATTCATAAATAGTATATGTTCTATGCAGTGCTTAAACACTCTTTTTATCCATGTAATTGACATCTTTATATTAGTCATTAGGTTTTCTACCTTACCAAATACCATCTTCAACATATAGAATCTTGGTCTTTCGTCTTAAAGACAACTCCTTCTTGTAGTGTATTCTCTTAGGTACATTTTTCCGGTGTCAAGCGTCATGGCTCTACTCGTCTGTATTAGCGTGTTAGAAGTAAACCAACATTATACAAGACAGTCATATATTACCACAATGTATACAAAACGAAGCAATACACATAGACACAGTATATAAATATAATACTAAATAGACAGTAGTTTAAAGACGTCAAATACATCATTACAAGGTAAATTACATAAATTTAATACAGTGATATGTATAAAATATCACACACCCGTGTTACATTAGCAAATAAGTACAAAGCACAAGAGGATGAATACTTTGGTGTATTATTTACATACAAATTGACCATACAACATACCGGCAAGTCCGCTAAGAGACCTATCTCATCTTAAGTTATGTCTGTAACAAACAGAAATGTGTTTTTGTGTGTGGTAATAACTACGATGTCTGTCTTTCACTGGTGGCCTACAACCAATCAGGGTAATTGTCTTAGAATTGACACACAATTTATGTTAGACAAGCACTGATTGGCTTGCAAATATACGGTGGGCGGGGATTACATTATGTAATATATATCCAACTCACCACCTCTCACTCACTTTGTGATGTACACAAGAACGACGAAAGATTGGGTCTTCAGTTGTGTGGTTATTCAATGACTACTTGATTTCAAGTTTAGAAAGTTTAAAAGTCACCGTTTTGTCTCATTATCCACGGACTATCAGCCATACACGGGCCTACAGCTTTAGCGGATCGTTCTTCCAGTTATTGGACATTCACAGCTTCCTTGTAGGAATCATCAACCAGATTCTTACCCAGACGCATCCCAAGTGTAAGCAACCTCATTATTCTGCCATAGTTTACAACGTCATCAGCAAAGATATCTGCACCGATTGAAACAAAGACGGCGAAAAAATGTTCTGGGTTGATACGGTTTACTAGACTAGTGATCAATACATCTTGGTGTTTAAGTATTTGGCTTACCCATCTAGCCAACATCGTGTTATCTACCTTTGGTGAAAGATAGAAACTAAATATATTCAACGCTATATTCACCGTCTCGCTGTGAACGTGTGTCAAGTCGACTGTTGCTTGTCTCAGTATCAAGTCGCTAGTGAACATGCCTAAAATACAAAGATATCAACTAGGCAATCATCTGAGAACTACTTATGTGCAACTTTTGGGAAAGGTTTTAATGAAAAGTTCAGTCTGCTTCGCCATACTCGGACCAGTCGCAGTACCAATGAGCATGTGTATTCGTGTCACACTTGTGGTCATAATTTTAACAGGAAAGACAGTCTACAACGCCACACTACAAAGGAACAAACTACACCAAGAGTATCACCCAGTGTAATACCAGCAGGTTATTCAATAACCTCTTTAGCAACACTGCGTAAGAGACAGGCGGCTACTAATAGTGATGTGGCAGTCAGCGAGAAGAAGGCTAAACAAGACGAAAACTCCTATCCATTCAGTGACACACAACCCAAGGATGAAGCTGCTTCTTTACACACTCTTCCAGCTGATACCAGACAACTGGAGTAGTATCAACACACATCCAGAGCTGATGTCAGACAACTGGAGTAGTATCAACACACATCACAAGATAAACAAATATATGTCTGTCAATTATATTATATTAGCCCACACACAAAATGTATTAGAAAGTGTTAGCGAACGGTAAAAACTATTGACCAGGTAAAGAAATTTCTTGTCCAAACTCATAAAAAATAGGCAAATTTGTTAACTAAATGTAAAAAATATCGGTCGAACTTAAAATATCTCCACCAAACTTATAAAAAGTAGGAAACTTTGTTAGCCAAAGGTGAAACATGTTGACCAAGTACAGACATATCTCATCCAAACATATAAACATGTCGACTGATATAAGAAAATGTGGTACCCAAATTAGGAAAACATAGTGGTCGAGTTACGAAATATCTCAAACAAACTTACAAAACGTAGAAAAATATGTCGACCTAAGTAGTAAAATTTGTTCGCCAGATTTGAAAAATAGTGGCCACGTAAAGAAATGGGCACATCCAATTGCGCGCCACACTTTATATACTGATATAGGCTAAGTATAGGTATAGATTAGATATAGTACGTATATCAAGCTTACATCTTGCGCAATAATATTGCAATTTATTATGTTTTCAAAATTTTAATAAAAATTTAATCACACCTTTTTCCATTTCTAACACTAGTTTCTATTTATGACTCTTAAGAAGAGTTTGTTGTGTTTGCTGTATAGTTATGGTTAGGGTTAGTAAGAAAGAGTTTGTTGTGTTTGATGTACATAATGCTCTATTTTCCTTAAGCTCTTTTAGGCGATCATCGTTAGTTACTCTGGTAGTCCAATGAACGCGACTCATTCGTCTAAGGAACCTAATGTCTGTTGTTTTTTTTTTTTCAAATTCTTTTTAGGGGTGCTGGTCAATTATCGAATTCCGTGTCTAGACTAGCGCCTAGTAGGTTAGGGGAGGACAGATGATTTATCTCCATTAGGTTGGGAAAGCTGCCTAGTCAGCAGAAAATCGGTTGTTCTATAATCAAAGAAAATGTTAATGTTATTTGGTATGACACGTTGAAAGTCTGTTAGAAGATGTGGTAGAGGGTATTCAAGGGCTCAATAAGGCAGACGAGGTTTTAAGAAAGGTCGACTTCATAACAGCAACTGTTGGTTGGTTGTAGACTTGCCGCTATTGCAGCTGTGAAATGTCAGAGTGTGAAAGAGGTGGACAAAGTAAGAAATGTTATGTTAGCTAGACTTCGAGAACATCCTTTGTTTTGTTGAAAGATGGCACAATGGAATGTTAGTGTAGCAGACATTGTGGAGAATGTTGAAGACGTCAGCCATGGGAAATGGTGCTTTGCTGACGAATACTGAGATGATATCGAAACTATCCCAGGTAGAGCCACAGATTGCATTGCCATAAATATTGTTATGACTTTTTCATTAGAGCTCATATACGCCGACGGTTTGGAGTTTTTGGTGGTGTGGCATGGAACAGTTTTGAAGCTATCTATGAATACAGAGACGCTTTGTGTTAGAAAGACAAAACCAAGAGTGTGGAGAGATGAGTGATTAGTCTGTATAAGTGCTTCTTTAGGAGATACGCTGGAATGGTAAGTTGGGGCTTTCGGTAATGTAAAATCGGGAAAGCCCTGGCTTTGATGATTATGTATTGTGAATTGTCGTTTCAGGTAAAAGTTCAAGACACGTTTGATATAACTACAGAAGCTACATTTTTTTCCTAATTTGGGTAACACATTTGTCTTAATTTGGTCGACATAGATCTTACTTTTCTATACCTATTTCTTAGTTTGGCTGACAGATTTTCCTAGTTTTTATCACTTTGGACGACAGGTTTATAAGTTTGATTCAAATATGTCTTTACTTGGTCAATACTTTTTTCACATTTGGTTAACAATGTTTCCGACTTTTCATAAGTTTGGATGCGATATTTATAAATTTGGTCAACATTTTAGTTGTGTTGGATAATATTTTTTCCTAGTTTTATTTTTCTTTTTTTAATAAGCTTGGTCGAGCTATTTCTATATTTCGCCAACATTTTTCGCATTTGGCTAACATATTTTCCTACATATTTATCAGATTGGATGATATATTTATAAGTTTGGTTGAAAACTGTCTTTACCTGGACAATATTTTTCACCTTTGGTTAATAAAGTTTCCTACTTTTCATAAGTTTGGACGAGATATTTATAAGTTTAGTCAAGAGTTTTCAACTTTGGCTAACACATTTTTCCTATATTTTATAAGTTTGGATGCGCTATTTCTTCACGTGGCCAATATTTTTCATCTTTGGCTAACAAATTGTCCTACTTAGCTCGACATATTTTTCTACGTGTTTTAAGTTTGGTTGAGATATTTCGTAACTCGACCACTATTTTTCCTAATTTGGGTACCACATTTTCTTATATCTGTCGACATTTTTATAAGTTTGGATGAGATATTTATTTACTTGGTCAATATTTTCACTTTTGGCTAACAAAGTTTCCTACTTTTTATAAGTTTGGTGGAGATATTTATAAGTTTGACCGATATTTTTCACATTTAGTTAACAAATTTGCCTACATCTTATGAGTTTGGACAAGAAATTTCTGTACTTGGTCAATAATTTTCAACGTTGGCTAATACATTTTCATACATTGTGTGTGTGGGCTAATATAAAATGTATAGGCAAACATATATTTGTTTAGCTTGTGATGTGGTTTCATACTGCTGCATTAGTCGGTGTCTACGTGTCTGATATAAACTGGAAGAGTGTGTTAAGAAGCCGCATCATCCTTGTGTTCTGTGTCTCTGACTGGATTGGAGTTTTCGTCCTGTGTAGTCTTCTTATCGCTGACTGCCACATCACTATTAATAGCCACCAGTTTCTTAACCAGTGTTGCTGAAGCGGATGTTGAATAGCCTGCTGGTATTACACTGGTTGATACTCCTGATGCAGTTTGTTCCTTTGTAATGTGGCGTTGTAAATTGTCTTTCCTGTTACAATTATGACCACAAGTGTGACACGAATACACGTGCTCATTGGTACTGTGACTGGTCCGAGTATGGCGAAGCAGACTGAACTTTTCAGTGAAACATTTCCCACACGTTGCACATAAGTAGTTCTCAGATAATTGCCTAGGTGACATCTTTGTATTTTAGGCATGTTCACTAGCGACGTGATACTGAGACAAGCAACAGTCGACTTGACACACGTTCACAGCGAGACGGTGAATATAGCGTTGAATATATTTAGTTTCTATCTTTCACCAAAGGTAGATAACACGATGTTGGCTAAATATGTAAGTCAAATACACAAACAACAAAAGGTATTGTTCACTAGTCTAGTAAACCGTATCAATCCCGAACACTTTTTTCGCCGTCTTTGTTTCAATCGGCGCAGATATCTTTGCTGATGACGTTGTAAACTATGGCAGAATAATGAGTTTGCTTACAATTGGGATGCGTCTGGGTAAGAATCTGGTTGATAACTCTTACAAGGAAGCTGTGAATGTCCAAGAACTAGACGAAAGTTCCGCTAAAGCTGTAGGTCCGTGTATGGCTGATAGTCCGTGGATAATGAGACAAAACGATGACTGGCAAACTTTCTAAACTTAAAATCAAGTAGTCATTGAATAACCACAAAACTGAAGACCCAATCTTTCGTCGTTCTTGTGTACATCGAAAGTGAGTGAAAGGTGGTGAGTTGGATATATATTACATAAAGTAAGCCCTGCCCACCGTATATTTGCCAGCCAATTAGTGCTTATCTAACATAAAATGTGGGTCAATTCTAAGACAATTACACTGATTGGTTGTAGGCCACAAGTGAAAGACAGACATCGTAGTTATTACCACACACAAACACACATTTCTGTTTGTTACAGACATAACTTCAGACGAGTTAGGTCTCCTAGCGGACATGCCGGTATGTTATATGGTCCATTTGTATGTAAATAATACACCAGCGTATTCATGCCCTTGTGTTTTGTACTTATTTGCTAATGTAGCACGGGTGTGTGATATTTTATGCATATCACTGTATTAAATTTATGTAATTTACCTTTTAATGATGTACTTGACTTCTTTAAGCTACTGTCTATTTACTACAATATTTATATACTGTGTCTATGTGTGTTGCTTCTTTTTTTATACATTGTGGTAATATATGTCTGTCTTGTGTAATGTTGGTTTACTTCTAACACACTAATACAGACGAGCAGAGCCATGAAGCTTGACACGGAAAACATGTAGCCAAGAGACTACAAGAAGGAGTTATCTTAAGAGGAAAGACCAAGATTTGATATTTTGAAGATGGTCTTTGGTAAGGTGGAATACCTAATGACTAATATAAACATGCCAATTACAAGGAATAAAAGAGTGTTTAAGCATTACGTAGAACCAATACTATTGTATAAATGTGAAGCGAGGACAATGGGCAGACAAGTTAAAAACCATCTAATGAAAATGAGGATGTGGATTATGAGTAGGAAAAAAATTAACTAGACGACCACTTAAAACTCCCTACAAATACTACAAGGCAACAGAACAAAACAACAGCGTAGCAGACAAATAGACACTATACCAGCCCTGTAAGGCAACATACTCTGATAATGATTACATAACGACAGCTCTCCACTAATACTACACGCATCTATAAGCCGTGGTAAATGCGCATACACAAACATACAATACTTTCCTAAAGTAGACTCTAGCCAAGTTTGCAGTGCAGCTATATAGAGACATGACTATTCAGTTGATATGAAATATGTTTGATTATTTTCACACCCGTAGGTAATAGGCGACAACTCACAACACGGCTACGATGCGCTGACAGGGATGACATGTATTACATATTGGTCAATCTATATAAAACGCCCAATACCATAGTACACCATCCTTTTTCAAGTCCTAAGCGTTTTCAATGTCACAAGAATAACGAACAGCTGATATTAAAGATCAGAGTGGCACATGCTGATACCGTTTGTGCTATCTCCTACTCATATCAAATGTTTTAACTGAATAAGGACACATACACCTAAAAATAGTCCCCAACCGGCAAATATGAGAAAAATCGAGAGTAGTGCTATTGATTGTTTTGTGGATGTCCCGACAATAGGTGTTAAGCTCTTAATCAGCTATCGACATTTCTATGGACATTTATTAATATCGCGAACTATTTGCATCCATGAAGATATCAATAATATCAATAACCTGACTTGGTCATTACGCTGACGATAATCCCCTGGATTAGCCGTTATGAAGATGAGTATTTATTTTTTTGCAGCACCTGTTGTGGTTATGGGCATATCATATTCTGACTGTTAATTTAGGTTATATTTTGTGTACGCGTAGGTACAAGGGTGAAATCTGATGCATGTGTTTTTCATCGGTGGTGGGTCTTGCCGGCCTCGGCGACATGGCCACACAAAGCGGCCCTAACCCGTATTATTAACTAGACACCCACACGTTGATGACTGGCAATCTTACCAACGATAAAGTACCGAGATTCGAACCTGTCACCTCCTCGGTGTCTGGTGTACCACCTAACCATACTCCTCAACCAGCACACCACCGCTCCTTTTTTAAACATAGCCGTGGAAATAACACCAGAGCTCTCCATCACAACTAAGTAACAAAAATATTATCAATATTTCTTCTACCACTAGACCTCCTCTGTGGCATTCGAACCCGATGATAGTGTTCGGAAGCGTTTATCTAGTTATGCATCCACTCACCCCACCCCTTAACAACGAATATCACTAAGCCATACCCACACAACAAGTACTAACCGCCATCTGCACTTTTTTAAGGTTTTCATTTGAAGAGCTGAAACCGGTAGGATGATAGTGTTCCGACTCATTTACCTAGCAATTAGACCACTCAACCACCTCTTAACAACGAATAACGCTAAGCTATACCCCTTACAACCGTTACTACCGGTCGTCTTTACTGTTTTAAGGTTTTCATTTGTAACATGTATGATGATAGTGTATAAGACACTACGACCTACTAAAACGCATATACCGGCCATATTTACATTTTTACTTATTACAATTTTAGTAATATGACTCCCGGCGCGGCTCGAGGGTTTAAACCGTCTAGCCCCACCACTCGCACTTGTCAATGACCCGCCTTGTGGTCACTAATCACTGGACACCCTGACGCTGCGACATTAATGCATTATACCCCGAGGCGGGCAGACAGTTCGGATACACACTCTAACCCTAACAGCAACTCTAACCCTAACATCTAACCCCTAACCCCTAACCCTAACCCCTAACCCTAACTCCTGACGCCTAATCCTAACCTCTAAGCCAAACTCCTAACCCGTAACCCTAGCCCTAACCGAGACCGAGCTGGATTGGGGTCAATCCAGCGAGGTCAATCCAGAAATAATAATTAGTTAGGTTGCCTTTTATTTATTTAATTTTACAATTAGTTAAAATATTATACACCTAGTCAGTTATCTGCTCTTAGAAAACATATCTTTTCTTAGAATTATCACACTTACATATGACCTAGATATCAACCCTACCCAACCCGCCCCGGAAGCGAGAAGGCCGAGCTGGATTGGGGTCAATCCAGCAAGGTCAATCCAGAACGTGTAATTAGTTAGGAGCAGGCAGAAACTATAACCCTAACCTCTAACCCTAACCCCTAACCCTAACCCCTAACCCTAACCCCTAACCCTAACACCTAACCCCTAATCCTGACCCCTAACCCTAACTCTAATCCAGCTGGATTGGGGTCAATCCAGCAAGGTCAATCCAGAAATCAAAATCAAATACCAGCTAACCCACTACTGATGGGTCAGCACAAAATACTGTTCGAAACGGAGGAGCGGGAGTGTACATAGAATACCCAAATAATACTAAGGACCCGGCCATAGTTCTAACAGGAAAGTACTGCCATAACTATGATGCTGAAATTGAGCAATCAAAATAGCAACAGAGAAATTACAAAATACCAGCCATGGTACACAACCTCTGGTGGTATTGACAGATACAAAATCAGTATAGAAGCGCTCCTGACTGGGAAATTGTCAGTTCTAAGGACACTACTTTCTGAACTTAGCAGTCAGCATAAGGCCACCATATAGTGGATACCATCCCACTGTGGAGTACCCGGAAACGACAGAGCTGATCGACTAGCTAAGGAAGGTGCAAAAGAAGGACAATCTGATGTAGCCATTATATACCGCCAAAAGAAAAGAATGATCAAATCAGCCAGAATGCCACCAAACTTTACTCAAGACGATTACCACATTATGGACAGACCAGAACAAGTCATTATTCTGCGCCTCAGAACAGCACAGAATAGATTACGCAACCACATGTATACAAAATTTAAGATTGGTGACTCAGCCATGTGCACATGTGGTTTGGGGTAACAGACAGCAGAGCACATACTTCAGGACTGCCCAAACTACAACATATCCAGGCGAACTTTCTGGCCTAGAGAGACAACAGTAGAAGATAAACTCTATGGACAGCTGAGTGAACTAAAAAAGACTGTTAGATTCATACAAGAGACAACACTGCAGTTATAGACATATTTCAGGCGAACGAAAGAAGAAGAAGTAGCTTGCACGATCATCTGGGAAAACTAATTAATGTTTCTTGCGTTCATTTACACAGTGCAAACTATCTAGCTTAATGAAAATGGTATTATCTGTTAATCTCACCCCGCTACCCGCGGTCCATGGTGTAGTGGTCATATAAATGGTATACAACTAACTAACTTATCCCACTAGTGTTAATGATGATGAAAACACACGTCAGGTTGTCGTTTGTGGTTTTCGGATAGTTACAGCCTTTTATGCCGGCTCCGTAGCGAAGGGATTTTGGGCGCAATTCGTAATCCCGTATACCGCGTTGTAAACACAGCTGCGGGCGATTTGGCAGCAGGCCGCCACTCGTTGTTGTTGTTTTTTTTTTTTTTCAATGACATGGTTATGGTTGAATCTAAAAACGTTCAACTAACTTTAACACAAGTCATGTGTTGTCAACCTTATCTACAACAATCTCGTTTGTACCGAGGCTGCGACTATCAGTGATGGCTGGACAATCGAGTTGTCACGATAAGAGCGGCGGTAAAGTGATGAATGAATGATATTCTCTAAGCCAGTGCTCCTCAACATTTTTGGCCCACGTATCCCTTCACCATATGTTCAGAATGTCATCCCTTCCCCCTTTCGTATTTTCTCTCTATAAATTATTCGCGCCTCTACACAGTATAATTACAAATGGAAGATAAATGTAATAACACATACTAGAACAAGTCTAGACGTCTACATAAAACGTGATTTGCGGGTCTACTTTTATAAATCGAATTTGAGACGGCTGAGAAGTGAGTGACACGTTGCCGTCTTGACAGGCGGAAGTATGTTGATTGACATTTAAACACGATTCCATCCCACATTGCCTGGACATGGATTCGGAGAACATGTGTTACCCATGCAGCATGATCCCTCTCCTCGGCATTGCCTTGTTTATTCCAGAGGCAAGGATAACCAGTACTTCTAGAACAAGGTAGGCTGCAGACGCTGGCGGCTCAACATCAAACCTCCAAGAGCAGGAGATGAGTGGTGGCCAGACCCTCACATCCGTGGGATTTGACTTAGAGGCGTTCAGCCATATCCCGCATCTGAGCGTCTTAAACCAAGTGTCGGGAGCTGTCTCATGCTCCGTCTCCGGAATCGAACCCCCCTGATTCCACGTTACCCGTTAAAAACATGGTAGGCATGTCACGTACCATCGACATTTGATAGGGCAGAAATTTGAAAGATGCGTCGCCGGCACGTAAGGCCATGCGATCAGCACAAAGTTATCCAGAGTCACCGTGGGAACGCCCCCCGCCCCTACACAGTATACGTAAACATGGAAGCTAAATTTAATAACGCATACTAGAACAAGTCTAGACGTCAACATACAACGTGATATATGGGTCGACTTACGTCATAAAACGAACTTCACAAGGGCGAGAAGTACAGAACCGTAAAGTATGGAGGGAAAAAAACAATATCAAGAAATCGTTTCTTGTATTAACGCTATCTTGAAATAATCTTAATTCTCCACACCCCCCCCCCCCCCCCCTCCTCCTTTGGAAACCCTAATATCCCCCCTCCCCAGAGGAGAAAAAGGGGGGGGGAATAATTCCCCACCGGTTGAGAACCACTGCCCAACGCAGATACTGCCGTTCGGGTATAAGGTGCTTGGCCTTCGGATAATCCAGGAAACGACGTTTGAGGTAGAGTAGGTAGTTCACTTCCTCGTTGTCTTAGAGATAGATAAAACATCAAAGCAGTAATCATTATATGTAGTTCAGTCTGCTGGTTTATGACTAATTATTTAACTTCATAATTGTTTTAGAAAATACATTACTCTTGTGACCTATTTGGTGCTAACTTCATGTTATTACAGACTTGCACTCCATGGCCGAGCAGTGCTATGATACAAAAAGGCGGCCGCATCAGGCGGCACCGTAAGGGGGATTCATAAGAGAGCGGCAATTTCAAAGATAATGACATGTAGTGGCCGGCATTTCGAAGACTTGCATGATACTGAGAAAATCTACCGCAAGGTCCTGTCGCACTCAATGAGAGATATAATCAGTATCCCGCCGGCGCTTTTACTTCGCATGACATGGTACCTAGGTAAAGCTAAGTAGACCTGTGATCTTAAACCAGTTAACCGTAAATAATAATATTGGCTTTTCTAAATCATCCTTTTGATGTGGATTCGTACATTCGAACACAAGACCGGCAGGCTGTTAGATAGTGCAATACCACGACTCCCGATTTAACACACTAGACTCAAATTTATGGGTCAATTTGTCACATTTAGTTTCTCTCGGAGATTGATTGCCGGTTCCTCGTATAGTGGTATTTTCTCAACAACAACAACAAAAGGCGTAATGGTTTGAATTTTGACATCTGATATGTACTTTATCATTTAAAATTACAAGATAATGGCTTACGTTAATGTATGTATCTCCTATTGTGTAGGTTTTCATTTTTGTATTTATATTTCAGGTGCATCGTATTGTCACCAGTCAGCGAGTTTTTGGTACCATTGTATGTATTTTTTATCACGCTAGCAGTTTGCCAAGCTCCATATTACTTCGTCAACAAGCTGGACTTGAAATATGTCCCCAGCAAAAACAGAACTCTAATTGGCATTGTTCATATGACTAACCATGAACTTGTTGAGGGAATTTCGTATTTAATCAACAATGTTGTTTTTAATGTCTGTTCCTTTATTACCACGATCGTCTGTACTGCAGTTCTCACCGTTCAGTTACAGATCAAAACAAAGTGGAGAAACGAGTCTGTAAACTCTAACAGACTATCAAATCAGAACAAAACAGTAGCTAAAATGGTTGTTGTTGTATCAGTAATATTTATAGTCTGCTTAACTCCAAACTGTATTAATTTCCTTGTTTGGTTCTTATTTCCCGAGTACTCCATTACAGGCCCGTACAGGGATGTTATTTTCATGTTCGGAGGCATGGGCGCGTGTCTTGAATCTGTAAATGCATCAGTTAATATTTTTGTTTATTACTGTATGAGCACTAAATACCGAGAACAATTTCAGAAAACGTTTCGATATTGGACAACATAGTCATCGTGAGACCAATCTGATGATCATTATTCTTTTGAATACGTCATGAGGTATTAATTATTGATGCACATGGCTTGAAAAAATGGTTAACAGATCGGTTCAACATAATTGATAACAAAGGATTAGTGTTTGTAGACAATGACGCCAATGTATTGATTAGGGAAGCCCTACTGCTCAAGCATCGAACTCGAAGAATTATGACATTATTTGTCGCAATGCCTGCCAACACGTAGTGATTACGAACACAATTCATAATCCCGCATGCAGCGTTCGAAAAAGAACTGAAGAATTGAAGGCGATTTAGAAGCAGTCAGCATTGACCAGGATTTCATTCAATAGTATGATTGCCTGTCGTTCAGAAAGCAATCGCAAACTACTGAACGTAATCATTGAAAGAAATCACACTGGTAAAAAAATTCCTGGGTTTGACTGCTACGTCCTGTAAATGATATGAAATTATCTTAACATGTTGCTATGCAATAATCAAACGTTAAAGGCGTGTGTGAGATGTTCCGATACATACATATTCATATGTATTTGGGTTTGATTATTTGTATGTATGTATGTATGTATGTATGTATGTATGTATGTATGTATGTATGTATGTATGTATGTATGTATGTATGTATGTATGTATGTATGCATGCATGCATGCATGTATGTATGTATGTATGTATGTATGTATGTATGTATGTATGCATGTATGCATGTATGCATGTATGCATGTATGTGTCATGATATGGCTGGCAGGCGACGATCCCGATGGAGAAAATGACAGAAACAGTCAAGTGACGGTCCTGAAATCTTAAACCAGACGGCGATCGTGACTTCAAACACTGGCCGTACGTCTGGGACACGGAAGCGAAGCCCAACGGACGAATTGTCTACCGGGAAAGATCAAAGAAAAGTCCGTATCGGACTTTGCGGAGAATCACCGGGCCCCAAAAACATCGTTTATCTTCGAGAAGTTGGAGCACGATCAAACAGTGGATATCTTTGAAATACTATTAACCAAATCATTTGGGCAACCGAAAAGCAACGATACCGGGAGAGCGTCTTTATCAAAGAATATTGTTAGCATGTTGATGTGGAAGGATCAAAGGACGGAATAGGAGCAGGGATGATTGAGGGGGACGGAAAAACCCAGTGACGTAGGACAGGAAATTTATATGTGGACAGAGACAGTTAAACTCAGTGGAGAGTTGGACTTAACAACGGTTGGAGTGGGAATGTATTTCAGTGCCGTATAGAAAATATATCACAGAGTTTAGGTTGTGTAAAAATAACCAACCCTGTCCCTTCATGGGAATTAAACTGATATAAGTCTAGGCAGGAAATAAAATTCAATAAGGTGATTATATAGATGTAGCTTAGACATATAGCATAGGGATTTTCGTGTGTAAACGTAGTATAAAGAGTAGACAGGATTAGGCTGAAGAGTGATTTAAGTTGTGTAGAGTAAGGTGTCTGTACAGTCAGAAGGATAAGTCTATACTAGGATTTATGTGCTTTGCTTTAGCGTGTTTTTCTTTCACCTTGTATAGGGTAGAGTGCTGACTATTCTGTCTTATATAATAGTATAACTCTAGTATGATCTAGGGAGATTACTTTCTGAATATAGCCAATTACCTACATTCACATATCATAGGTCGGAGTTGCGTTTCTCTCACAAGCTGTGGTTTTACTCAACAGGTTCCCTGCACTTGACAATTAAGGTGATTACCCATCTGAGCCGAAACATTTGGTCAGAATTGGGGACAGTAATCTATGTCACCAGAAGGTAAAACCAGTGTGAGAAAAAAATTACACAAGAACCTGAGTCACTCTAAGTGAGAAGGAATATACAACCGATTGTTTTGTGAAAAAAGAAAATGGACAATAATTACGCAATAAAGCAGTGTTTATCTGACATTCACAGGAAATAAACAAACATTACAGAGTGTTGACTGTGTATACTTGAAGACTAGAACTAACCTAGAATTTCAGTGGAGAATATATTGTTTACTATGGTTCCAGAACATATTGTCAACAAAACCTTCATCAGTCAGAAAGAAAACAGCCGGGTGAGAGATTCAACGTTATGTCCTTTGTGAAGTCGAATGGCTGTATCATGATGGAAAAACTCTGATGTTCATCCTATACAATATTATGTCACACATTCAAGATAAATACCACCACATATCTTCACACCCATCCATGGCACACCAAAATTACACTTTTCTGCAATAAATGTTTTATCATGTTGTTCGAAACCTGTGTTTGTGGGGTTATGTGCTAAAGGAACGGGAAGAGGGATATTGTCAGAGAGAGAGAGAGAGAGAGAGAGAGAGAGAGAGAGAGAGAGAGAGAGAGAGAGAGAGAGAGAGAGAGAGAGAGAGAGAGACTTTAACTAAAAAAGGGGGGTATGTAGACAAATGTCCACCTGCAGAGAGACAGAGAAAGAGAGAGAGAGAGAGAGAGAGAGAGAGAGAGAGAGAGAGAGAGAGAAACTGAGAAATATGATAATTAACAGGTGTGCTGGTTGACTCCACTTTCCCCCCAGGGACAACTAGCTACATTAATGGGGGCACGTCTATGGGATGGTGACTTTAAATGAGAACACGTCCAAGATATATATATATATATATATATATATATATATATATATATATATATATATATATATATATATATATATATATATATATATATATATATATATATATATATATATAGTGTGTGACTTTATAGTAGAGCACGTCTATGCGATATATATAGTGACTAAATGTGAGCAGGTCCAGGGAATATATAGTGATATTGCGTTATATATTTGGGCTACATTACATTGCTGTTGGGGACATTATTGTCGGGAAAATAAAGATCCAGACAGGGTGAATGTGGATAGGTGTTCAGACACAGTACATACCTGTTCACACTTTACACGTCTACATAAGTCTTTATCCTAAATCTCCTCTTGTGGTTGAGAGATTGGTTGTGATGTACTGTGTGGTGTCATAGATAAATAATATATATATTGACATAGATAATAATATATATAAATATATATTTAATTTAGATAGTTAGTAAGTACTTACTGCCTTGAAGTGTCTTTACTCAACCTGCTGACTCACCTTCTTTAACTATGGCCACTCCTAAACTAACTACGGCAGAACTAAGGGCAAAAGGAGAAGAAATTGGTTTGTCAGGTTCGGCACTAACCGATTACGTACAGGAGGTGGAGAGGGAACATCGCCAAGCAGAAAGGGAAGATCGAAAGGCCGAGTTGGAATTGAGAAGAATGGAGATGGAGACCAAACGAATGGAAATGGAACAGACCGCCACGAGACTGGAAATGGAACAGACCGCCAAGAGACTGGAAATGGAACAGACCGCCAAGAGACTGGAAATGGAACAGGACAACAAGAGGTTGCAAGCTGAAGAAGCCAACAAGATAAGAGAACATGAATACTGCATGCGAGACCTAGAACTCAAAACATAAACTAAGGGAGAAATGGATGGGATGGAAGGAGGATCATCTACACATGGTTCAACCACCATGAGTGGACATGGTTACCATGCCATGAAGTTTCCCTTAGCTGTCTTTGATGAAAGTAAAGAGAGAAATATACCAGTTTTTGGATCGGTTCGAAGGCCATGGCAGTCGCTATGGGACTGGAGAGAGGCAAGTGGAATCTTAAATTGTCCCAGGGCTTACGAAGTTCCGGTTACGAGGTTTACTCACGCCTACCACCAGGACACGAAAACAATTACGAAGAATTTAAAGCCGCCTTGCTGAAACACTATGAAATCACCTCACAGACATATCGAAAGAAGTTTCGATCAGCAAAACGAGAGCCGGGAGAGCTATTCGGTGCCTACAGTCTGAGCCTAAAAGCATATCTCCAGAAATGGATGGATTTGGCAGAGTTCAAGAGGGACTATGAGAGTCTGGAAGAGCTGATGGTAGTCGACCAGATGCGAAAGCAAATGTCGACACCTATCAGAACTTTCTTGGGAGAACAAGTGGCGGAACGGATGGAAGTGGTGAATAAGTTGGCGGAGAGATTCGTGGATGTACATGGGGAGGCTGCGGAACCAAGTACACACACCACCAAAGGCCAGGAGACACACGACCGAAAAAAATCTAAGAACGCGGGATACAAGAAAGGGGAACCTTATGTGAAGACTTCAACTGAGAGTTCGGAGAAGATGAAGGAAGGAAACAAGAGCACTTCGAATTCTCCACTAAAGCGACCGTGGTCTGAGAAGTGGTGTTCGTTCTGCAAGTCACCCTCTCACAACACAAAAGATTGCAGATCGAAAACGAAAAGCTCTCACTTCGCGGCATGCCAAGTGACTCCTAAGGAGGTTGTCACCAACAAGGCTAAAGTCGGCGAAGAAAATCGGAACCCAGAGAGCGCACCGAAGTCAGGAAGGGAAAACCTTTTACAGGAAAATGGTGCAAACACTGCCGGTCGAAAACGCATAATACAAAAGACTGCAGATTCCAGTCACATGACTCACACTTCACAACATGCCTCGGGGAACCTAAAGAGGACTCCAAGGAAAAGGTCGAGGAGGTGGAAGATACTCCGGACCAAGGGAGACCACCGGTGGTGGAGTTGATTGAAGTGAATGGCCAACAAGTCCAATGTTTATATGATACTGGCCTGGACGGGGAAGCGGTGATTTCTGCTGATCTGGTATACCCAGAACAACTCACAGGGGAGACCATGGAGATACAGCCTGCGACTAAGAGTGCTGTGGCCATGAAGTTACCAATTGCTAAGGTGGAGATTCGATCAAGATATGTCACGGGCACCATCAGAGCCGCAGTATTGACTGATCCCATATTTCCCGTCATCCTCGGTTGTCGATATGTCTTTTTGCGAATTCCCAA
>JACEFZ010027634.1:32500-52500 GCA_014155875.1 Cepaea nemoralis | reverse complement strand
CCCTCAATCTTGCCTGTTATCACCACGTTTTCAAATGTTTTTCTTCTTATAACGTGTCAGAAAATGGTTGACGGTGGGTGTCTAATATCTCTAATCAGTTTACTGTTTTCATTTGTTTCTTGTAGGACTTGCTCATCGATTTTTCTCTCTGTCCATAATATCTTTTGCATTTTCCTCAGAAACCACATTTCCGCTGTCATTAGATAGCTTGTCTGCTCATTTTCCTCGTTTCACATCCATACAAAAGTACAGGTTCTATTTAGCACTTCAACAATCTTTTTCTCGTTGCAAGTAACATCTTTTCATTGGTCAATGCACAAAATCTGGCTCTGTCATATGTTCTGTATTTTACGTTTAGACCAATTAAACTCGAGTAACGGTCTCAGCCTGGACCGTACGTGAGAATCGTCAGTGAGCTAGTCACAGTCTGTGACATCCATTCCAGCGGAGCCGGTCCATGTTCTTGGCAAACAGTTAAGTTTTAGCTGCACAATACCACTACACACAATGATCGCCATTGGTTTTAATCTGTTCTGCACCACCTCCCTGTATCAGTCAGTCGGGATAAGTTGTCATAGAAGGCAGTCGGTTGTTGCTGATGCGATTCATCGTCGTGGTAGACTGGTCGGCTCTGGATGATGTTGGCGACAGCAACGGATCAATCAAACGGTCTTGTCCTTCAGTCACTGCGCATCTCAATAATAAAAAAGCTCTGATTCCATCTTTTTCTTCACAACTGAAGACATTTCTAGTGTATGCAAACACAAAAGTATGTAAAGTTTCGCAACACAAGTCTAACACTGGATGTCCTATGTCAATTGGGCAGATGTATCACTTCACCTCTTAGGTTCAGAGAGACGTGGTAACCTAGTGGCTACACACTCGCCTAACAGTCCTGTGGCCATGGGTTCGATCCTCGGCAATCCAGATTCTACATTGTTAAAATTGACCTGGTTCCCATGTTGATCCATCCTAAAATGTAAAAATTAGTTGCATATCTTTCACAGGAAGTCGCAGGCAACCCCACTATTTTCCTTTGGCAGTTTGTGATTTATTGGCACGTTTACATTCAGTAGTGTGAAATAGCTTTCTGAAAGACGGCACTCATACCATTATATAAAAACCAGCGCAGGGAGGTCTACTTCCAAATCATCCGCAGCTGTGTTTCGAGCGCTTTATACTGGTTTGCGAATTGCATATGTAACCCTATCGTCACAACGTCGCCAGCCTAAAATAGTTATGGAGAAATACCCTGAAAGTAAAGACGGGAGGCATGATTCTGGCCACAACATCAAACGAGTGCCGTCTGGTCTATCAAATGTGCCTAGCATCATATACCCGATTCGCTTAAGCCCTGTAAAAGGAACCTGTCCTTCCTTACTCACTCTTGTGTTCAGACAAACAGGCGAGAACGTTGATCTTTTTAGTACTTTCTGGTCACGAATACAAGTGACATGTACACAGACATGTATGTATTTGCGTTGACCATCGCTCGTTTCAGGACTTGTAAGTAGTAGTAGTAGTAGTAGTAGTAGTAGTAGTAGTAGTAGTAGTAGTAGTAGTAATAGTAATAGTAGTAGTAGTAGTAGTAGTAGTAGTAGTAGTAGTAGTAGTAGTAGTAGTAGTAGTAGCAGCAGCAGCAGTGGTAGTAGTAGGCCTCTTTCAGTCCTATAGGACTATAGACTTGTGCAGCTAGGGAGGCCCCTGACAGCACCGCTGATGACTGTATAGTCCAATGGAGAGTGACAATCTCTGTCACAGTTTCCGCATCTGTAAGACGAGGCAGGTCCTACAGTAAGTGACTGCGTTTTATGCCTGTGCCTCCTACCCTCAGATTGGGCTCAAAGAGCACCTGTCCGTTCCTTACATATCTTCTTCGGGAGCATCTGTCTGTTGCAACTCCTTCTCACGTGTTTGGATCTATGCCAAGGGTGTTCATATCTTGTTTACACACATCCGTATATCGCATTTGGAGTCTTCCGGGTGGCCTCTCCACATTAACTCGTCGTCGTTTCTCTTATTTACGCATTTCGAATTGACAAGGTAAACACTCTTACTAACAAACTGACAATACCTGAAATGAATTTTGTCACTGAATCCTTGACAATTAGCGAACAAACGGGAGGTGTGTGTGTGTGTGTGAGTGTGTGTGTGTGTGTGTGTGTGTGTGTGTGTGTGTGTGTGTGTGTGTCGGAGGCGGTGGACAAAAACAACCAGCAAAAAAAAAAAAAAACACAGAGGTCTAAGAAATGTGGTTACACAGAAATGCTGAAGATCCCACGGACAACCCAAAGCGTAATCTTAATGCCCTTAAAGAGGCGAAAATACAAAGGCAACTAATCAAAATCATCAGACAGTGACATTCGCCAATTTCGGCCATCTAGGACATGTGGTGACACTCTGAAGTATGTGTGGATAGAGAAAGACACCAAAAGAAGATTCTTCAGACATAAAACGGAAAGGAGCTAGGACACGCAATGATACTTCATACTAGAGATATTATAATGTGACGAAGCATTATATATATATATATATATATATATATATATATATATATATATATATATATATATATATATATATATATATATATATATATATATATATATATATATATATATATATATATTCTAAGAAGGTTGGTTCGCCGTGTTGTGATTTATATGTATTGTGTTTATTAAAGACAGCCTCAAGATCGTACTTGTTGTTTCGAAGTTTACATATTTGGGTACACACATATGTACTTCTTGCACATGTAATGGCTAATCTATCAGAGTTCAAGAATTTAGAAACATCAAGTACAATATACTTTACAGTCATTAGTAATGTCATTTAGTAATTTCATTATATCATGAGCTAAACATCTACCCGTTCGACAACAATGCAATTAATCTGCCACGTTGCATTCTCGGCATGCCTGACGGGCGTGTACTAAAAGAACCTCTTGGTACTTGTAGAAGACCCTAGTACGTATTACTGGTATTCTCTGACTACATAATCACCGTGGTTATTGATTAAACAATTTCTTTCCAACGAGCGGTAATAATATTTAATCTAAACAACGATAATATTGATGTCAAATAAACTAAATCGCGTTCTGTCTGCTTCTGTGTATGTGCATGCGTGTTTATATTACAAATGCATCAATTTGCAATCGTTTATGTTAGATTGATAGTTCCCCTAAGTGAAGGAAACTGACATGTAACCACGTACGAAACAATCGTTACATTTAAAGCATTGTATGCTGCGTGAAGACTATTTATTGATTATCACACACCACAAATATTAAACCAGCTCGCGTAGCGATTAGCTTTTAAATGAAATATAATTGTGTATATTTAGTGTAGCACATACAATACACACACACACGGCACAGGTTGGGGAACTAATGAAAGAGAACTAATAATGGTCGACACACTCCGAAGCAATTCGTCCTTGACACTTGTAATCGAACTTATACCGGACACCGAGGAAGACTCTCAGTTTATGCTAAGTTACCATGTGATAACCATCTGCTACTGGATCATCTACACGGTTCTGTGCCAGATGATTAGCATCATCGGCGTCTTCACTAACATCATCAACATCGTTTGCTTCGTCAAACAAGGTTTCAAAGATTCCGTTAATGTTAGCCTATTAGGTACAGTACAATTGTTTCTCAAATTAAAATTGTATAATTGTCTACCTGTGTATGGGCAGCTGTCACTGTCACTTACTGCCACTATAGTACGTTGCGGTGTATGGCGAGGGGGGTTGGGGAGCGGGGGGGGGGGGGAGTCTTGAGCCTGAGGAATTAAGGCCGCCTGGCTAGTGCAGTCGCCGCGAACTATGCAAGTTAGGATTTCTTTTTGCCCCAGACAGAAAAATAATTCCACGTTTTATCGAGGATTCGAACTCGGGCTTCCCGAGGGACAATCTGACATTCTAGCCGTTCGGCTAGCCGCTTCTGAAAAGACCAATATCTAACTATTGCTATAGGAGAATTTGCACATACATTTGTCTACTTGTGTAAGGATTAGCAGCTTAGAGTAGGAGTAGCAGATTAGATTAGCAAATGTCGTTGAATACACAAAACATATGTGACATTCTTGGTCACATTATGAGATGCTAGAATGAATCAGTAGAGGGTTGTAACAACATTGAAGATAAAAGTGTTAGCGACATATGTCTACAGGCTGGGAAAATACTTGATGGATTGACCAAAGTGACATAAAACAGAAGATGAACTTATCAACAATACAGACAGCATGTGTTTGTGGAGGAACATGATTGCGTGAGGCATGACACATAATGAAGGTGATATTCTAACAGACGTCATATGTCTTGCCATGCGTTTTCTATCTAATGTTGAACTGGAGACAAATGAAGGGACGGTCTCGTCGTGTTTTCTTGTCATTAGCTTGTTAAGGCCGTGTGGCCTTCTGACGAATGATGCGGAGACTGTCTCTCTCCCAGTGAACGACTAAAACAATTACAAATAAACTACGAAAATTTATTACACGGTGACTGCCCAGACCAGAAGGTTTAAACTTGTATAACAGAATAACCAATGCGTTAGTTACTGAGAAAGTATGACATACTTCAGCGAAGTAAGAGAAAGGCGCAGATATTGGATGCGACACACTCCGAGATATGGCGTGCGACAGATAGAACTACAAACATTAGATATTTTTTAAGAGCATGTACATTTCCCATTGCAACATATGCCTGTAAGAGCTGGACAGTTACTTAACAATCTGAACCACGCAAAAATGTCTTTGAATACACATACCCATGTAGACGGGTTCTAAGAATATATATATATATATATTTTTTTCCCCGCGTTTCCATCCTGTTTCAGGATATTGCGGTCAACATCAGCATCTTTCAGCTGTATGTTGATTCCTAGGCTAGATTACGCTCATCAACACGTCACGACTTTCTGAGCGACCGGCTCCATATTCTCATAAGTCGCCAGCGTGACTCGAACCACTTCTAATTCTCGTCGGCTCACGTTGACTACAAGAGTATTCGGGATTAACGGAGAAAGCTGCTACCCCTCAGCCAGGCAGCCGGCCTAAGAATATCTTGGATACAGAAAATAACAACAAGAGCTGAATATTGAAGTAGTTTGGCTACTAAAGACGATAAATCAAAGACAAATGAAATAATTTGGTCACTTGAAACGTCATAAAAGTTTGAAGATAACATTCATAGAGGGGTATATGCCTGGGAATAGAGAAAGGGGAAGACCAAAGAGTAGATGGGTGCAGGATGTGGCAGATGATGTCCAGATGGATGTATCGGACGCGGGACAACTTGCTCATGACCGAGAAGTTTTCGGGACGGTTGTTATGGGAGCCAGGTTCTGCAAAGGACGTACTAATGACTGAATGAATGAACACCCCGAGAAAATCTGGCAATAGTATAACTTGAACGTCCTCTTCCTGTAACCTACCCGGCAAACGAAATAGTCGGAGACATATAAATACACAGAGAATAGAATTAGGCACAGATTTTACTTTTTGTTTTTTTTAATTCGCATATCCTTTTACAGGACAATTCTGTCAACAGCAGCATCTTTCAGCTGTCTGTTGATTTCTTGGCATGATTACGCTCAGTAGTTTGCCATTGCTTTCTGAGCTGCCGGCTCAGTTATCCCGCAAGTCACCAGCGGGGGACGAACAGCTCCCTGTTCTCGCTCGCTACGAGACTTTGCGTGATAAAAGGGATTACAGAGAAAGTGGTGTAACCCCTCGGCCAGAGAGATCGGCCAGATTTTACTAATGGGAGAATATGAAGGAAGGTCAGGGAAGTTAGCGAAATATTGGCGATATTCCAGTGTGTTGCTGAGGGCTAATACTCCAATCTGTGACAACGGGCAGCAGAAGGTGACGCGCCTTCATTTAGTTTTTAATTTCAAGGGTTATTTTTGGTCCACATTTTATTAGAACAATGTTTATGTGTGTGGCTTTAGACGCTTGTTAAGAAAATATCGTAACGTTTGTAGATAACAAACGTGAAGCATTGACAGCTGCAGATTTCACTTGGGATCTTATCTACACACACACACACACACACAAAACACACACACACACACATACATACACACACATACACACACACACACAACACACACACACACACACATACACACACACACACACACATACACACTACACATACCGCGATTTCGCGCGCGCGCACACATACACACAATACATTTTGAAAATGAGGATTGCGTATGGATAGTGTATGAACAGAAAAGGTGGAATAGAGAAATGAACATTATATGAAGAATACTGGCAGAAGTGACTAAGAAAATTTGTAGAAATAAAGAAGTCATAAAATGTGTCCAACAACTATTAGTACAAAGGTACTTTATTTTTAATTCACCCCAAACATAAAAGCATCCCTTACAGGGCCTCATTTGCATCTGTCCAGCAATCACTTCAGGTTAAGTGTTCTGTGTACTGCTGGACTGATCGATGGATGTTTTGTTAGTTTTTAGGCACGCAGGACCCTCATTGTCGTCTGATTTTTGGGCCCGTAGGGCCCTCACTGTCGACGCCGTATTCCGACGACAGTGAAGGCTCTACGTGCCCAACAAACTAACAAAACATCCATCGATCGTTCCAGCAGTCCACCGAACATTTAACCGGAAGTTATTGCTGGACCTATGCAAATGAGGCCCTGCAAGGGATCCTTTTCTTGTTTTGTTTGGGGTGAATTAAAAATAAAGTACCATTACAAATGATCGAATAAACACACTTTATTTTCAAAGGTTTAAGAAATGGGCGCGCAAACCTGTCTGACATTCTGCCCTCCTTATCTTTCTTCTGTCGCACATTATGTTATACATACATCACTTATGAAGCTAATATTAGACAACGATAACAACAGAACAATATGCATACAACGCATGGAAAATGTTCAATAATCAATAATATATGACTCACTAACAGTAATTCTTTGACATGACAATTATAATTACTTAAGGTAGGTGTATGGTAGTAGGCATAAGCAGCGCCATTAACATATCAAATAAAAGTCTGGGTAGCCATTTGCCAACGTCTCAAAGACCTAGGGAATAAGACTCGGGTTCAGACAGGCAACAAACTCCATACTGTATATTGATAATCTAATTTATTATCGTTATTCTGGCGAAGAATAGTTTCGCAGTCAATCACAATATCACAGGAGTTAGTTGGTACATCAACAAATCAATCATACACATAGCTATCACAGCATAACTCTATCAAACTATCTCGTTAATCAACACTCTATAGATACAACTTAGTTCTGTATATCTCTCGTCCCCCTAAGCTACACCCTGCTTCTTGTCCGCTGTCCAGTAATTGTCTGCCCTTCGACGTGCGTCGGGCGGACACGGAGTGTGACTCCCTTCGAGCTTCTCGTGGAAGTGGTCCCTGCACGCTACAGGCGGGTTCCACCTGTGTCAACGAAGCAGTAGGCAAACTGACCCCTCGTTCTCGAAGGCCCGAGATTGTTCGGGCACTCGAGCTGTCGCAGTTAATTCCCTTCTTAGGGTTTCTGTATTGGTGTTATATCCCTTCTATATATCCCCTATATCTCTATGTCCATAGATACTTTATGTGAGACCTTGACACCATTGTTTGCTCCGGACAAGAAACTTTAAGACGATTAAAATTGGGAGAAAAAAAAGGGGGGGGGGGGCGGGATGTTAATGCATTTTGTAAAGTTATCTTATTGTTAGTGCTTTTTGCTCTGCCACAACTTAATGGCAGTTGAAATGCAGTACATGTATATGTATGGTCAATCTCATGATGGAATAGAAGATTGCCCACTTTTGACACCACTGAACAAAAATGTTACATAACATGATAAAGATCGTTTGGCTTGCATATCGCCTAAAGTACACACTGCCTGCTCTGGGAAACATCGGTTAATTGTAATACCTTTTTAAAACACTGTTCTCTTTCCTTCTACAGGTCTGGCCATCTCGGACTTGGGATGCCTTTTGACAATGATTATCGAAAGCCTTTCTTTCACTCCATCTCTCAGTGAGGCTGAGCTACCCTTTGACCCTATAGAAATTTCTTACCTGACAGGTGGAATACCGCACACAACTTTCACACGCATAACCGGCTGTATGACTGCCATTATCACACTGGAGAGGTGTTTGTGTATCACAGCGCCATTGAAGGTTTTTGCTTTATGTACTTGTAATATTGTTTGAAATGTTGTTTTTTTTTTTTTTTTTTTTTGGGGGGGGGGGGGGGGGGATGTTGTGTATCCATTACAGAACGTTTCAATAAACGTCAGAATTTCTCAGCTGCTGTTGATGTACTAGGAAAGTTTTACGTTCAGTAGATGGCCATTGCTTTCTGAACGACCGACTCACATACCCACGTAAATTACCAGCGCTGCGCGATCCGCTGCCGAATCTCGCGCAGATGTTATCCCCACTTGGATATACAGGAATACGAACAACGTCGTTAACTTCGTGGCCAGGGAGTCCTATATATTTGTTGTTCTAAAATAAAGTTAGCTGCCATTTAGCATTATAGGCGTTGGACATTTTAGAAGCAGGCTTGCTTTGAAAGGTAGGTTTTGGTTACTGACAAGGATTATAAGCATAGTAAAGGTATATCCCATAATTGATACACTTTCCTCCCACAGATGACAGAAAAAGATTCTTAGCACAGTGCACGAAATCAGTAGTATGAACGAGGATTCTTTTATGGATAAAAGAGGGATCGAGGTGGTTTCTCACTGCTAATACAGTTCCTTGAAGATTTTATCTTACCTCGGTGATAACAGATGTTTCACACTCGAACAATACCCATGACTGTGTTTTAAATGTTTTAGATTAAATGTTATTCATGTATTCACTTAAGATGATATGTAACTTTGCAGTATGCAGCTGACGATATGACAGGCAATAAATTGTGGAACATATTGTATGTGTCTTCTGTGTTTATATTCACTAAGGTAATACATTGTTTTGGATTGATAATGTATTCATGGTTATTCTTGTATGTCCAAAAGATAAATTACATAGTCAACAACATTGTTCGTGTACTAGTGGTTATTAGTGCACATTTAATCGACAAATAACATAGTCACCAGCATTGTTCATGCACTAGTGATTAGTCTCATATATCCAAAATATAACTAACATACTCAACAACATGGTTCGTGTACACGTGGTTAGTCTTGTATACCTAACAGATACATAACATAGTCAACAAGTTTGCTCTTGTACTCGTGGTTATTCTTGTATGTCTAACAGATAAATAACATAGTTAACAACATTGCTCTTGAACTCGTGGTTATTCTTGTATGTCCAACAGATAAATAACTCGTGGTTATTCTTGTATGTCTAACAGATAAATAACATAGTTAACAACATTGCTCTTGTACTCGTGGTTATTCTTGTATGTCCAACAGATAAATAACATAGTTGACAACATTGCTCTTGTACTCGTGGTTATTCTTGTATGTCTAACAGATAAATAACATAGTCAACAACATCGTTCGTGTATAAGTGGTTATTCTTGTTTATCTCACAGATAACTAACATAGTCAACAACAGTTCTCTTGTACTTGTGATTATTCTTGTATATCTAACATATAACAAACTTAGTCAACAACATTGTTAGTGTACACGTTTTTATTCTTATTCATCTAATAGGTCAAGAGTATAGTGACTCCAAAAAGACTGTCCATTACCATCGCATGTGTCTTCATCGTGCTCATTGCTAGCGTGGCACCTGTCTACGTTGTGAACCGCCTGGAGGAGAAGTTTTACCCTGAAAGAAACAAATCCATGATTGGCTTAACTTTCACTGAAGACAGGGAAACAGTCGACAAGTTTTCGTACGCCATCAACAACATTTTCATTCCCTATAGCTCTTTCGTTGTAATTCTTGTGTGCACTGTCATCCTTGTTGTGAAATTACGTATTAATACAGAATGGCGGAAGGTATCTGCAAATTCAACTCAGGGTGATAATATTTCCAACCGCAATCAGAAGGTTGCTAAGATGGTTGTTTTAATATCAACACTATTTATTGCTTGCTTTGTACCAATCAGTATCATTTTCATCGCCATGTGCTTTGAACCAGAATTTTCTGTCTACGGGAAATATAAAGATTTATTATGTGTCATTGGGGGTATAGGGTTTATGCTGGAAAGTATCAATTCCTCAGCGAACATTTTCATTTATTATCACATGAGCACTAATTATCGATGCATTTTTCGCACTATTTTCCAGTTTAGACGTGGACATTGTGGTGAAGTAATCTTGCGTTCATGAAATATAAAAGAACAGATCAGGCACACAGTGTCTCTTCGTAAACATTGCGCACAAATATGTTGATCATTTCATGACCTGGTTTAAATATTATTAACCTAACAATTTGAATGAACTGTATTTAGCGGTTTTATGCCCAATTGTGCTGTAGAGCGTGTGACATTGTTCTTTACTTCTATATTAATTACAGTATGTAGCTGCTTGTCCAGCCTGGAATTACTGGACTCTAGTGAATTGATAACTAAGGTGGATACATATTGAAAAGTAACAGATACTTCAATAGCGATGTGCATGTTTTAGACGGTTGCATATTCCAGGTCACAATATATGGAGTTTTTATGTCACTAATTACTTTATTCGTCTTCTGTCCTTCCCAGGCAATTTTCAGAACATTGTTAAAATTATCCGCTCCATGTCTATTGAATCCCCATCACACACTACGTTTTTTTTTATTGCACATTCTATTTACAGGACATCGCTGTCAACACCAGCATTGTACTGCTGTTGTGGATATCTTGGCAAGTTTTACGTTCAGTAGTTTGATATTGCTTTCTGAACGACAGGCTACCATACCAAAACGTTAAAACCCCTGCGCGACACGGTCTGCTACCAAATCGGTCGCCGTCGCGTTTCTAACGCGTGGTAAGCGCCTCACGAACCGCGTTCGCAAGCCTTTAGGCCACGGAGACCAAGTCAGACACTACTAGTTGTGCTTAATTAACTAGGTTCAACACCTAACTCTATGTTTGCATACCAAACCATGTTTGCGGCTATACTGGTCAATAAGAGGTCATTACCTTACATCATGATTTTTAAGACATCGATATTTGTTATCTACATTTCAGTAGTTATCATTAAACTGAATGACACACTGAGGATTGTTTTCAAAGATATTTACGCTATCCGACGATTTAACGGCTGTAATACTAGTGAACTGATTGCACAACTTGCCAAGACATCAACAACAGCAGTAAAATGCTGGTCCTGTAAAAAGGATATGCAAAAATACTAGTAAAGATAATAGTAAGCTGATCAGTGCTTCTGTATATACATAATATACTTTTTTCCAGTAGCGGCAAGCTTTCTTCTTTTTTTTTTCTTAATGGTGTTCTTGACATAAACGGTTGTTAGAGTGGATAGAGTGCTTTCCTTTCTGTCCGGTACTCACATGTTGGAAACCACTTTCCAGGGAAGATTTTAAGTTTCTTTGACATGGACTACCAGGTGTAGCCAGTCTGCAATGGGCACCAATACATTCACTGAGAAATAAAGCCCTTGGATGGATTATTTATCATATCATTCATGGAGTGCTGAGAAGTTTAACAATATAGTACTAGCAGCATATACCCAGAGTGTTTCATTGTATGAAAGTTCCCTTGACTGGGACACGGATGAACATATTCGCCTTGAAGTATCCAAATTAAAAAAAAAAAAAAAAACATACAGCCTTAACGCCTGTTCACACTTTCAGATAATCCTGTGTAATAGAATGGTCTATGTGGAATCTGTGCTCATTTCACACACACACACAAATACAAAAACGCACGCACACATTTCTCGAAACTAGCGCTTGTTAACAGTGAACAACTATTTCTTTGGGGTTTTTTTTTTAACTTTGTTTACAAAGCGCAGCTGTTAATGGCACTTATTGATATACAGAAAGTGATATGTGTTGATCGACACTCATACAGGAGGTGTGTTTGTAGCTTACACTTTTCATATTGTCAAGTGTGTCATCTTAAATCCACTTATTTCCTTTCTTCACTGTGAGTCGTGGTCTATAAAGCTTGCAATGCATTCATATTACTATGTCAATGGCCGCAAGTCTTTCCTAGTAATTGCTTTTTACTGTGTATTACATACAGCAGTACTGTAGCTTCGAGATGATGTTCGACTGATAACCATCATATGACCAACTGTGAAAATCCCGAAGCGATAGAACCAGGCAATACTTCAGTGTGCATCTTTCCAGATCTAAAATAGCCGCAATTACAGTTGATTAGATTTCATTTGTAAAGAATTACTTTAATTGATTGACAACATAAGTGCTGCAAACTTTCTCCATAGATACCACAATGAAAATATCAGCACAGTGCACGAACTCCGTAGCATTGTCGAATATCCAAGAGTTTTCAAACAAAATCCACTTCAGGAGATCCTTCTCCTGGAATGTCAAGTATGCTTTGCCCTACATTGTCAAAGAACCTTTGGAGCCAAAATAGGCCTTATCAGCCATCTTAGAACTCACGGCTAAAAACTTTCAACTCCACACCACAGTGAATGGTGACTCTTTGAAACAAGTCAACATATTTTAATTTTAGGATCTTTAATACCAACAGATGAAAGGTATATTAAAAACACTGTCTGTAAAATAACCTAGACAAGGCAGCATTTAACTAAATGTATCTTTATATCTGTGCCAGTCGTTGTGAGAAAAAGAGTTCTTGAGATCTATATCGAGCCGATGGACTAACATCTGACTTCTCGTCCTTGACTTTGGGATTAAATTACAAGTATCTGAGAAGTCGCAGTGAGTTCGTCTGATGACGTGGAATTCTGGATGTAGGTAAAGCTAATCCACACGCAAAAATAAGTCCAGTGCACTAGACGTAGTAACATGTGTATGGACTACGCTTGAGTTCAAAGCAGCAAATACACAAATAAAACAAAAATATCCAACAAATACTGATGTATGTAAGCGAAACATGGACAACTGGCAGACAATCGAGCAATTGTGTAGAAGCTGCAAAGATGTGGTTTATAGAAGCGTGATGAGAACATTTGAACGGATAAAAAGAGTAATAAAGCTATCTTGGAAGAAGTTAACTCACAAAGAGAATTGGGTTTTCAAATCAAAGGAGGACAGCCCACATTATTTTGACATGTCATGATAAGTAGAAATTTAGAGGAAGTAGTGACAATGAGAAAGTTAGAGGGGTGGAGAGGCATGGGAAACCGACAGAGACGATGCTTGACAGTTTGACATCATGGTATCAATCATGATTGACATTGACCGAGTCAGATCTTTGTGGACAGACATGATGACCAATGTCAAAGGTTTGGACTATATGAATAAGACGTAGTATAAATCGTGATTCAACGGGCAAGACGGCGTTTACCTGCAAAGCGTTATGGAACTTAATGAGTACGGCAAGGCACGTACAGAGCTCTGTTCATCTACTTCACCTGTATTCGTCTCCAGTTGTCTTGACTTGTCTTGCCACTGGACTCAGATGGACTCAGGCGAGAGAATGAGGTCGATTGCGCAACTCTTCCTCACTTTTAATTGCGCAACTCTTCCTCACTTTAATCCAGTTCATCGCACAAGTCATTCTTCATCTAACGTCATACATCACATTCAAGTCCTGTGGCGATGGGCGAGCGGCGAAGCGGCAGGCGTGGGTACGCTGGCAGCCGTAGTAGCAGACCTGCACACAGGCTGCTCAGGCAATATGGTCGTCTTCTACTGACCGAAGCAGCAGTGGAATTCGGCAGCCCCTTGAGCGACTGGGCAGCCCATTATAGGAACACACTGCTCACATCCATAGCATGAGGAAGGGGCTAGAGAAAGTGCCCTAAACATTATCTGCTCCATCATTACCTAACCAGCTAGCCGCGGTTGGTGGTTAACCTATACTGCGGTCAACATAGAAACAAAGAAATAAACAGGTAAAGCTAATAGAGCAAACATATTCCCTAAACAATCGGAACTTGGAATGTGCTCACCATAATTGACAGAGACGGCGCGTCAGGTCCAGAGAGACGAACAGCACTAACTGGGAGAGAGCTGGGCAGGTACAACATCGACTTTAGAGCCTTGAGCGAGACACGACTTGAAGAAGAAGGCCAAATCTATGAAGTAGGTGCCGGCTACACATTTTTCTGGAGTGGAAGGAAACGCGAGGAAAGACGCCAATCCGGTGTGGGACATGCCATTAAGTGGGCCCTGTTTGGCAAACTAGCTAGATTTCCAAGGGCTATAAACGACAGGCTTATGACCATTAAGTTGCCCCTGCTGAACGGAAGGAAGCATGCAACCATTGTGAGTGCCTACGCACCAAATATGACCAATGAAGACGATGTCAAGAACAAGTTCTATGAGGACTTGCACAATATATTAACATCTGTTCCCAAAGGAGGCTAACTTATACTCCTTGGGGATTTCAATGCCAGAGTAAGGCACGGACATCACCTCTTGGAGTGGCATTATTGGAAAGAACGGAGTCGGAAATTGTAACAGCAATAGACTCCTCCTCCTTCAGACATGTTCCGAACACGATCTCCCGATTACCAACACAATTTTACTTCTTCCAATGAGAAATAGGACATCGTAGATGCACCCTCGCTCGAAACACTGGCACCTCATTGACTATGTCATCGTCAGGAGGAGTGACAAAATCCATGTGTGGTGCCGAATGTTGGACAGACCATCGTCTCTGTCAACTGTCATTTACTGCCAATATAGAACCCTGCGGTGTATGGCAGAGGGATCTTTGAGCCCGGGGAATTAAGGCCGCCTGGCTAGTGCAGTCGCCGTGAACTCTGCAGGTTAGGATTTTCTTTTTGTTCCCGACAAAAAAAAGATCCCACACCTTATCCAGGGATCGAACCCGGGTTTCCCGAGTGAGAGTCCGGCGTTCTCGTCACTCGGCCATTATCTCGAAAATAAACATACACATCAATCACCACTAAACGTCACCCGCCTAAACAGCAAGAAAATGCAGCTGTCGTTTGAAAATATGCTGAAAGACCGCCTCAAACCCAATGCTGCAGCTAATCAGGATGCAGAAACAGAGTGGAGAGTCCTAAAGGACATAATTTACAACATTGCTATGGAAATCCTTTGTCCAGCCCCCCCCCCCCCCATCCCCCCCCCCCCCTTTCCCGAAAGCATAAAGACTGATTTGATGAAAATCCCGAAGACACCAACCAATTGCTGGCCGAGAAACATTTTCTCCTCAAGGCACATTTGAATGACCCGAAGTCAACATAAAAAAGATGCTTTTGAGAATATTCGGAGAGTAGTGCAGTAGAAACTTTGGCAAATACGGGACTCTTAGCTGAGCAGCAAAGTTGATGAAATTCAAGGCTTTGCTGACAGACATGATATGAAAAACTTCAACGACTCACTGAAAGCGGTCTATAGTCCTACATCACCAGGCACAGCTCCCCTCCTCAGTGCAGATGGGGGAAAATTGGTCACCGATAGGAAAGAAATCCTTCAGCGCTGGGCAGAACATTTCAGCAACATCTTAAATGCAACCTCCTTCTTCGATGATGAAACCATCAACTGCCTTCCTCAAGTTCCCATCAATGAAAAACTTGATAACCTGCCAACCATAGTAGAAGTAAACAAAGCCATCCAGCAACTCTCCAGCGGCAAGGCGCCTGGTCCGGACTCCATCCCAGCAGAGTTATACAAGACAGGTGGGCCGGTCCTAACAGAGCAGCTTCACAAAGTTTTTACACACATATGGGTGAACGAGATCATGCCACAAGATTTCAAGGACGCGTCAATAGTCAACCTTTACAAACGTAAAGGAAACCGCCAATCCTGATACAACCACGGAGGCATCTTCTTGCTTTCAATTTCTGGGAAGATACTCGCCAGAATTCTTCTCAATCGCCTCATGGCCCATCTCGATCAAGGTCTTCTTCCTGAGGGTCAATGTTGCTTCAGAAAAGAACGATGAACTGCTGACATGATATTCGCTGCAAAGCAGCTACAAGAGAAATGTCAGGAACATAACGGCGAAATGTTCTCCACTTTAATTGACCTTATCAAGGCTTTTGATACAGTCAGCTGAGAAGGACTGTGGAAGATTATGGAGAAATATGGCTGTACGCGAAAATGTGTCCAAATAGTGCGGCTATTTCATAATTGTATGCAGGCAAGAGTACAGGAAAATGGTGAACTGTCTGAGCCCTTTCCTGTCACCAATGGGGTGAAGCAATGATGTGTCCTGGCACCAACACTGTTCAGCCTCATGTTTTCAGCTATGTTGACGAATGCCTTCGAGAACAACGACATTGGAATAGACATCAACTACCGTATGGATGGAAAGTTATTCAATCTCAGAAGGCTGAAAGCTAAAACAAAAATTAACAGCGACACCTTTCTATTAGTGTTCGTAATATATATATATATATATATATATATATATATATATATATATATATATATATATATATATATATATATATATATATATATATATATATATATATATATATATATATATATATATATATATATATATATGTTGCATTGTTTGTACCCTTTCGGTTTCAAGATGGCTTCCGGTTTCAAGATGGCGACGGACGGTCGTGTTGTTTTGTGTTCGTTAACTTTTTCGCGTAAGGGATGGATTTATTCATCTCTTGCGTGTAATTGGTGTGCCAGGATGTAAAACCAGGAGTTTCTACTCAAGATCTGCGCGGGTGCTACGGAGTTCGTGCATCGAGCGAAGCCATCCTTGAGTGAATTTTCAGCAGCGTGTGTGGTTATCAGCAGTCTGTGTTTACGTTTTTTCAACATGGCGGAAGAACGTCTTCTTTCCGAGCGATCAACAGTCAACATAACGAAGCGGCGTGGTAGCCGCGCAGGGACAAAGAAGCAAGGTAAGCGCGGGGGTTTGAGACGTTTTAGACTCAAGTGTCACCGTCTAGGACTCAGGAACATCCGTATTCTATATTGGAACTGTGCCAGTGTAAAACAACGGGGCTCTATTTTAGAAACCCTAGTTTACAGGAACGACATTGTAGCACTCCAGGAGACGAGACTGGGCGATCAGCTACTCCGAATTGCCGGCTTCAAATGTTTCTACAACAGACGACATCTGGGAACGGCGATTCTCGTTCGCGACAGCATGGTGGTGTCAGAGCTAGACATGTCCAGTTGGGACAGTGACGATATACAAATACAGGCGTTGAGAGTTCATTCCAGTATACCATTCGTGTTGGTTAATGTTTATGCCCGCAATGCGAGTGTGGACGCCCAGAAGTGGCAGTGCTTAAGTGGCATATTAGGCCACGAGAGAAATGTTATTTTCTGTGGTGACTTCAACGCTAAAGGCAGATCATGGGGAAACACTTCCTCCAATACACAAGGGGAGGAGCTCGAGACTGCACTGGAAACCATCGACCTGGTTTGTATCAACAGTGGCTGTGTCACCAGGACAGCAAGCCGTCCAGGCGATGAGGACAGTGCTATTGATCTGGCGCTAGTTTCACCTTCACTCACTACAGTGTGTAGATGGGGTGTCCTAGGACACCATGGCAGCGACCACCACCCTTGCAGCATATTGGTGGAGAAAGGCAGAACCAGGCAGCACAAGCTAAAGGTAAAGACGTTCCAGTATGACAGTACAGGGCAAGATGTGGTGAGCAAAATAAGACGTGACAAGCGCAGAACGTTTCAGGGCAGGAGAAAAAGCTGGGAGCAGCCACCGTGGTGGAGTTTCGAGGTGGAGAAGGCTTGGGTGGATAAGCGTAGTGCTGTAAGGAGATGGCAAAATGCCAAGAAGAACAGAGCTGGTCATCCTAGTCCCTGCTTGCACTTAGAAAGAGAGATGCACACAAAAGTAAGCTATTTCAAAAAACTGGTCAAGGTGGTTAAAAGCGAAAAATGGGCAGAGGTGTGTCAAAGAGTAAGCACAGACAAGTCACTGAAATTGTTCTGGCGACTACATAAAAGCATGAGTGGGGTAGTCAAGAATAAGAGCATTTCTGACTTCCAAGGTGCTGACCTCATCTGGCAGAGGACTGATGAGGACAAGGGCAAAGCCCTCTTTGAACGCTACCTTGAGCAGAGCAACCAGACAGACATGGGAGGCCGGAATCTGGCCAAGGAGGTCACCTCAGACAGATGCAAGGCCCAGAACACTTCGGATGAAGACACAGTGACAGTGAAAGAAATCAAGGCTGTGCTTCGACGATCAAAAAACAGTGCTCCAGGTCCTGATGGCATAAGATACGACGACATAAATAGGTGTACCGACAATGAGCTAGAGAAACTAGCAGACATGTACAACAACAGTATAGGGAGTGCTAGCATCAAGGAGGAATGGTTACATAGCTATCTGATTCCCTTGCCGAAGCCTGACAAAGACCACAAAAAAATTCAGGGATATCGAATTATAACCATGCAGAATACAGTAGGCAAGCTGCTGGAGAAGGTAATTGCCAGGAAAATATCAAGCCAACTAGAGAGGCAAGGTGTTTTCCCACCTACCCTGGGTGGGTACCGTCCAAAAAGAGAAACCTGGACCAATGCAGCAGTCTTTGCCCATGATGTCTATGAAGGTTTCCACTCAGGCACTGAAACTGTTGCTGCAGCGATTGATCTTGAGGACGCATACAACAGAGTACCACTGGATTTTTTAATGTTTCAGCTTCTTGAACTAAACGTAAGTCCATTCCTCCTTAGTTGGATCGCTGCAGCCCTCTTCCAACGGAAAGTAGTTTTTAGATGTGGCAGTTGGACTTCGGAACCAACAACAATATATCCTGGCCTACCACAGGGATCACCATTATCTCCGGTACTGTTCAACGCCTACACAGTGAGAATCACCAGTGAGCAGATCACTGGACCTGGCAGGACATTGTCATATGCCGATGATGTTTTAGTGTATCGTCAGGGTAAGGATAGAGAGGAGGTTGCTGTGGAACTACAAACCGAACTCAATCGCATAAGTACTTGGTGTGATGAAGCTGGGGCAATGGTCAACCCAACAAAGGCAACAGTGACTTGGTTCTCGTTGAATAATCATATTGTCAACAATCCAACACCAACTGTAATGCTGTGTTCAGAGACGGTGGAAAGAACGCAGGCAATGAATTACCTGGGGATACGGTTTGATCGAAGCCTTGCTTATAATGTGCACATAGACCAGGTGATAACAAAGGCCAAGCGGGGCTTGGCAGCGATGCGGGTGATGGCGGCAGCAAACTGTGAGCAGCGCCATCTATGTCTTCTGTACGAGGGGCTGGTCATGTCTGTTTTGGAGTATGCAATGGCAATCCTGACTCTCAGCCATAAGCAGATAGAAAGGATGGAAAGGATACAGAATGAAGCTATGCGCATTATTCTTGGATGTACAAGAGATACAGCATGCAGGGCGATGCGCTACCTTCTTGATTTTCCAACCATTGAAGAGAGAATGCAAGTTTGCAGGGCACGCGCCTACCTCAGAATTAACGCAAACACACAGCATCCACTGCATAGTGAAATTAGGAAGGTGAAGGGCAGCAGGTTAAAAAGAGGACGGTCGTGGATGGGTCAAGCCGAAGACATTCTTCAACAGGTGTGTTCACTTGAGGACTTAGAACCTGGCGAGGAGTGGGTGCAAGTGCCAACAGACTTCTGCACATCCTTTTCAGTTTGCATCCAACTAGATAGAAAATGCAGACAAGAAAATCCGGCTGCTGTGGAGGCTGAAGTACAAGCGTTGATTTTCGAGAATTCGCTAGACAGTGACGCGGTCATCTACACAGATGGGTCGGTCGTCCGACATGTGAGAAGCTCATGGGCCTTTACAGCTCGGGCCGGAGGGAGAATTGTGAAGGAGGACTCTGGTGCTTTCACTGAAACCACAAGTAGCCTGACCATGGAAGTCATGGCAGTAAGTAAAGCAATAACATGGCTCGAGACACAGACATTCACTAGGGCTTGTTTCCTTAGCGACTCAATGAACATGATCAAGAGGATAGAGGAGGGGTC
>JACEFZ010027634.1:0-27500 GCA_014155875.1 Cepaea nemoralis | reverse complement strand
CTTTGAAGCGACATGCGGTGTAATAATGAGTATATGTATATAACTGAAATGGTCATGTTGTGGCCACTAGTGGTGGAACTTCTAGACCACCACCCGTGAGACAGGCTTGCGTGGTAAATCTAAAAGCAAATGGAGAGTTGTAACGGGTGTCTCCACCCATACGCCATTCTAGATATAAAGTTAAAAAGGACACTGTTATGACTTTAGACTAGTGGTTATATGGTGCCATATTTATAGACCAATTAACACTCAATGGGCGACGTGGACGTATGACGAGGGTACTTTTACTTCCCATTTCTTTTCCTGGTATGCATTATAGACCCGGCTAACCTGGGAGCGCAGGGCCAATTTGGAAAATGCCTGGCCTCACAAGGGATTCGAACAGATGACCACTATACTGACAAACGTGCTGGCCACTGCGCCACCGTTCTATCCTCAACCACGCAGTATAGATTTAGTCCATAAATAAACACATATGTATTGTTTGGCGCTCATAGAAGTAGAAATAGAGGTTTGAGGGAGCACTAGACAACATAAACAGTGAAAGCTATAGTTACCGACTGGTATTTTATAGCCGCCAACAATTACACGTAAATTTATTATGGAACTGTCTTCGTGGCCTCAAAGGGATCCCCATTTTATATAGATGTAGTCGACGTATACGTGTTGCCAGGTAATCATCCGCTTTGGAAATCTACTTGAGATATCTTAACGTAACATCTGGCAGTGGCAGGACAGAGGCATAAGTGTAATATAATTGTTCCATTTCTCCCCGTTTCCAGCTGCCGTTTCCAAGAATTGGAGCTTTCGCGTGTATGTTTACCATTACCTTATAGTGAAAGGAATGCCGTACCGAAAAACACAAAGACAATGTATCGCCGTAGCTCAAAATAGATATTCGTTAGCTGGCTAGTAGACCAGGCCAGAAATTGTCACTTGAAGTTGAACACCTACCAAGTAAAGATGTAGCTAGTAAGGGAGTGATTTTTACCCAACTGTGCCTTCTGGGGCTAAGGGTAAGATGTTATGGCATTTTAAATGTTACTACCTGTATCATTAAAGAATAGAATACACGAATTCTTTGTATCTGTGTTGAATTTGGTAACTGAAAAACGACGTCTTGAGAAGATAGCCTGAAGTTCGATTCTGCAGAAAAAACGTGACTATACCACTCCTACAGGTTCCTATGCTTACCATGTTATATTGCTATGATTGCTAGTCTATATGTGATGAAGAGTATCTCACTATCATCTGCATTTTGAATGCAGAAAATATGTTCAATATATCTTCATATTTGAACTAATATTCTCTAGATTAGAGAACTGTCTTTACTAGACATTTAGTGAACTCTTGTGTACTTAAGTGTGCATTTTGTTGATTCATACCTGTTGTACTTTTACAAAGTGTGTGGATCATGTCGTGATCTGGTTCATGAATATGCAGGGGAGTTGGTGTGATGTTTTTCTATGAGGATAAGCTCATACGGGACGAGAGGTTGACACCCTATATCTTCAGATCACTTGTCATAGCTGCATGTCATGTTAGCACAGCCCATTTGTGGGGATGCTTAAGTGATCAAATTTTATGTTCAGTTAAATTGTGCAGTGTTTGCTATAAGAAGAAGATATTTGAACTGAGGCTAAATCAATCAATCAATCAATCATGTGCCATGCCGGAAATTGTGGACGGTCATGGCTCGCCATTTCACTCGATCACCAGTGTCGTGGATCAGCTCAGTGTTCCTGTCTCGTCCATGCCATGTGGCCAAGCCATCCAGGTATTTCCCTCTCGGTCTTCCTCTTGGTCTGTTCCCTTCGATCTTGCCAGTTGTCACCAAGTTCTACAATCCATTTCTTCTCATAACATGTCCAAAAAATGTTGACTGTCTACGTCTAATTTCTCTAATCAGTTTACGATGTTCATTTGTCTCCTGTAGTACTTGGTCATTGGTTTTTCTGTCTGTCCATGGTATTCTTTGCATTTTCCTCAGAAACCAATTTCTGCAGCCATCAGATGTTTTTCAGCTTGACTGCCATTGTCCAAGTTTCACATCCATACAAAAGAACAGGCTCTATGTATCCCCTCAACACTCTTTTTCTCGTTTCAATTGACATCTTTTTATTGGTCAGAATGTTTTTCATCTTGCTAAAGGCTACTTTCGCCATGGCGATTCTTGTTCTAATCTCTTCAAGGCATCTCCCATCAGATGTTATGACTGTTCCAAGATAATTGTACCGATTCACTTGTTGAAGAATATTTCCATTTACTTGTATATTACATTGTGGCACTTCTTCCTTCCTAGTGACGACCATAACCTGAGTCTTTTTACAATTTAATTCTAACCCCAGCTGCTCACTGTGTACAACAACCGCATCTACTAATTGTCTGCAATCAATACTGTATCATCTGCATATCTAATGTTATTGATGTTTCGTCCTCCAACGCTGATTCCATTTATATCTTCTACATTTCTGAAAGTATTTTCACTGTATAGGGAAAAAAGATCTGGAGACATTACACATCTCTGCCTAACACCTCTCTTAGTAGGTTGATATTGTCCCATTTCATTATCAATCCTTATTGCAGCTTGTTGTTCCCAATATATGTTCTTCATAAGTCTAATGTCTTTCCCATCAATTTGTAGATCTGCAAGCATATCCACCATGCTGACATGTCTAACTCTATCAAAAGCCTTTATATAGTCAATAAAGCAAAGATGTATATCCTTGTTTACTTCTATAGCACGTTCAATAACTGTTCGCAGCATATACACAGCATTTACTGTACCCTTTCCTTCTACAAACCCACATTGTTCTTCCCCTATTTCAGGTTGTATCTTCTTCCTCACTCTTTGCATGATAATTCTTAGCAAAATCTTTGTGATGTGACTCATTATACTAATTGTTCTATGTTGATCACATTCCAAGGTTCCTGATTTCTTTGGGATTGCAATAAATACAGAGTTACATAATTCAGGAGGTATATCTCCAGTATCATATAATGTGTTCATCAGTCTGGTGACTTGCTCTAGTCCAAATTCTTCTAAAGCTTTAATCATTTCTGTTGTGATGTTATCTGCACTGGGGGCCTTGCCAGCTTTCATATGCTTAAGAACATTTCGAACCGTCCATCTCCAAAATTGGCGGTTCTTCATTATTAAATCTAATATCATACTGTTCGTCTCTGTTATCATCATAAAGGTGTTTCACATAATCTGTCCATACATGTAGAATCTGGTCTTTTTCTATTATGATTTTGCCATCTTTAGTTTTTAGACACCCTGTTGATGTACTTGTTCTTTTATTAGTAAGTTCCTGAATTCTTTTGTGCACTAATTTAGTATTTTGACTGTTGTGTTGGTTTTCAATTTCTAAGCACTTTTCCTCAAGTCATGATTCTTATGCCTCCTTAAATAATATTCTGACTTGTCTGTGGATTTCTTCATATTTGACAGAATTATTTTTGTTGAGTCTTCTTGTTTCCATAAGGTGTAAAATGTCTTCAGTCATCCATTTCTTACGACCCACCTTCTTTAATTTTGGAAAAGTTGTTTCTGCAGCCACATTGATTGAATTCTTCAACGTTTCCCATTGATCATCCACATCCTGGAATAATATCTCTAAATCAGACAATATTTAAAATCTGTTCTGTACTTCTATGTTCAATTTGTTTTGTATTTCCTTGTCATTACTCAAAGTACACAAATCATATTTAGTGTTTCCTGTTATATACTTGACTTTCTTCAACTTTATCCTCAATGTTCCTGTGAGTAATCTGTAGTCACTATAAGCTAAATCCCCTCCTGCTAAAAGTAGGGAAATGTGTAGATGGTGGATCCATATTCCGTGGGTGATTCCTGTATTATTCTGGAGACAGATTATGTGTTCTCTCATATGTTTAGGTGTTTTCCAATGTAATGTGAGAGTGTTTCTATTTTGTGGTGTCTTTTTCTTGTCTTGGTCGTCGTGTCTTATCGTGACATTTTGTAAGGTCAGTTAGATGAAATGGTCGCGAAACCCAAGACCACAGTACGGCTAGGTTACAGGCAATAACTAGACCCCCCTCGCCAACCGTGGTAAAGAACAGCTTAATTATCAGAGAGATAAAGGTGGGGGAATGCCACCCCCCTGTATTTATATTATTCTCTCTGTAATGTTAGTTACAATGAGAATTGATATGCTGTCAAATGTACATCGCTTGTTTTGTTTTTTCATCTTATAGCCCTGAAAGACAGTTCGCGAGAAGATAAGTTGGCCGATAGTATGGTATACCGAGAGAAGCAGGACCATACTTATGAAATATGTATGCTGGGAAGTCATCACAAATAGCACTTGAAAAAGGGAAGCAACTCATCTTATATTTTCCAACGACAACTAGGAAGTCATATCTTGGTTATCCCCCTTGCCTTTCCTGATCTCCAGCATTGGTCCAGCAAATTGCACAACTGATGTGGTAACGGCAGTGGTTGTCTTATATACCACTAATTGCCGCTGGAAGAGATTACGTGTGCTGTACAGCTTAAGGAAAGAGCTTAGTACAGTATAGTGGATCATTTACCACTACTTTCGTCTGTAGAAGCTTTCGGACTGGGCTCTCAATTTCCTGTATGCGGTTGTAAGTCCCAGCCCTATATCTGGAACCAGTGACGGCAATCTTAATTTTATCCAAGTCGTCCCAGACATATTTGGATTTTACCTTTGCAGACAACGAAGAGACAAGGAAGAGTAATAACCACGCACTAATTGGATTTAGCGATCGAATACCTTCAACCAGCAATTACAGAGCGCAATTACATAGTCCTGATCGCAGGATAGCTAAACAGCCATTTGGTAGAATTACCATTTTGATGCAGACTCACTTTTCTCTCAAGACATCCACAAGTGAATATATGGCCCAGAGGTAACATGCCCACATCATCATCATCATTGTGTGTGTATGTATGTGTGTATATATTACATTGGCACCTTGCCGTCATGACAGACGATAGTTTGTGCTTTAAAAAGCATAATAACTTTTACCTATGGCGGTAGCTAGTGTTACTGATAAGGCCAATTTGCGCTGTCACAGTGGGTGCATGTGAACACGTGGTCATTTCCACCATCATGCACCATCTTACGTCTCAAACGCTCGGTGTGTGACTTATCTGCAATAATTTTCTCCTTTGTACTTTATTCCATTTCTGATGTTTGCCCTCCATGCAACACGTTCAGCGGCGACTTGTTCCCAATGTGCATTATCAATGCCTGTATCAATCATGTCCCGCTTACACACATCTTTGTATCGTAATAGAGGCCGACCCTGAGATCTCTTACCCATCTGTAATTCACCAAAAAAGATATCCTTTGGTATTCTACCATCATCCATCCTCCTAAGATGTCCTATCCATCTAAGTCTACGAAGACTGAGCATGGAATAAACTGTCACACAACCTGATCTTTCCAATACTTCAGTATTTGTGATTTTGTCTTGCCACTTAATACCAAGAATTCTTCGCAGACACCGCATATGAAAGCTGTTTAAATTGTTCTCTTGGTGTGAGTAAGTTGTCCAGGTTTCACTGCCATAGAGAAGAGTACTAAGGACACAGGCTTGATAGACAAGGACTTTTGTTTTGGCAGTAAGCTTCCTGTTCTCCCAGACTCTTTTTCTTAACCTGTTCATTGTTGTTGCTGCCTTACCAATCCGGATGTTGATTTCCTGATCTAGGGATAATTTGCTATTTACCACTGATCCTAGATATGTAAAATGGTCTACTATCTCTAGTTCGGCGTCGTCAATAAAGATTGATGGTACCCCATGTGCACCTTGTGACATAATCTGTGTCTTCTTTTTGCTAATTGTTAAACCAAATTCAGAACAAGCATTGGAGAATGCAGATAGTAGACATTGCAATTCTTCCTCAGAGTGGGTCGTAACTGCAGCATCATCTGCAAAAAGCAACTCTCTGATCAGTACCCTCCTAATTTTGGTCTTAGCCTTCAATCTCTGAGCATTGTAGAGGCCGCCATCTGAGCGTGAGTGAATGTATATACCACCATCCTGATCACGAAAGGCATATTTCAGTAGAAGTGAAAAGTATATTCCAAAGAGGGTGGGAGCTAGTACACAACCTTGCTTAACTCCACTCTTGATTTCAAATTCTTCAGAAGTTGCACCATCAAACTTGATTATACCCTTCATGCCTGTGTGGAACGATTCCACAATGGACAGAAGAGTTGGTGGGCAGCCAATCTTCTTTAGTGCCTTGAACAGACCCTCACGACTGACCAAATCAAATGCCTTTGTGAGGTCGATGAAGGCAATAAACAGTGGTTGATTCTGTTCACGGCATTTTTCTTGCATTTGTCGCAATGAGAATATCATATCAGTGGTAGACCGGTTCTGTCGAAAGCCACACTGTGATTCGGGGTAGACTTGATCTCCTAGGACTTGAAGTCTGCGCAGAACAATTCTGGCAAATACTTTTCCAACAATACACAGAAGTGAGATACCCCTATAGTTGTTGCAGTCGCTCCGATCGCCCTTGTTCTTGTACAGTGTTATGATGCTTGAATCTTTGAAATCCTGTGGGACTTGTCCTTCTCGCCAGCATAGCTCTATTAGCTGGTGGATCTGTATAGTGAGTGTGTCTTGCCCACTCCTGATAACCTCTATTGGAATCCCATCCTTACCTGGAGCCTTGCCAGATGCAAGTTCATTTATAGCACACTTAACTTCTGTTATGGTGGGAAGTGTGTCCAGGTGGTCAAGAGTTGGTAGAGCCTCTATGGCGTTGAGGGCATCATCCGCTAGTTTGGTCTCACTTGAGTAAAGCTCCAAATAGTGCTCTACCCATCTGTCCATCTGCTGTTTCTTATCAGTGATGATTTCTCCAGTCAAGGTTTTCAATGGTGCACTTCTTTTGATCACTGGACCACAGGCTTTCTTTATTCCTTCATACATGCTTCTTATGTTTCCCTTATCACTTGCGATTTGAATGGACTCACATAACTTGATCCAATAATCATTTGCACACTGCCTGGCAGCCTTTTGCACATCCTTCCTAGCTTGCCTTAGCTCACTCAGAGTGTTACGCGTTGGTCTTTCCTTGTTTCTTAAGAGAGCTATCTTCTTCTTATCAATCAAGGGCTGCAGAGTCTCGCTGTTTGCCGCAAACCAGTCCTGCCTCTTATGATCCACAGTGCCGTAAACCCCTACGGCAGTTTTATAAAGAGTTTCCTTAATTTGACCCCACTTTTCATTTACTGTACAATTTTCTGGTGTATCAGTGAAAGCGTCTTCAAGTTGCTGTTGAAACTGAAAGCACTTTTCAGGATCGTGAGTGTTAATAATATTAATCCTGGGGCTAGATTTGTGTTTAGCTGTGTAGATTCTCTTTGGTCTCAGTCTAACCCTTGCAACAACCAAAGAATGATCCGTATCACAGTCAGCACTGTGGTAACTTCGAGTCAATGATATATGGTTCAGATGTTGTCTCCGTGTGATGATGAAGTCCAGCTGGTGCCAATGGCCGGATCTTGGATGTTCTCCATGTGACCTTATGCATCTCTTTTGTTTTAAAAAAGGAGTTTGTAATACATAGGTCATTACTGGTGCAATGCTCCAGCAGCCTTTGCCCATTTTCATTCATGCGACCGATGTTGTATTTTCCAAGGCACACTGGCCATGAACTCGAGTCCTTGCCCACACGAGCATTGAAATCACCGAGCATATAAATGTAGTCAGATTTTGGAACTGCCTTGATCACGGAGTCTAACTCCTCATAGAACGAATCCTTCACATCATCAGAGGAATCGAGTGTCGGTGCATATGCAGTAATAATGGTGGCAAACCCACAAGAGGTTGCCAAGCGCAGGGATAATAGTCTTTCATTTCCTCCTGCTGGAATTTCAATCATTCCCAGTAGCGAATTCTTCACTGCAAAGCCCACACCGTGTTGCCTTTTTTCTGCCTGCCCTCTACCCTTCCAGAAAAAGGTGTAATTGTTTTCCCTGAGTGACCCTTCCTCAGCGAGGCGAGTCTCCTGCAGGCCAGCAATATCAATGTTAAGACGATTGAGTTCGGCATCAATCACAGCCGTTTTTCTCACATCGTCAATATTCGTCAAGTCAGTGGAAAATCCTGGACACATGGTTCTCACGTTCCAGGTTGCAAGCCGTAGCTTGAGGTTTCTATTGTTATTTTTGTTTGCACCTGGTGCATTGGTTTTACAGCCTGCGATTTCAGATTTTGTCCTAGCCCCAAGCACCCATTGAAGCAGGCAGGATGTGGCGGATGAGCACCCATTGAAGCAGGCAGGCTGTGGCGGATCAGCACCCAATTGGCCGGGGGCTGCCCAGCTTGAGGCGGGACGGTAGCTGATCATTGACACCTGTAGGTGTCTCCCACCGTCAGAGGCAACGCGTGGCGCCTCATGTCTACGCCAACTGACAAGTACTTATAACCCGTAACAGTTGCCTCTCGCTTTGATTCCGAGACCAGTTAAGACCAGGGATGGAGTTATTGCCTCTCCATAGCACAAAGCCTGGGCTAAAATATAGAGATCATGTGTTGCCCATAGCAGCATGATCCCTCTCTCGGCCTGCCTAGTTCACTCCAGAGGAAAGGTAACACCCCTACATCTGGAACAAGACAAGCTGCAGAAGCTGCCGGATCAGCAAAGCAATGCTCTAACTGTCCGCCTGTCGGAGCTTCGATCCTAGACCAGTCGCCAACCAAGGCTTAGGGCCTGGTCTGCCCTGCCATGACATTTTGTCTTTAGCTTGCATTTCCTCGCACCAGGGTAAGGCTTGTACCCTCCCAATTGCGCTCTTCCGCCCGAAGCCGTTGGCACAATGTGGGGTGTCGGGTTGGTAAGCGCCGCCCAACGTTCGGCGCTAACAGAAACCAGGTAGTACCGTCTACTGTTATACGGTAGCTCAGTCATATCTGACTAAGACCTGACTGACGTGTGTATGTATAAATATATATATATATATATATATATATATATATATATATATATATATATATATATATATATATATATATATATATATATATATATATAGTGGGGAAAAATCTTGGACAGTGCCTACGTCTGTCTACTACGTTCCACCTCAATTGGATTACACCACGATAGTCCAGCATCACCATTTCATTTATATTATGCAGCCAGAGGAACTATAGACAGTGATAGATCCATTTTTAAGGTCCATCAAGTATGGGATGAACCCATCCCCTCATCATCGATGGAAAGCTTTATAGAAGAGACTGTGTAATAACGACATATTATGTTCGTATAGTGGAGCTTAGGTCCTGTTGGTTTATCACGCTCTGTGTGGGGTGACAAGTACCTCCGTTCTTGAGTTACAGAATTGTCCGATCAAAAGTATTTAGTTAGGAGAATGATCCAAGCAACAACCATGTACCATGTTGAGTGGACTACGTTTTTGTAGTTAGAGAAGGATTTAGTCGTTTACATGTACTATGTTTGATGTGATGAACATAGATTACTGTATTCACTATATGTGTTTATTCTGGAGGTAAAGCCATCCCAGATTCTGGTACTGATTTATTTCAGGGTGAGATGGTGGCATTAGATAGGTTGTTGGGTCGGTTCAATCAAAGAGTGTACTTAACTGATGATGGTTTATTTTGATATCATGTTTGTGTAGAAGGTATTAATGCAGATTGTAGAGTTCCCATAACCCACTGTTAATCCCACATTAAAAGCTATAGTTAGAACCAGGAGTTGGTCTTACTGTCTTGTGAAGGTCGTTACAACGTGATGTTATTGTGGTGATATGTGTCACTGTTTATTTAAAGACGTGAGAGTTAATGTGAGAGGTCGAACGCACATGGCCCAATAATTCAGATAGAGGATCTTATTCCCTTGAAGGCTATGGCAACTGACCTGACTCTCAATATCTTCTCCAGGAGATTAGTCTTATTATTGTGAATTAGGACTGGTATCTACTTCTGCCTAGTCCCATCCTTATGAAAAATAGAGCCTTAGCCTAGTTTTCCTGGAGAATACCTTAAAGGAAGAGGACTCGAACACTTTTCTTATATCTTGAATCCAGGAACTCTAACTCCCTAGACACAGCATTCATATATTCTATAAAAATATCTCACAATAAGCATGCCTGATGGCATCATTATTGCCATAGTTTTCGCCATTCCCTCACTGACCAGGCTTTATCCCACCAGGCACAAGAAGTCCGGCATTTATAATCGTTCCATGAAGAGAATAAAAGCATTATAAAATAAGGGCAGCACACTGTTGATTGGTTCATAAAGAACGTGTTGATTTATTAAACAATTAGTTAATACACGACTCATGAATCTACACTTAAGCATACATCATAGATGTATAAATACATGTGCCGTTTAAGGTTTTACATATAAATATAAAATACACTGTATAACAAATACACTGCTAAATATCAAGCATACAATAGAGTTTGTAAAACCAATGCATCGCACAAAATAAGGATATATGAATATAACTATTAGACTGTTTATACAATATAGGACAAATAAAATGTTTTGCAGCACATATATCGGTCATGTTACTACATACAAGAGAAAATAATTGTATAACACATACAAGGCTCAAGATAATTATTTAAGCTAACATAATACATTGTCCAACTAATATACTGCTCAGCATGATTAAAAACATGCAAACAAACAAATACAAAACATACAAACATAAGGAGTAAAAAGAGTATACAGCTAATAAACTCTGAAGAAAAATAATCTCAATAAAGCCAGGTTCTAAATGAAGCAACTAAATTGACACGGAAAGATAATATCCATACGGTATACATGCAGCTCAGACAACGTTTAGTAAAACAGGTGGTATGCTGAAACTCCACAGCATAAAAAGCATATTTGATACTCCAAAAGAAATGTATTCTTTTAATGATACTTAATGACCTTAGATCCAATTAAAATATGACACATACAAGAATCGAGCATCTTTAAAAAAAGTGGTTTGGAACTGTTCACATCCAAATTAAATTTGATAACACGGCTAGCGTGGGGAAAGAAATATAATATATACACATATACATAATTTGATGATGACATATGTTCAGGCGTTATCGAAGGTCAAACTGAAATTGTGCACGATTATTTCATTCAAATACATGCATAAAGATATAATTAGCACTATAAGTAAGGCATACGCAAGTGTCTATCAAATAACAATCAACAATGCACTCATATTCATTATCTCGAAAGACAAGAATTTCAATATATCCTAATTTGTCTACCCTGTATGACATGTTCGAGACATTACCAATAACTAGCGCACTTAGATCCTCATGTGGATTGAAACACATCAGGTCCTACCTACGAACCACAAAATGCGAAGATCGATGTTTGTTTTGTCCTAACCTTCACTCGTTTTGAACTCAAACGTTGGTCCATACACGTGCTATTACTTCTAAAGCACAAGACAGATTTTTCATGTGGATTAGCATTCTATATTACCACTGTCCCTCGCCATCAGGCGAACCCACAACGAATTTAGAGGTACTTGTAATTTACGTCCCCAAGTCAACAGTTTAGTCCAACTGACCGGCGAAGGGATTGGACCCATATTGAGTTAATTGTTCTCTTGGTTGAAATATAGGTGGTTACTGATGTGGATGTTAACCAAATAATTGAAACTTGAATAGACAGTTTTGTGAGAATGAAGCTTGAACTACATCAACTGTTGTAAGTACTTACATTTTCACATTATTTCACTGTATGTTTTACAAAGAGTAATAAATAATACATACGTTGTATTATGTTTTGTTTTAAAGATTTAAGAGCTTGCTGAGGCGTTTCATTGTGTTTGATTTTACATATAAAATAACAATTATGCACTTCCTTTAAATATCTAATGTTCGTGTGTTTTGATTTTTAACTCAAAATATTTAAACATTAATTTAAAATTCATTTTTTATGCATGATTATTCTACACACCGACCAGTTGGTCTTTAGCAAGCAATGGCGAACTAGTAACCTTACAATCGCCTAGTACATCACAAATAATCAGAAGGGCCTTGGTGTGACTGCAACGTTCTGCAAATGACAAGGAACTTTTAGGTCATGGGTCATATGTCATGGCATCGTTGTATGTGCTCATTGCCTCTGAGTTTCGAACCTAGTGAAGCCTAGGAATGTACTCACATAGTATATTCGAATGAACATTAACAAAGGAAATTGGTTATAACGGAAAAAAAAACAGCGTTCATATTTTGCGGCAAGATTGACACCTACAAATATTGTCTACGAAAAATCATAAACTGTACTCCTGAAACCTCACATTAGGGATCACGTAGCAATTATATTCCATGAGATTTCTTATTGACAATCAAAACTCAAATGAGGGTATGTCATGTTACTAGACCCATTATTAATGCACTTATATGTTTATATATTGATATTCTAAGTCATTGTGTTATTCAGTAAAAAGACGTGTTACACAAATACAAGTATTGGAATTTACTGAGGCTGAGGTATTATATACTCTAGAGATGTATTACAACAATTTGTATTTGTGGACAAAAATAATTATAAATAAGATGGTATATATTGGTTGACCGTCTTTAAATTCCGAAAGCAGTAATTATAATGTCACAACACTACTTGCTGTACAGCTAAGGAGCACTTACATCCTCAGATGATACTAATCAAATTATAATATGATTTTCTTCTTATGCAAAAGCTAAGTTTCCGAAATGCCACGTTATTTGACACGAAGGCCATCCAATATTTAAGAAATGTAGGGAAATTATTAACTTGACTACGTTTATAACATTTATTATTCATTCAAATATAGTGGCGTTTTTTATTAAGTTTGTTCACATTATGCATATCCCGTATTCACAACAGAAAATTGTTACAAATTATCATTGTCTTACGCTTTGAAAAAGAAGTAAGCAATAACTGCAGCTTACAAACATATATGACAATAATTATAAATGTATAACAATAAGACACAGCCGATGTATGTGCTTCTATTCTCTTCCCTCTCTCATGTGTATGTAGAGATTAAACAAAAATGTTAGTTGTCCTGTTCTTTACATTACGTCACAATCAACCTCAGCATGCATAGGCATATTGTAATGTTCTATGCAATTTTACGTTCAGTTGGTTGCCAGTGGGTTTCTGAAGAACGGACGTTCATATCATTGTGAAAATCAAAACAAAGATCTGCTGCCAAATCGCCTGAGGTTGACTTTGAACCCAGTAGGTCGTAACTGTGAACCTGTTCTCACATAGACGTCGATGGAAATAATATGACACATACATTACTTTACATTTCGAATTGAACATAAAAACTACTGAAGAGGTTTACATATGTCACTATGGCCCCCTACACTGACATCGATGGAGATAATACCACCCACACGTTCCTGTACATTTCGGGTTGCACATACAAACTACTGAATAGCTTTATATATGTCACTATTGTCTTATACATAGACGCCGATTTGATAGTATATGCAAACAGTCACACAACTGGCAACACATATGTTTTCTGTGCAATATCATTGTTAGTTGACAAGTACTTTTGACCGCAGACATTAATTTCGGAAAATAAATCGCGATACCCATTATGCGAGTAATAGTGTGGCCTGTGACTGTAACGTCTCCAGTTCAATTATCAATTCCTGGTCATTAGAAAACAACGTCAACGAAACAGATTTTTCATGTTTGGAAACAGGAAGCAGTCACTCGATGCCAGTTCCGGTGAGCATTGTGGACAGGGCACAATGTCAAATCCACACTGATAAGCAAGATCCACTAGACGTTGTATTGTCTCGTAGCAGGGCACTCTTCTGGGCATCATCCGGCGTCTCTGGTGCCTGATTTCTACTTGTAACTTCCTGAGCAATGGGTAGAGTTGTTAGTAAGGACAAGAGGAAATTAGTCAGTAAGTATAAACTTTGGCAGTCACCAAAGCCGGTGAGTATGGCCTTTGCAACAGACGGCACCATCTCTGCTTTCTTTGATGCTGCCAAAGAAGAATGATGGAATCCTTGTCAATGGTTTTTTTTCTCTCTTAGACTAGGGGTCATAGAGCCGGCTCCGTGGATAAGGATATAAGGAGGCAGTTCGTAATTCCGCATGCAGCGTTCGAAACACAGCTGCGTTGGTATTTTTATGAAATGGTAAGGGTGCCGGTTGTTCAGAAAGAAATGGCAAACTACTGAGCGTAAACTTGCCCAGGAATCACGAACAGCCAACAAATGCCGGGGTTGACTGCTTCGTCAGTAAAGGATTTATAACTAACTAACATAGACAGGCATCCAACATTTGTCCATTGCAACCAGTTTTCTATAATAATAATAATAATAATAATAATAATAACAAAAATAATAATAACAATAATCTATGTCAACAATGACAACATCGAACATCGGTAATAATATTTAATCTAAACTACGCCAATATTGATGTCAAATAAAATAAATCGCGTTATGCTGCTTCTGTGAATGTGAATGTGTGTTTATATTACAAATGCATTAATTCGTTTATGTTAGATTGATAGTTCCCCTAAGTGAAGGAAACTGACATATAACCCCGTACGAAACAATCGTTACATTTAAAGCAATGTATGCTGCGCGAAGACTATTTATTGATTATCACACACCACAAATATAAAACCAACTCACGTGGCGATTAGGTCTTTAATTAAATATAATTTTGTATATTTAGTGTAGCACATACAATACACACACACACGGCACAGGTTGGGGAACTAATGAAGGAAAACTAAGAATGGTCGACACACTCCGAAGCAATTCGTCCTTGACACTTGTAATCGAACGTATACCGGACACCGAGGAAGACTCCCAGTTTACGTTAAGTTACCATGTGATAACCATCTGCTATTGGATCATCTACACGGTCCTGTGCCAGACGATTAGCATCTTCGGCGTCTTCACTAACATCATCAACATCGTTTGCTTCATGAAACAAGGTTTCAAAGATTCCGTTAATGTTAGTCTATTAGGTACAGTACACTTGTTTCTCAAATTACACTTGTATAACCATCTACCTGTGTATGGGCAGCTGTCACTCGCATTTACTGTCAGTATACTACCTTGCGATTTATCGCGGGGGGGGGGGGGGAGGGGTGGTCGGTCTTGGGGGTCTTGAACCTGGGGAATTAATGCCGACTGGCTATAGCAGTCGCCGCGAACTGTGCAGTTTAGAGATTACTTTTGGCCCCCGACAGAAAAAAAAAAAACTGCATGCTTTACCGTGGATTCGAACTCGGGCTTCCCAAAAGAGAATCCGGCATTTTAGCCACTCGTCGGCCGCTCCTGAGAAGACCAATATCTAAGTATTGCTATAGGAGAATTCGCACATACATTTGTCTACTTGTGTAAGGATTAGCAGCTTAGAGTAGGGGAAGCAGATTAGATTAGCAAATGTCGCTGAATACACAAAACATATGTGACATCCTTGGTCACATTATGAGATGCTAGAATGAATCAGTAGAGGGTTGTAACAACATTGAAGATATATGTCTACAGGCTGAGAAAATACTGGATGTATTGAACTTATCAGCAATACAGACAGCATGTGTTTGTGGAGGAACATAATCGCGTGCGGCATGGCACATAATGAAGGTGATAAAGTACGTGTACACCTCGAAGGAGCAAATGGATCACCATAGTCTGGCAAGAATGAGGCAGCGAGGAGTGACGAGGGGATCTGGCCGACGCTCGACGCTCAGAGGAAAGGCGAGACGAACATATAATCAGATTGCTACTGGAACTATTGGTGTTGGAACTCTTCGCCGGCTGCTGAGGATGGGGACGGGGCGCTTATGGGAATGTCCCGAATGCTGTGATGTTTGTTCCTAGATCAATCAATCAATCAATCATGAAGGTGATATTCTAACAGACGTCATATGTCTTGTTAAGCGTTTTCTATCTAATAGTGAACTGGAGACAACTGAAATGATTATCTCGTCATGTATCCGTGTCATTAACTAGTTAAGGCCGTGTGGGCCTTCTGACGAATGATGCAGAGATTGCCTCTCTCCCAGTGAACTACTAAAACAATTACAAATAAACTACGAACATTCATTACACGGTGACTGCCCAGACCAGAAGGTATAAACATGTATGACAGAATAGCCAATGCGTTGTTTACTGATAAAGTGTGACTTATTTCAGCGAAGTAAGAGAAAGGCGCAGGTATTGGATGCGACACACCGATAAAGTGTGACTTATTTCAGCGAAGTAAGAGAAAGGCGCAGGTATTGGATGCGACACACCCCGAGTATGGAGTGCGACAGATAGAATTACAAACATTAGATTTTTTTTTAAGAGCATGCATATTTCTCATTGCAATATACGCATGTGAGAGCTGGACACTTACTAAACAATCTGAAAAGCGCAAAAATGCCGTTGAATACACATGTTTTGACGGCTTCTAAGAATATCTTGGATATTGAAAATAACAACTGAATCCATACAACAAGAGCTGAATACTGAAAAGTTTGGCTAATATAGACGATAAATCAAAGACAACTGATGTAATTTGGTCACTTGAAACGTAATGAAAGTTTGAAGAGAACATTCATGGAGGGGTATATGCCCGGGAATAGAGAAAGGGGAAGGCCACAGAGAAGATGGCTGCAGGATGTGGCAGATGATCTACAGATGGGTGTATCGGACGCGGGACATCTTACTCATGACGAAAGTTTTCCGAAAGGCTGTTATGGCAGCCAGTTTCTGCAAAGGACATGCAACTGACTGAATGAATGAACACCCCGAGAATATCTGGCAATTATATAACTTGAACGTTCTCTTCCTGTAACCTACCCGGCAAACAAAATAGTCGGAAACCTATAAACACACAGAGAATATAATTAGGCGCATATTTTAGTATTGGGAGAATATGAAGGAAGGTGAGGGAAGTTAGCTAAAAATTTGTGGTATTCCAGTGTTTTTGTGAGGGCTTATGCTCCGATCTGTGGTAACGGGCAGCAGAAGGTATCGCGCCTTCATTTAGTTTTTAATTTCAAGGGTTATTTTTTGTCCACATTTTATTAGAACAATGTTTATGTGTGTGGCTTTAGACGCTTGTAAAATAAATATCGTAGCGTTGTAGATAACAAACGTGAAGCATTGACAGCTGCAGATGTCACTTGATATCTTATCTACACACACACACACACAAAACACACAACACACACACATACATACACACACATACACACACACACACACACACAATACATTTTGAAAATGAGTATTGCGTATGGATAGTGTATGAACAGAAAAGGCGGAATAGAGAAATGAACATTATATGAAGAATACTGGCAGAAATGACTAAGAAAATTTGTAAAAATAAAGATGTCATGTCCAACAACTATTAATACAAAGGTACTTTATTTTTAATTCACCCCAAACAAAAAATCATCCCTTACAGGACCTCATTTGCATCGGTCCAGCATTCACTTCCGGTTAAGTGTTCGGTGGACTGCTGGACCTATCGATGGATGTTTTGTTAGTTTTTTAGGTAACGTAGGGCCCTCACTGTCTTCAGAGTACTCCGACGACAGTGAGGGCCCTACGTGCCCAATAATAGCAAAACATCCATCGATCGGGGCACATGAGGCCCTGTAAGGGATGCTTTTTTTTGTTTGGGGTGAATTAGAAATAAACTACCAGTACAAACGATCGAATGAACACACTTTATTTTCAAAGGTTTAAGAAATGGGCACGCAAACCTGTCTGACATTCTGCCCTCCTTATCTTTCTGCTCTCATACATTATTTCATCCATACATCACTTATGAAGCTAATACAAGTATTAGACAACGATAACAACAGAACAATATGCATACAAGGCATGGAAATGTGCAATAATCAATAATATAGGACTCACTAACAGTAATTTTTCACATGACAATTATAATTAACTAAGGTAGGTGTAAGTTATTAGGTACCAGCTGACCCGGCCCGGCTTCGCCCAGTCCCTGTCGGGGATCTTTCTATCAATCTATCTCTCTGTCTGTCTGCCTGCCTGCGTGCCTGCCTGCGTGCCTGTCTGCCTACCTACCTACCTGCCCCCCTCTCTATCTATCTATCTATCTATCTATCTATCTATCTATCTATCTATCTATCTATCTATCTATCCATCTATCCATCCATCCATCCATCCATCCATCCATCTATCCATCCATCTATCTATCTATCTATCTATCTATCTATCTATCTATCTATCTATCTATCTATCTATCTATCTATATGTCTGTCTGACTCTCTGTCTGTCTGTCTCTCTATCTGTCTTTCTCTCTGACAGACATACAGACAGACAGACAGACAGACAGACAGACAGACAGACAGACAGACAGACAGACAGACAGACAGACAGACAGACAGACAGACAGATAGACAGACAGACATGCATACATACATCCATCCATCCATACATACATACATACATACATACATACATACATACATACATACATACATGCATACATACATACATACATACATACATACATACATACACACACACACACATACATGCATACATACATGCATGCATGCATGCATGCATACATACATACATACATACATACATACATACATACATACATACATACATACACACACACACACAATACATACATACATACATACATACATACATACATACATACATACATACATACATACATACATACATACATACATACATACATACATACATACATACATACATACATACATACATACATACATACATACATACATACATACATACATACATTCATACATACATACAGACAGACAGACAGACAGACAGACAGACAGACAGACATCGCATTTTATATATATATATATATATATATATATATATATATATATATATATATATATATATATATATATATATATATTATATATATATATATATATATAAGCTGCGCCATTAACATATCAAATGAAAGAGATTAGTGGACAGTCAAGGTACCCATTGATTGCTCCGTACAAGACACTTTGCGAAGATTAAAATTGGGAGGAAGGGGGAGAGGAGTATGTTAATGCATTTTATAAAGCTGTCTTGCTCTTCGTGTTTTTATATTGTATGCACTGCCACAACTTAACGGCAGTTGAAATGCAGTACATGTAGATGTATGGCCCATCTCTTGATGGAATAGATTATTGAGACGCCCTATTGCCCACTTTTGACACCACTGAACAATAGTGTTATATAGCATGATAAGGATCGTTTGGCTAGCACATCGTCAGCCAACATACACTGCCTAAAGTACACATGAAGTATGGTAGCAGGATACAACACACTGCCTGCTCTCTGGAAAGCACCGTTTAATTGTAATACCTATTAAAAACGCTGTTCTATTTTCTATTACAGGTCTGGCTATCTCAGACTCGGGATGCCTTTTGACAATGATTATCGAAAGCCTCTCTTTCACGCCAGCTCTCAGTGAGGCTGAGCTACCCTTTGACCCTATAGAAATTTCTTACCTGACAGGTGGAATACCGCACACAGCTTTCACACGCATAACCGGCTGTATGACTGCCATTATCACACTGGAGAGGTGTTTGTGTATTACAGCGCCATTGAAGGTGTTTGCTTTATGTACTTTTAATATTGTTTGAGCATTTTTGATTTAATTTGATGTTGCATGATGTTACAGGACTTTGCAATAAAGACCAGTATTTCTCAGCTTCTGTTGATGTACTAAGCAAGTGTTACGTTCAGTAATTTACCATTGCTCTCTGAACGATCGGCTCATATATTCCGGAAAGTTACCAGCGCGGTGCGAACCCCTGCCGAATCTCGCACAGCTGTTTTCCCCACGAGGATATACAGGAATACGAACAACGTCGTTAACCCCTAGGCCAGGGAGGTGGTGTCTGAACATTAGACATATATATATATATATATATATATATATATATATATATATATATATAGTATATATATATATATATATATATATATATATATATATATATATATATATATATATATATATTATATATCTATAAAACAAAGTGTATGTATATATGTATGTAAATATGTATGTCCTTTATTTGTTCGCGAACGGCCCATCCGATTGAGATGAAATTTTCTACACGCCTTCCTTTCATTCCAGAGCTGTCAACTGTCATAGTTTTTTTTTCTTCTTCCTCCTCCTCCCTCCTCCCCCTCCCAAAATACGTACGTAAATATATGATGATGATGATGAAAGAATCCCCGAACCAAAACGCTAGGGAAAGGGAAGAAAATGACGTGACTACACAGAATCGTCACACGGCAATCATCATCATCAAGTGCCGTGCCGGCTGGCGTAGGCGTTCATGGCTCTCCGTAGATCTCAGTCTTTGGTTTTTTGGATCAACTCTGCTGCTGATATTCCTCCATGCCACGGCAATATCAATAACAATTCATCTTTTTATGTGTAAGGAAGTTATCTACAGTCGTGTAGAAGGGAAGAACTAGACGAGTATGAATTCGGAATGGCGAACTCTCTCCTCCTCTCTTCTCCTCCCTCCTCCTCCCTCCACCCTCCTCCTCTTCCTCCTCCCTCTCCCTCCTCCCTCCTCCTTCTCCCTCTTCCTCTCCCCACCTCCTCCATACTACTCCCTCCTACTCCCTCCTACTCCCTCCGCCTCCTCCCTCATCTTCCCTCCTTCTCCCCTCTCCCTCCTCACCCTACTCCTCCTCCTGCCTCCCTCCTTCTCCCTCATCATCCTCCCTCCTCCTTCTCTCCTTTCCCTCTTCCTCCTCCTCCTACCTCCTCCCTCCTCCTCCCTCTACCTCCTCCTCCTCCCTCCCTTCTCCTCCTCCCTTCTCCTCCTCTTCCTCCTCCCTTTCCTTCCTCCTCCTCCTCCCTCTACCTCCTCCTCCCCCTACCTCTTTCCTCCTCCCTCCTCCTCCTCTTCAACCTCCCTTTCCTTCCTCCCCTCCTCATTCTCCCTCCTTCCTCTCCCTCCTTCCTCCTCCTCCTTCCTTCTTCTCCCTCTGCCTCCTCCCTCTTTCTCTCCCCTCCTCCTCCCTCCTCCTCCTCCTTCTCCTCCTCCCTCCTTCTCCCTTCTTCTCCTCCTCTCCCCTCCTCCTCCTACCCTCTTCCTCTTCCCCTCCTCCCTCTCCCTCATCCATCCTCCTCCTCCCTCTTCCTCCCTCTCCCTCCTCCATCCTCCTCCTCCTTCTTCCTCCTCCTTCCTTCTCCTCCCTCCTCCTCCCTCTTCCTCCTCCTCCTCCCTCCTCCCTCCTCCCTTTTCCTCCCTTCTCCTCCTCCCTCTAGCTCCTCCCTCCTCCTCTCCACTCTTCCTCCTACCCTCTTCCTCTTCCCCTCCCCCTCCTCCCTATCCCTCCTCCTCCCTTCACATTTCTCCTCCTCCCTCTTCCTCCTCCTCCCTCCTCCTCATCATCCCTCCTTCTCCCTCCTCCTCCTTCCTCCTCCTCCTCCCTCCTTCCCCTCCTCCTTCCTCCTCCTCCCTCTCCTCCTCCTCCCTCCTCCTCCCTCTACCTCCTCCCTCCTCCTCCCTTCACATTCCTCCTCCTCCCTCTTGCTCCTCCTCCTCATCCCTCCTCCTGCCTTCTCCTCCTCCTCCTCCCTTCACATTCCTCTCCTCCTCCCTCTTCCTCCTCCTCCCTCCTCCTCCTATCTCCTTCTCCCTCCTCCTCCTTCTTCCTCCCTCCTCCTCCTCCTCCCTCATCCCCCTCCTCCTTCCTCCTCCTCCCTCCTCCTCCTCCCTCTACCTCCTCCCTCCTCCTCCCTTCACATTCCTCCTCCTCCCTCTTCCTCCTCCTCCATCCTCCTCCTTCCTCCTCCTCATCACTCCTCCTCCCTCCTCCTCCTTCTTCCTCCCTCCTCCTCCTCCCTCCTTCTTCCTCCTCCTCCCTCTCCGCCTCCTCCCTCCTCCTCCCTCTACCTCCTCCTCCTCCTCACTCTACCTCCTCCTCCTCCCTCCTCCTCATCACTCCTCCCCCTCCTTCTTCCTCCCTCCTCCCCCTCCCCTTCCTCCTCCTCCCTCTCCGCCTCCTTCCTCCTCCTCCCTCTACCTCCTCCTCCCTCTACCTCCTCCCTTTACATTCCTCCTCCTCCCTCTTCCTCCTCCTCCCTCCTCCTCCTCTCTCCGCCTCCCTCCTCCTCCTCCCTCTACCTACTCCCTCCTCCTCCCTTCACATTCCTCCTCCTCCCTCCTCCTCCTCCCTCCTCCTCCTCCCCCTCCTTCTCCTCCTTCTCCCTCCTCCTTCTCCCTCTTCCTCCTCCCACCTCCTCGCCTCCTCCTCCACCCTACTCCTCCCTCCTCCTCCTAATCCCTCCTCCTCCCTCCTATTCCTCCCTACTCCTCCTGTCTCCTCCCTCCTCCTCCCTCCTCTTTCCTCCTCCACCTCCCTCTTCCTCCTCCCTCCATTTACCCAAGACAGACAGACAGTCAGACAGATAGTCGGGAATGGGATCTTATATGACTACTTATATAATTTAAATGAGATGCTCTCCACCATGGGCTGGGCCGGGTCAGACAGACAGACAGACAGACAGACAGATAGATAGATAGATAGATAGACAGACAGACAGACAGACAGACAGACAGACAGACAGACAGACAGACAGACAGACAGTCGGGAACGGGAACTTATATGACTACTTATATGAATTAAATGAGATGCTCCCCACCAGGAGTTGGGCGATGCCGGGCCGGGTCAGACAGACAGACAGATAGATAGTCGGAACGGGAACTTATATGACTACTTATATGAATTAAATGAGATGCTCCCCATCAGGGTCTGGGCGAAGACGGGCCGGGTCAGACAGACAGACAGACAGATAGACAGACAGACAGACAGACAGACAGACAGACAGATAGTCGGTAACGGGAACGAGAACTTATATGACTACTTATATGAATTAAATTAGATGCTCCCCACCAGGGTCTGGGCGAAGCCGGGCCGGGTCAGCTAGTATATATATAAAACAAAGTGTATGTATGTAAATATGTATGTAAATATGTATGTCCTTTATTTTTTCGCTAACGGCCAATCCGATTGAGATGAAATTTTCTATACGCCTTCCTTTCATTCCAGAGCTGCCAACTGTCGTATGTTTTTTTCTTCTTCCTACTCCTCCCTCCACCCATTCCCAAAATACGTACGTAAATATATGATGATGATGATGATGAAAGAATCCCCGAACCAAAACGCTCGGGAAAGGGAAGAAAATGACGTGACTACACAGAATCGTCACACGACAATCATCATCATCATCAAGTGCCGTGCCGGCTGGCGTAGGCGTTCAACTCTGCTGCTGATATATATGCCTCCATGCCACGGCAATATCAATAACAATTCATCTTTTTATGTGTAAGGAAGTTATCTACAGTCGTGTAGAAGGGAAGAACAATCAATGGAAGGACCGAAATCACAGAACCTAGACGAGTATGAATTCGGAATGGCGAAATCCCTCCTCCTCTCTTCTCCTCCTGCCTCTACCTCCTCCCCTCCTCCTCCCTCTACCTCCTCCCTCCACCCTCCTTCACTTCCTCCTCCCTCTACCTCCTCCCCCTCCTCCCTCTCCCTCCTCCCTCCTCCTTCTCCCTCTTCCTCTCCCCTTCTCCTCCATCCTCCTCCCTCCTACTCCCTACGCCTCCTCCCTCCTCCTCCCTCTACCTCCTCCCTCCTCCTCCCTCTACCTCCTCCCCCTCCTCCCTCTCCCTCCTCCCTCCTCCTTCTCCCTCTTCCTTCTCCCTCTTCCTCTCCCCTTCTCCTCATCCCTCCTACTCCCTTCTCCTCCTCTCTCCTCCTCCTCCTCTCTCCTCCTCCCTCCTCCCTTTTCCTCCCTCTACCTCCTCCCTCTACCTCCTCCCTCCTCCTCCCTCCTCCTCCTTCCTCCACATCCCTCTTCCTCCTCCTCCCTCCTCATCATTCCTCCTCCTCCTCCCCCTCCTCCTTCTCCCTCCTCCTTCTACCTCTTCCGCCCTCCTCATTCTCCCTCCACCTCCTCCCTCCTCCTCCCTCTCCCTCCTCCCTCCTCCCCCACCTGCGTTCTCCTCCTCCCTCCTCCCTCCTCCTCCTTCTCCCTCCTCCTCCCCCTCCCTCTTCCTCCTCCTCCTCCTCCTCCTTCACCCTCCTCCCTCCTCCTCTTCCTCCATCACCCTCCTCCCTCCTACTCCCTCCTCCTCCCTCCTCCTCCTTCCTCCTCCTTCCTCCTCCCTCCTCCTCCCTCTTCCTCCTCCTCATCCCTCCTCCTCCCTCCTCCTTCTCCCCTTTCTCCCCTCCATCTCTTAATCCCTCCTCCTTCTCTCTCCGCCTATCTCTTCCTCCCTCCTCCTCCCTCCTCCACTCTCTTCCTCCTCCCTCCTCCTCCCTCTTCCTCCTCCTCCCTCCTCCTACCTCCTCGCCCTCCTCTTCCTTCCTCCTTCGCCCTCCTCCTCCCTTCTCTTCCCTTCTACTCCTCCCCCTCCTCCCCCACCCTCCCCCCTCCCTCCTCCCCCTCATCCCTCCTCCTACCTCCTCCTTCTTCCTCCCTCCTCCTCCACCTCCTCCCCCTCCTCCTTCCTCCTCCTCCCTCTCCTCCTCATCCCTCCTCCTCCATTCTCCTCCTCCCTCCTCCTCCTCCTTCTACCTACTCCCTCCTCCTCCCTTCACATTCCTCCTCCTCCCTCTTCCTCCTCCTCCCTCCTCCTCCTCCCTCCTGCTCCTCTCTCCTCCTCCTCTCTCCTCCTCCCTCCTCCTCCTCCCTCTACCTCCTCTTTCCTCCTCCCTTCACATTCCTCCTCCTCCCTCTTCCTCCCCCTCATCCTCTTCCCTCCTTCTCCTCCCTCTTCCTCCTCCCTCTTCCTCCCTCTTCCTTCTCCCTCTGCCTCCTCCCTCCTCCCACTCTCTCCTCCTCCTCCCTTTCCCTCCTCCTCCCTCTCCTCCTCCTCCTGCGTTATCCTCCTCCCTCCTTCTCCCTCCTCCTCCCTCTTCCTCCTCCCTCCTCCACCTTCTCCTCCCTCCTCCCTCCTTCTCCCTCATCCTCCTCCCTCTTCCTCCCTCTTCCTGCTCCCTCCGCCTCCTCCCTCCTCCTACTCTCTCCTCCTCCTCCCTCCTCCTCCCTCTCCCTACTCCTCCCTCTCCTTCCTCCTCCCTCTCCTCCTCCTCCTCCCTCCTCCTCCTGCGTTCTCCTCCTCCCTCCTTCTCCCTCCTCCTCCACCCTACTCCTCCCTCCTCTTCCTAATCCCTCCTCCTCCCTCCTATTCCTCCCTATTCCTCCTGTCTCCTGTCTCCTCCTCCCTCCTCCTCCCTCCTCTTCCCTCCTCCACCTCCCTCTTCCTCCTCCCTCCTCCATTTACCCAAGACAGACAGACAGATAGTCGGGAACGGGATCTTATATGACTACTTATATGATTTAAATGAGATGCTCTCCACCATGGGCTGGGCCGGGTCAGACAGACAGACAGACAGATAGATAGATAGACAGACAGACAGACAGACAGACAGACAGTCGGGAACGGGAACTTATATGACTACTTATATGAATTAAATGAGATGCTCCCCATCAGGGTCTGGGCGAAGCCGGGCCGGGTCAGACAGACAGACAGACAGACAGACAGACAGACAGACAGATTGTCGGTAACGGGAATGAGAACTTATATGACTACTTATATGAATTAAATGAGATGCTCCCCACCAGGGTCTGGGCGAAGCCGGGCCGGGTCAGCTAGTGTATATATATATATATATATATATATATATATATATATATATATATATATATATATATATATATATATATATATATATATATATATATATATATACATATATATATTTGTTCTAAAATAAAGTCAGCTGCCATTTACCATTATAGGCGTTGGACATTTTAGAAGCAGGCTTGCATTGGTAGGCAGGTTTTGGTTACTGACAAGGATTATAAGCATAGCAAAGGCATATCCCATAACTGCTACTCTTTCCTCCCATAGACGACATACAAATAATCTCTGCACAGTGCACGAAATCAGTAGTATGAACGAGGATTCTTTTACGGGCGGAACAGGCAGGAGTGGTTTTTCATTGCTAATGAAGTTTAGTTGAAAATTTGATATTATCTCGGTGATAACAGATGATTCACACTCGAACAATACCCATGACTGTGTTTGAAATGTTTTAGATTAAGTATTATTCATGTATTCACTTAAGATAGTATATAACTTTGCAGTATGCACCTGACGATATGGCAGGCAATAAATTGGGGAATATATTGTTTGTGGCTTCTGTGTTTATATTCACTAAGGGAATACATTGTTTTGAATTGATAGTGTATTCATGGTTATTCTTGTATGTCCAACAGATAAATAAAATAGTCAACAACACTATTCGTGTAATATTGGTTATTAGTGCTCATTTAACAGGTAAATAACATAGTCACCAGCATTGTTTATGTACTAGTGATTAGTCTCGTATATCCAACATACAACTAACATATTCAACAACATTGTTCGTGTACACGAAGTTATTCTTGTAAATTTAACAGATAAATAACACAGTCAGCAACATTGTTCATGTACTCGTGGTTATTCTTGTATATCTAACAGATACATAATATAGTCAACAACATCGTTCATGTATAAGTGGTTATTCTTGTATACCTAACAGATAAATAACGTAGTCAACAAAAGTGCTCTTGCACTCGTGGTGATTTGTGTATATCTAACATATAACAAACTTAGTCAACAACATTGTTCGTGTACACGTGGTTATTCTTGTATATCTAACATATAACAAACTTAGTCAACAACAAGGTTCGTGTACACATTGTTATTCTTGTATATCTAACAGATACATAACATAGTCAACAACATTGTTTGTGTACACGTGGTTATTCTTGTATATCTAACAGATACATAACATAGTCAACAACATTGTTCATGTACTCCTGGTTATTCTTGTATATCTAACAGATACATAACATAGTCAACAACATTGTTTGTGTACACGTGGTTATTCTTGTATATCTAACAGATACATAACATAGTCAACCAACATTGTTCGTGTACACGTGGTTATTCTTGTATATCTAACATATAACAAACTTAGTCAACAACAAGGTTCGTGTACACATTGTTATTCTTGTATATCTAACAGATACATAACATAGTCAACAACATTGTTTGTGTAAACGATATTTATTCTTATACATCTAACAGGTCAAGAGTATAGTGACTCCAAAAAGACTGTCCATTACCATCGCATGTGTCTTCATCGTGCTCATTGCTAGCGTGGCACCTGTCTACGTTGTGAACCGCCTGGAGGAGAAGTTTTACCCTGAAAGAAACAAATCCATAATTGGCTTAACTTTCACCGAAGACAGGGAAACAGTCGACAAGCTTTCGTACGCCATCAACAACATTTTCATTCCTATAGCTCTTTTGTTGTCATTCTTGTGTGCACTGTCATCCTTGTTGTGAAATTAGCGTATCAAACAGGGAAAGGCGGGAAAGGGGTCTGCAAATACAAAAACCGGGG